>OX443562.1:67018428-67414191 GCA_949372485.1 Cheilosia soror | reverse complement strand
GAATTTTGTGTGCAATTGTTCCGGAATGACTTTTCGAATGGTAAAATAGAAAATTCTTAGTGGAATGATTTGATGATTTTGGACGATGTAAAGGCGGAAAATTCGTTGCAAAGCTTGGAAAATTTCGGATAATTGTGAAATTCATTGTGATAAAAGACGTTTTGCGTGCGTTTGGGGCAAGAAGTTAACGACGTAAATAATAGATGGCGCTGGTGTCCTTTTCGCATTGTCATTTTCTATTGAGCAATTGTACTATTTTTTTTGCTGCAATTGATTAAAGTTTTGCGTATTATTTTATTACACTGATTGATATAGTCGTATATCGCAAATACATCCGCAAACGGTACAAGCATTACGATTAATTGAAATTCATTCAAACTCGCTTGATGTGCGAGGAACTCTACCGCATAATTTACAGCTGAAGGTGGGGGGATCGATCATAACCATGTTGCGGAATCTGAATCATCCGAATTTGTGCAACGGTACATCAAGAAACTGATGCACAATGTGATTCAAGGGACGATCATCACGGGCAATTTAATAAGGGGAGGAAATCTTTAGGTATCCCACGAATTCCGATTATTCCAACTGATCTTCAATTCCAATTCAAGCGGATTCAGTTCCCCGTTCGATTGGCTTTTGCGATGACAATCAATAAATCGCAAGGCCAATCGTTATGTCTGTGGGATGATTCTCGAATTTTTCTGTTTTTCTCACGGTTAGCTTTCCTTTGTCTGTTCGCGTGTTGGCAAACCGTCTTCGTTGTTTGTTTTTGCGCCGGAAAACACATGAAAAACTCTACTGATTTCGATTCCATACAAAAAAATCACATTGAAATTTGAACTATCTGTGTTTTATTATCACTCTGGAGTTTATCTGAAGGCGTTAAATTGGGGCGAGACGAAGTTCGCCGGGTCGTCCGCTAGTTCAATATAAGAAAAATAAACGACATGACTGTTGTCACTTGCAAATTTTGACAGAAACTGTAAGGGAAGGACACACGCAGTAAAGTAAATGCTTTGTTCGAATTTTCGAACTTACTTTAGCAAAGTAAGGTTTTATTTATACCGATTTAAAGCAATTGCTAACGTTAAGTGCTTTTACTTTACTACAACCTTTTACTCAAAGGAAATGCTAGTTTCCTTGAAGTCGATAAAGGGGTTGTGTGTATCGATTTGGAATTCCAGCGTTTTCTACTATCTACAGTGGTGTGAAGATTTGTTCGATGGTTGATTTTCCTGGCCTAAGACAGCACTAAGGCTGCAGTTATAGCTATCAGTAAAATGCATCCGTAAAAAAATTGTTTCACTTTTTTGGAGCACTTAAACTTAATCGTTGAACTCAATCTTGGTCTTAAAATGTTGCTTTCGAATTATAAAACTAATTCGTCAAAAAAAATTAAGCAATTGATCTTTAAATTTTCTAAAAAAAGAATTTCTTTATTTTTCCGTACGAAAAACTTTTTCTGTTTAACTTCTCAACCAGTTTCACGAAGTATTCCACTGAATTCCTATGATATGCTATGGTTAAATGTTTCAGTTTTGTTCTGTTGCGTGTTTTTACGGATGGACTTTTCTGATAGCTATAACTGCAGCCTAATATGGCCTGATCAGGTTATTAGTCGCTCACACATAATATCCGACAGGATCTTACATACATAGATACGACCTTCAGGAGGCTTATTCCTCTGCAATTGGCGCTATTCAGAGTATGAGGCACAACTGCGCTACTTCTCGCGAACGTCTGACAAACATCCGACAGTAAAAAAATAGGTAAAAATCATTAATGTACCTAAGTGTCGCTCCTGGTCAATGGTCTATTCATCGCAACCAACCTATCACCAGCATGACGTTTTCTTCAACGCCCTTCCCTTCCGCAGTCTACTAGCAAGATGACCTAATCTGTGAATATGAACAGCTTTAATGAATAATATATATATTTGTACATGGTCTCCTAAATGTAATACTAAAACGCGATATTATTTAATGCATCATACTATGCGACAAATAGGTATGTACTTCTCTCCATAGCTTTTGCACACGCAAAGGGCAGGCATGTATGGCTTCTTTTAATTTTTTGCATGCTAATTTTTTATTATTATTTATTAAAACTATTAAAATTTTAGCTGCCAAAATTTGACCGCATTCTAAGTAGGTCGAAGTTAAGTAATTAATTTTTTAAGTATATTACTTAAACCCGTTTAGTGAAGACTCATTTGCTTTGGCCTTGTAACATCATAACGTAACGCATGTTTGCTATGTATGTGAGGTAACATCTGATTTTAAATGTTTTAGAATGACGTAAACTCATGGAACCATTTAGCCTATAAACATGCAATGACATCTCTCTTACTATTATCCATGTAGCCTATTAATATGCAATGCGTTCATTTTTTTATTCATTCTTTTGTGGAGTTTTTATGTCAATTAACAATTTTGTTTTTTGTTAAATTTTGTTACTTACTTACTTAATTAAAGTGGCGCACGATAAGTTGGTTTAGGCCTCATTTGCGTGTGCCACCTGATTCACAGTCTTTCTTTACTGCGTCATCCTCGTCCCTCCCCTAGGTTGTGGATTCGAAGAGCTGCCGCGCCGCGTTCGAGCATTCGCGTCCATTCGTTTAACACGACCCAGCCTCCTCAGTCGATGGACCTTCACTCCTCTGGGAAGGTCGAGTAATCTCATCCACGTTTGGTAGAGTCTATACCTCTGGGCCATAGAGAAGGACTGGGATGATTAGGGCCTTACAATGTTCCACTTTATTTATTTACATCAGACAATGATTGGCAAGAGGGTTGGTGATGAAATCTCATTTTTCCAAAATCCCCTGTGCTGAAATCCCCTACTCCAAAAGACCCTAAGAGAAAATCCTCAGGGACAAAATCCAAATTTTTAGATTTGGTGTTATTAATTCTGTCGCCGCGACACCTAAAAATAGTGCTAAAAAATAATAGTTTAAAAAACTAAAAAAACGCTTTTATAAGTAGGTACTGCTTTTTTTTGCTTTTAGTGCAGTACCTACTTATAAAAGCGTTTTTTTAGTTTTTTAAACTATTATTTTATTTTTTGCTTTTTAGTGCAGTTTCATATCTAATCTACCTACATATGTACTTACAAAAGCTTTTTTTTCTTACTATTAAGTTATTCTATTTCCATCAAAACTGAAACATCAGAATGCAAAATTTTAGAGTCCTAAGACAATGGCCATACGTAATAGGTAGATAATGTATTCCAGTAGGAATAGCGTGGGTTTTTCGTGGGAACTTTTTGTGCGACAAGGATAGCATGTGTCAAGATAAGGTCAGCATGATTTATGGGGGATGTTGTTAGAATTTTCTTATCAGCTTAATGGTCGCGTGTCGTTGTTGTCGAAGATGATTATTGTATATAAATAATTTTGGTTGAGGTTGCTTCGGAATGTGAAAAAAAAAGTCATATTCCCCCATACGGATTCGAACCCGAGAAACTGGAACCAGCAGCAGATAAGTCATCCACTAAGCCACCGCGAGTTAATGAAGATTGGTTTCTAATATGTGAATAAAACCGCATTCTTGTCGTTGTTGTCGAAGATGATTATTGTATATAAATAATTTTGGTTGAGGTTGCTTCGGAATGTGAAAAAAAAAGTCATATTCCCCCATACGGATTCGAACCCGAGAATCTGGAACCAGCAGCAGATAAGTCATCCACTAAGCCACCGCGAGTTAATGAAGATTGGTTTCTAATGTGTGAATAAAACCGCATTCTTTTGGGGCTTGATATGAAAGATAGAGAGAAAGAGAAATATTTTGTGTTTGTGAAGTTATCAGTTTGATAGTTTTTAATTTTAGGTGAAATGTGCATAATTTTGATTGAGATTAAGGGTCATTTTTGTTATGTGATTACGAGAAGAAATGTTTTGGTATGAAAGCTAGAAAGAAAGAAAGATCAAAAAGGCCGACCGAAGTCGAGTTAATTTCAGGAAATTTTCGGATCATGAGTGATAACCAAATACAAAACATGTCTTGATAGCAAATGGTACAATGTGCATAATTTTGATTGAGATTAAGGGTCATTTTTGTTATGTGATTACGAGAAGAAATGTTTTGGTATGAAAGCTAGAAAGAAAGAAAGATCAAAAAGGCCGACCGAAGTCGAGTTAATTTCAGGAAATTTTGAAAAAATTCGCAAAAATATCCTCTAAATATTTTAGGTGATAAGCAGTCGCAAAATGTAGAATTGGGGGTGGGGGCAGTTTCAGGAGTATAAAAGCAGGCTATTGAGTAGACATGAAATTAGTTTACAATTTTGCTTTGAAAGTAGAAAAGTTTAGTACATACATATTATTAAAAAAAATGTCGTTTATGAGGAAGTTGAATTCAATTGGTACAAAATACCAAAACAATAAGCCTATTAAAAGTCTCAAACTGCTGAACCTTAAGCAGAAGTATAAAATTGCTAAGGCGACGAAATGTGACTCGCAGTTTGGGGAACAAATAATGGTGGAACTGGAGGACTGTATCACTTATCTACCAAAACGGTTTGTGGAGAAGCTGACTGAAGATGAACTAGCTGAGATGACCGACTGCTCGATGGAGGTGGTGGAACCGCTAGGGCCATCATTTGCTATTGCTTTTTATGATAAAGACCATGAAGAAGATGATAATGAAGAGGTACAAGAATATGATTTCCTGCAATCGCAGAAGAATGTATTTCTGCAATCGCAGAAGAATGTATTTTATGGGAATAAATAAATTAATAATATAAAAAATATGCTTTTTATTCTCTCTATTCTACTTGCTGTTAATACAAAATTGGTTGTTTTTCCCACTGAAATTGTATGCTGTTCTACAACACTTTTCTCTCTTCTCTTTTGAAATGTTTAGCGATTTGAAGTTTTGAACGATTTGGAGACGCGAGTTAACCGATTTGCTCTAAAAGGTCGTAAAATTGATTTTAAAATCAGACCTATACCCGATAACGAAGAACCAACTTCATGGATCAAGATGGCTATAAATGGTATGCTTAAACATATTGTAACAGGTCTTAACCCCACCGATAAAGTAGGAATTACTTTTTGTGGTAAGGGTTTTACTGCTGAACGAGGAAATGGATGGATTAGCTTTCGAAATTGCTCAGAGTTGAAGTTTAGTGATGTGTGGGAAATGATAACTAAAATTTTCCAGAGCAACTCAGAAGGTATAAGTACAGACCATTTTTGCATGTCAATAACATCTGTTAAGTTGCCTTCGGGGACTGGAAACAAAAGAAAAAGTAGCAATAAGTTTAATTCCTTTGATGAAGAATGCATAAGACGTAATGGTATAATACACATTAAAAATAAGGATAATTTGTGTCTGCCCCGTGCTTTGGTTGTAGCAAAATCATATGCTGACAAGGATGCTAATATGAAAGGGGTTATCAATGACACTGATCAGGTTCAAACCCAAAGAACCAAGCAACTTATCAATGATACTCAAATAAATATACCAGCTACAGGTTGTGGAATTCCAGAGCTGAGAGCATTCCAAAATCATTTACAAGGATATAAAGTCACAGTCTATGAATACGGAACAAAAGGCCGAAAAGTTGTTTTTGAAGGAATTTCAGCTTTAGATGGATGTAATGATGATGAAAAGAAAAAAATAAATTTGCTTTACGGCAATAATCATTATGCTGTGATAACCTCACTAACAGCTGCATTTTGTTGCATTTATTATTGCGAAAGTTGTCATGTACCATATGATACGAAAAGTCAACATAAATGCGGAGGATCTTGCTCTCAGTGTCAACAAACGCCAAGCTGTAGCAAAACAAAAGACATTTTGTGTGCTGATTGTAATCGAAATTTTAGAGGAAAACACTGTTTCGACAACCACAAAGCGAGCGGATCGTCAGGAAAAAATTCAATTTGCGAAATGATGAACAGATGTCTTTTATGCTTGAAAACATACGGAGGAAAACGAAATCATGTATGTGATGAATACTTTTGCAAACAATGTCGTCATCATGTTGACAAAGATCATCTGTGCTACATTCTTCCTGATAAGAGAACGCCTGATTGCAAAAACTTTTTGTACATATTTTATGATTTGGAGAGTCGACAAGAGAAAGTAATTGGTAAAAAAAAAATGATGAATGGTGAATATGATGAAACAGCAAGTTCACCAATAAAAATACATGAACCGAATTTATGCGTATTTAAAAAAAAATGCGATCAGTGTATAGATCTTCCAAATTTATATTTTTGTCAAAAGTGTAAACTATCGTTGAATGTCATTCAGGAAGAAAAAGATGTAGTACGCAAATTTCTGGAGTACATATTGAATGTTCGGCAAAAATTTAAAAAAGTTATTGTGCTAGCACATAATGGACAAGCATACGATCATCAATTCATTTTGAGCTACATATTGGAAAAAACTAATCTGACACCGGAATTGATCATGCGCGGTACCAAAATAATACTAATGCAAGTAGGTAATGTCAAATTTATAGACTCCTTGAACTACTTTCCTATGGCTCTGTCAAAACTTCCCAAAGCATTCCAACTGTCCTCCGTTTTTAAAAAAGGTTATTTCCCACATTTCTTTAATACTAGAGAAAATGAAAAATATATTGGAAAACTACCATCAGTGGAGTATTACAGCCCAGATACGATGAAAGATGAAGATCGCACTGTATTTTTGAAATGGTTTGCGGAACATCAAGGTGATGATTTTAACATACAGCGTGAACTTGTAGAATATTGTATTAGTGATGTTAACATTTTGACTGAAACTTGTTTGAAATTTAGAAACTTGTTTCTCGAGCAAAGTAATGTTGAACCGTTTTTGGAAGCAACAACTATAGCGTCAGCATGTAATCTTGTATTCAGACGAAACTTTCTTCTTCCAAAAACTATTGGGTTAATTCCTAAAAAAGGCTACAGATGCGTCGATAATCAATCAACAGAAGCCATCAAGTGGTTGATTTTCGAAGAAAATAAACGAAAAATTAATATAAAGCATGCATCTAAAGGAAGAGAAGCAGTTGTCAATGGAGTAAAAGTTGACGGGTTTTGCGAGGAAAAAAGACAGATTTTTGAATTCCATGGCTGCTACTATCATGGTCATCCCCTCTGTTTGAAACACAAACGTGATGTGCCTCTATACGAAGACGCCGATGATACCTTAAATCGTAGATATGAGAGAACACAAGCTAAGACTGAACGATTAAGAAAATTCCAATACGAAGTCATTGAAATGTGGTTTTGTCAATTTCAAAGTCAGTTACAGTCAATGAATAAGGATGATTTAAATTTTTTAAACACACATCCACTAATACAAAATTCCCCATTGAATCCACGTGATGCCTTCTATGGCGGACGAACCGGAAATTCATTTAATTATTATAAATGTAAAGAAGGTGAACAAATTCATTATATAGATGTATGTTCTCTTTATCCCTGGGTTTGTAAAAACGGAAAATTTCCTACTGGACATCCAAAAGTCCACATCACTCCTACTATGAAACTAGGAGGTATAAATGGCCTAGTCAAATGTACAATTTTACCACCAGAGCATCTACTTCACCCTGTCCTGCCAATGAAACAAAATAATAAGCTTATGTTTTCTTTGTGCAGAAGTTGCAGTGATGAAAAAAATCAAGAACAATTGTGCAATCATTCTGACGAGGAAAGAGCCTTACTCGGGACATGGGTAATTGATGAAGTTCTAAAAGCAATCGAAAAAGGTTACAAACTAATTTTCGTTTTTGAAATTTGGGAATATGATGTAGTTCAATATAATCCAGAAACAAATTCCGATGGGCTGTTCACCTCGATGATGAATAAGTTTCTAAAGATAAAACAAGAAGCATCAGGATGGCCTAGTACATGTACAACCCCTGAAGAAAAAGAAAAGTATATTGAGAATTTTCTTAATAGAGAAAATATAAAATTGGAATATTCAGAAATTTGTAACAATCCTGGAAAGAGATCATTAGCTAAGTTAATTTTAAATTCGTTTTGGGGAAAATTTGGACAACGTGAAAACCAGCAACGAACTTGTATTTTGAATAAACCTTCAGATTTGTTTCAACTGCTTACACACCCTTCTATAGAAGTGTTGAATATTCTGGCAGTTGGTGAAGAAAACATTGTTGTTAATTTTGAAATGAAAGAAGAAGCATCTGAGTCCCTATCTACAGTTAACGTTTGTGTTGCCGCCTATACCACAACTTTCGCTCGTCTTAAACTGTACAGCTACTTAGAAAAACTAGAGGAAAGAGTTCTCTACTATGATACGGATTCTGTTATCTATATAAGTCGTAAAGGAGAATTTGAACCGCCTACCGGAGAGTTTATCGGTGATATGACTGACGAACTGAAAAGCTATGGTCAAGGAAGTTATATAACAGAATTTGTTAGTGGTGGACCTAAAAACTATTCCTATAAAGTCTATAGCACAAAAGATAATACTGAACATATTGAGTGCAAAGTAAAGGGCATCTTTCTTAATCACCAAACATCTCAAAAAATTAATTTCGATTCTATTAAAAAAGCTGTATTAAATTTGTCTACAGACAATGAAAGCATACTGATAGAATCTAACAATATACGTCGAACACGAGAACATCAAGTAGTTACTGTAGCAGAGGTTAAAACTTACAAACCCAAAGCAGAAAAACGTCGTTTTCTCAATGATCATAGCTCCTTACCGTATGGATTTAAAAGACAACCTTTGTAATTCAATCAATTTTATGTAATAAAAAAAAAAAAAAAAAAAAAAAAAAAAAAAACAGAAAAACATTTAAAGAATATAAAATACGAGTATGTTTTGTTTTATTTAAAAAAATTTACAATTGTTTAGCTTCACTTATGAACTTGCTTATGAGATATACATTTTGAAGTGCACAACATTTTCCATGGTACATACATTTTATTATTACGCCGGGGCAAATTCTTTTTAGTTCTTTTAAATTGGGGCAACTGTAATTATCTTCAATATTAATTACTTCTACGTTTTCATTATTAAGTATTTCTTTTAACCATTGGGTTTTTTCAGAGCCCTTCACATAAACAACGGAATTTTGAATTTTTTCGCGAAGATGTGTCTTTACTTGGGTAAAATTCGTGAATCCCCCATCCCAGGTTAATCCATGATGATTTTGATACAGCCAGTGAGCCTGTCTTCTAAGAGAAGATGGAAGCTGATTAGAACCAAAGGGTGGTGTAAGAATGAAATGCTGATGATGTCCATCGCAAAGTACAGCTATTTCCTTTAAAATAAACTCTTTGTTCAAGCCTCTAAAGCCTTGAAAATCAACTATATAATAATTCATTTTTGATGATGTGTTTATGACTAAGCCAACTTTGCAACTGCTTAGTTTATATACAAGCATTACCATTAAGTAAGTTTGTGAACTTCTCCTGTTATTGGGTTGTATTCAATTATACGATCATGTAAAATTAAACAGTACACGGTTGTTGAAGGCAAGACTGAGGTTGTTGTTTTGAGTTCAATTTTTACATCAACAGTTCCAGTTTTAATTGATTCGTTTTGGTGAGAACAATCGATTACTACTATTGGAGCGATATCTTTAAATTCTTGTCGAGATAAGAGTGGTTGTGGTTGTTTCTTATAATAAGAGTCTTGAAATTTACTGTACATGTCATAGAGAATTGCATACCGATCGTGCTTAAATTTGAGATTTAAATCTTCACGGGGGTATGTCTCAGAATTCAAATGCACCTTTACATTGCTTAAATCGCAATGGTCGAATTTGCTAGCATCTTTAGTTTTTTGATTTTTTCGATCGGTTTGTAAAGCGATAATAATATACCTAGGTTTTTCAAGCTGAGTTGAAGTTTTAACTGTCCATATATGATCAGTGACTAGCGGTAGTGTGGGGTATTCGTACATTTCCCAATTTCGAAAATGAATTTGAATTGTCTTTGATTGTATTTGTTTTAGTAATGTTAGCTTATCTGAATCAGCCAAGGTAATGTGAGGAACTCTCCACTGCAGTTTAAAAATTGAAAGTTTTAATTCTTCATTTTCCGTAGAAAAATATGCATTCTCATTTGACCTTGTTCGAATTAGTATTAATTCGTGCCGTGCATTTGGAATTATCTTTTTATAATCTTCTGCAAATCCTAATAGATTTTTTAATGGAATACAAAAGTTGAAAGTACCCGATGTAAGTGTTATACTGCCTTTTCCAGTCCATGATGCATTTTCCAAATTTTTACTTTCATTCTCGTTCAAAGATATATAATTTTTTAGCGCTGTTGTGATGCCTACATTTTTATTATACTCGATCTGCACACCGTTAAGTTCATAATGGATCTCCTCGAAAAGAAATGCCATAGCATTATTGCATAGTTTTGCAGTAGAAGATGTGGTATCATCTGATTTTGTAAGACCTCCTTCTATGTAAATGAAACTTTCGCTGGGTAAAATGAGCAAGTCCTGTTGATGTATTGGGATGCGTATTTCATCACTCGGATTGAAGGACTGAAGAAATGGTGAATAACTGTGATATTCAAATTTGGATATGCTATTATCATAGCTAGGTCCTTCGGTGATGTTCAACATTTCGTTCATAATTTTAGATGACATTTAAGGTAAACCCTAAAGACAGTAAATAGGCGGTATTCTTAGAGGAGAGTTTTGGTCTCGACAGCTTTGATGATCTAGTAGAACTAGTAGAATGATCACCTTTGGGGGTGTATATATTATTATTATTATAGATCAACATTATCAGGAGATGGGAGCTAAATGCAGTCGGATAGTTATTGTTTCTCCTCTAAAATTTATCAAGTCTCCGTCTTGGTCTACTAGCTTTAATGTTAGTGAAGTTATTCGCTTGACATTCACCGGTAAATAGATGACATTTCTTGGAACTTCTATGATTTTATACCCAGGTCCTGCTTCTGGCGAAAATTCGTGTATTGTGTGCACAGGAGTGTTATTTAAATACGAGCCTGTAATAATATTACACTCAACTCGAATTACATTAACACTGTTAATATCAACAGGTAAATCTGATCTGTGTAATTGACCTGGTTTTAAAATGCGCTTGCTAAAACCTAGTAATTTACCAACAGTTCGGGTCCTATTAAAATATATTTCTTCCGAGCCTGACACCCAGCTTTCCAGAGTATTATTATTTGCTTCTATACTTACAAGTGTAGCGGAATTAAGCGTTAACAATTGTTCGGAAATATTCAGTGCAATGTCATCGATTTCATATGATCCTACTGGAATTTCAATTACATGTTCCCCTATATGAAACAAATTGTTTCGTTCATCAACATTGGGTATAGAATTGTATGTTTGAAAATCAATCAATCCACAAACGTAGTCCTTATTCAGGTTTAAAGGTGGAAAATAGTCTGTTGTTAGATGAGAAGTATTTCCACTTAATGTAAGTGTCAACGCCATGACGTCGAAAAAGATAATGAAACCGTTCTTACAAAAGCTCTTCTTTTATTATTTATTCAAAATAACAATCATATAAGAATCTTAAACATAAATGTCCACAATTTACTGAATCATAATCCTGATACTTAAGATAATTATATTTAATTTGTTTACCTAAATATTTAATTAGTTCAATTGGCGGTTGTAGATTTCCAAAGCTATCAAAATATTCAATGTGTCTGAGTTTTTTATAATACGCCACCCAATGTGTTCCAGGGCCTGTTGATGAATCTAGATTTACTATCCCACACTCGTTTCTTAAGGGTTTACCCTTTGGTAAATTATCACGCATAAAAACTCCTCGAAAATGCGGAATTAAGTCCTTTGCGAAATTTCTCAAATCCTGTTCATTCAATGCACGATCGGGTAGCGAACTTAAAAGTTTTTTGTCTGCGAATGTAAAAATAATCCAAGTCCTTTTCTATACGGACTTAGATGTAAGCCATGTCCTATAGGAATCGACTCCATTTTTTGATTATGGCGTTTTTTCTCCTCAAGCGTTTTTTTAGCAATATTTATATCATTGACAGCTTTTGCTATCCCCGCAGCTCCTCCAGATAAAGCTCCAAGAGCTGAAAGCCCAGCAAATAGAGGAACAAGAAATGGGATTACTCCACCAATTTTCGATACCGAAATAACTCGGGGTGTCTTTATATTACTGCTATTATTCTTGATAGCTTTCTTTGCAGATGACAAAGCTACATTTATAGCCTTTTCAAGGTTATGTGGTTTTTTCATTTGAAGGATTTTTCCAACATTTTTAATTGTTCTGCTAAAAGTAGAGGATCTGTTTTTTGACGTGGTTTTTTTATTGCTTTTTTTTTTTGAAGACCCCATACCTAATTTTAATTTAGCCTTCATAAGATTGGTAACCAATATAGCATTTGCTCGCTCAGTTATACCGGCATCCGTTGATACAACCCGTTGCCAGGCTTTTTCAGATAAAATCTTATCAGCTATATGTCGTTCAGAAGTATTTTTAAATTTAGAATAAGATATATCGTGTTGCTTGCACGCTTGATCAAGTAAATTAATTCCTGGATCTCCTCTAGCTAAACGTTCCTGGAGTTTCGTGCCAGGTCCACAGTATTGATATCCTGGTAAATGTAGTTCAATAGGTAGTTTATTGATTACAGAGTTTAATAAACCATTCCCCTTCACGATAACTTGTAGTCTGCTAGAGTTTTTTGAAAAATCAATCATTTTATATGATCACCACCTCATTTAGCGATTAATAACGTTATGGCATTTTCAAATATAACCTTCATATTTATAAGAATTTATTTAGTTTTTATCGTCATGCGTTTCGTTAAACAACAACATCTTTTACCAATTAAAAATATGGACTTGGATAAAAATATTGAAGCAAAACAGAAAAAACATGGTAAACTATTACCAAATAGTATAAGGGGCCTAATTACTGGTCCCTCAAATTGCGGAAAAACAAATGTTATGATGAGCTTAATACAGCAACCAAACGGATTAAAATTTGAAAATATTTACATTTATTCAAAATCATTGCATCAACCTAAGTATGAGTTTCTCCGACTAGCCGTGGAACCTATCAAACATATGGGTTTCTTTACATTTTCAAATAATTGTGATGTCATACCCCCTGAAGAAGCCAAACCAAATTCTGTATTTATTTTTGATGACATTGCCTGTGAAAAGCAAGACACTATTCGAAATTATTTTAGTATGGGGCGACATCATCATATCGATAGCTTTTATTTGTGTCAGACATATACAAGAATCCCCAAACATTTAATACGAGATAATGCAAATTTTCTAATTGTCTTCAAACAGGATGATATGAACTTAAAACACATTTACAACGACCATGTCAATTCTGATATGACATTTCAAATATTTAAAAGGGTATGTATAGAATGTTGGAATATTAAACACGGATTTTTGGTTATTGACAAGGAAAGCTCTTTTGGAAAAGGACGCTATAGGAGGGGTTTTGACTGCTTCCTGAAACTATAAAAAGCTTGTCACTTCAGCTGTGCAAAGCATTCTTACTGTTATGTTCTATCAGAGCAGTTCAAAGGTGTACAGCGTTCAGTCCGTAACAGTGCAAAGCAGGTCATCGCGGTTCAAAACTAGCTGTTCATCATTTAAAAATCGTACAGCGAATATCAAATTCAGTTTAAAATCTTTTGAAAGACTGCTTCAAAGCCTACGAAACTCGTTTACTCACTGTTGTAAAAAAAAAACAATAAATTAGCATCATGATGCATTTAAACGAAGAACTAACAAAAGAACTCGTTAAAACTACTGATGCTCTACGAAAAAAATATAAAGCTCTAAGGAATGATAGGGAAGTAACCGAATTTCAATTAGAAGAAACTTTCAAACCAATTACTAAGCCGCTTAAAGAACTACTCGACAAATCAAATAACATATATACAATAAAGGAACAGCAAAATGATTTTGTGCCTCCACTCAAGAAAACAAAGTATGATAATGATGAATTTATCACTCCCAATGAGAGCAACGCTTCAACCATCAGTGACAGTACCCCGAAATCTAGCATAGTAACACCTAAAACTAAAAAAAGGGGTCGAAGTGAACGTAAGCTTCGTCGACGAAACCTTGTTCGTGACTTTGCGGGCCAAATAGACTTTGAAAAATTTGGGGAAATCCCCCAGAAATATATAAATTTGTATGTAAATAATTCAAACACCATTGATGATGTGTACGGAGTACATGTGAAAAACGGTAAATTACAGATGGGTAATAAAGAATTCAAAATTCACGGAAAAGACATAATAGACATCAATAATAAAGCCTATAAAGGAACAAATGGTTTATTCGAACTAATATTTAAGAAAAAACCCTGTAAAACCCTTTACAATAATGAAGATTTAAATATGTACAAAGCCATATTGTATGATACCAATGCTTATAGACGTAATCACGATTCTGGGAAACAGGTACTTGGACATAGAGGATATAAATACAAAGAAATTATAAGCAAACTATTAGAAGATACTCCTATTTCCACCCCGTCTACAGGAAGCGGACTAATGCAATTATCAAACAAAGAAAAAGACTATATTTTCTGGGACGACCCCAATGAGCTCGTAGATCGATTGCGACTTCTAATTGCATCACATCAAATAGGACACAATAATCACTCGAACGAGATTGTTTCGATAATTGAAGAACTAAAGGAAGCCAATATTATACAATAAAACTAATATAAAATGAGTGTTGATAAGTTTGGACGTTTTTCGAATAGAACGCGAACCAGAGTTATTCAAGGACCAAGAGGAGAGCAAGGAGAGCAGGGAGACCAAGGACCGAATGGTCTACAGGGAGAACAGGGATTGCCTGGGCCACCCGGTGAGGGGTTTATTAAAATGAAAAACGGAAATTATGATTTGAATTGGAAACGACTACAAAATATTCGGGATCCAGAAGAAAAGGGAGATGCAGCTACAAAAAGTTATGTTGACAAAGCGGAAGAACGAGTTAGACAATACATACATTTTGAAATACAAAAAATCGAACAAAACTTAAATGTATCCACAGACCCTAAAAAGGAACTCCTCATTTAATTAAATGCTAACTTATTTTTACTTTCAATTCAGTGTCTATAGAAAGTCGTTGTGGCGAGTCGGTAATAATGTTCAGCATAAATACTACATTGATTTTCGATGAAATCGTTGGTTTCATGAAAGAATATCAGCATGTCCTGCTGGAGGAACACCATGAGTATCTAATAGGATTTATATCTTTTCTGAGGACGTTTAAAACAGCATCCACCACTACATCGAAATTTGGATGTCATTTTGTGAATTGTCCTTGGTCATCGGATTTATGTAGGGTTGGACCAGATACCTGTCCATGTTACATGATTGATATTAGAATGTTAAAAGTTAAGAAGTTGATGTTGTTATACAAAAGATTAAAATAAATATTTTACCTTTTACTAACAAAAAGGTTAAATACTGTATCGTTTTAATCATTCTTTGAAAAGATGAGTAAAAGAAACGTTGTGGATGAAATACATAAGCCTGCTCGAAAAAATTTCAAAAGAAGACGAGTCGTTATCAAGGGTCTCGATGATTTATGGCAAGCTGATCTAGTTGAAATGGGTATTTATTCGTCTGAGAATGAAAATTACCGATATCTTCTTACAGTAATCGATACATTTTCTAAGTTTGCTTGGACAATTCCTATTAAAAGTAAAACAGGTATTGGGGTTACTATTGCTATGAAAAAAATTCTGAATGAAGGTCGGATTCCAAAGAATTTACAAACAGATGATGGGAAAGAATTTTTCAATACGCAATTTCTAAATCTTACGAAAAAATATGAAATCAATCATTACTCTACATTTAGTGCTCTCAAAGCTTCAATTGTTGAACGATTTAATCGCACTTTGAAAACATTTATGTGGAAAGAATTCAGCGCTAACGGTTCGTATCGGTGGATTGATATGATAGCACCACTAACTAAAACGTACAATAATTCAACACATAGAACAATTAAAATGAAGCCATCCGAAGTCAATGCTGCAAACGAAAAGCAATTGCTATCAAAAGTATATAATCATATCAAACTTCATATTCTTTCTAAATTTAACGTCGGAGATTTTGTCAGAATAAGTAAATACAAACATGTATTTGAAAAAGGATATACACCGAATTGGACAACAGAAATTTTTAAAATAACGAAAGTTCAACATACGAACCCTGTTACATATTTGTTAGAAGATTATCAGGGTCAGCCTGTGAAAGGCGGCTTCTATGAGCTTGAACTACAGAAATCGAAGTTTCCTGATACTTACCTTATTGAAAAAGTAGTCAAAAGAAAAAAAGATCAAGTATTTGTAAAATGGCTCGGTTTTCCTCCAGAACACAACTCGTGGATATCTCTCTCCACAATCAATAATTCATCATAAACAAATTAAAACAACAAGTGTAATTTGACAAATAAACGTTTTTATTATAATATAAATATCATCAAGTTTTTTATTTAGGAAATAGTCATTTTATATGTTTGCTTCATCGTTTTAAAATTCAGCAGTTCTACATCAGATTTGTAATCAAGATCCTCTTTCATAACGAGTTCAACTTCCCCGTTACTCAATACTCTTTCTGTTTCATATTCATGGTATTCGAAACATTTTATACTTAGAGTACGCATATTATAATTGCTATCATATGAACAGCGAATAGTTAAGAATTGTTCATCATCGAATTCTAGTTTAAAATGTCTATAAAAAACATATTTGCTTTGAATAATCCCTGATATTTCAGCTTCTTTTTTTATTAAATCTTGCCTAAAATTCTCAATTGCTTCATCCACAGTTACAATTTTCCTTTGCAAACTTCTTTCTGTTGTTGTGAGTGGTGTGTGGACATCATTTTGAAATGCAGATGCATCCGTCTTTGTGGTGTTGATTAAAGTGTTACCATCCGAAAAGGTTAGCAAACGAAACGATAAACCTATTTGTACTGTATCATTGTTGGGTAAGTTCAGTGAAAAAGAGAGGTTATTAGTACTGTTCGGTTGTTGTAAGTTAATATCCATCGGTAAAGGTACCCCAAAAATTAAAGATGGGGCGATTGTAAGAAAAGACAGAAATGTTAAGAGAAACATTTTAATAGAAAATTGCTACAGCTGAAGCTACTAATAGGTCGAGTGATAAATATGAACTAATAAATAAAACACCTAGCATGCTAAATTTATACCATTTTTATTTCTATATATTCTATATATTATTTTCTTTTGTTTGATATAAAAAAAAGCTAATTGATAGTAATGTGCGTTATCACGTAATTCTCATCTTCTGGGGACTGCCAAGTAAATCACTTTCACCAAATGGACAAAGTGATGGATATTCATTTTCTTTCCGTTTTATATAATTCGAGTGAGGGAGAATCAACCCAGTCAAAGTTAGCTCGCCGCCTATTAGGATAACGATATATTTAATAAAAAAATCTGTATTCCTTATCACTAAATTTGTTCTCTCACCTAAAATTTTAAATTTTACATGTTGCATAGATTGAAACTGCATTTTAAAATTGAGAATAGGAGTTATAGCCTCGCCATTCCTTATGTGAAATATAGTACATTCTGCTCCATATTCTGGCTGCGCAAGTAATTTCATAGATTCAGAGTAAAACATCAAATCTGTAAATTTTATTTGTAACCACCCGGCTTCACAAACACAAAATGTTTCTCCTTCTCTCAATCTTTCACACCAGAACATTGCTAGTCGTATTCGTTAATGTAAATGAATATTAACCTGCAGAGTACGTTAATATATACATATTATCCACCTATTATTTAAGAGCAAATGTCGCTGACTAAACTATTCACATTAAAATAGTTACATAACCACAAACCTTGAACTTCTATTTATTGACAATAGTCACACCAAGCTGTTTACATATGCCTACAAAATTATTTATATACAATAGCCATCATCGACGCCAGCGACATAAAACAACAAAACTGATTCCATGCCGTCAACGACACGCGACCATTAAGCTGATAAGAAAATACTAAAAAATTATTAAATATCATACAGAATGCGGTTTTATTCACATATTAGAAACCAATCTTCATTAACTCGCGGTGGCTTAGTGGATGACTTATCTGCTGCTGGTTCCAGTTTCTCGGGTTCGAATCCGTATGGGGGAATATGACTTTTTTTTTCACATTCCGAAGCAACCTCAACCAAAATTATTTATATACAATAATCATCTTCGACAACAACGACACGCGACCATTAAGCTGATAAGAAAATTCTAACAACATCCCCCATAAATCATGCTGACCTTATCTTGACACATGCTATCCTTGTCGCACAAAAAGTTCCCACGAAAAACCCACGCTATTCCTACTTATTCCACATAAATAAAAATTCGCGACAGGTAGGTATGGTTTGATTGATTTTACTACGCGTACCTATACACCTATACTTTCCATAGCTGCAGATCTCAAATATATAAGTGTGTGCGATTGTGCATATCTACCTATTTACGCATCACAAACTCCTTATACATATGTACGTACATTTATTTACATACATAAGGCGTATTTTTTGAGAATCTATAGCTAGCTCACTTTTACTTTTACATGCAAAACTTGTATACCTACTCACTTTTGGTTTTGTTATACTCACTTCCCAAAAAAATACGCCAATAGTTTTGTTTATGCATATCCATTCCCTACATTAAATTCAACTACGCCATGCATATAAGCATACATTCTAAATGCCCGCCGCAGTGACAATTCTATTTTTAGAACGCAAATAAAACTACCCTTCCTAAGCACAACTGCAATCGAGATAGCAATTTTTTTTTCGCATTCGGCCGAATAAGATCTATTTTCTATTTATTATATCTTGCCCTCTGGATGGACTAGAAAGATGAATGTTAGCTCAAAATACTCGGTGAAGTATTGCCTAACAATTAAAAGGATTTTTTGAGTTGACCAACATATATTTATGAGCATAATGGCAAGTTGAGCGTAGTAAGGTAAAAAGAGGAAAAGTTTGCACCCCATATTTTCCAACCTTATAGGACGAATCGGTACAAAATATTAATTAGATATGTAATAGTTTTGACTTATCTATTGACATATAAAGTTTCAAGTTAATACGGCTAAATGTGTTATGAAAAAAGCCTCCCTTAAAGGGGCAGGGGAAGTCAAAGTCCAAAAAATCTTTCTAAATATTGCATTGTCTTCACAACCCAACCAGCATAGAAAATTTCAAAGTTCTAAGTTTAGAGAAAGTGGTTCAAATTTGACTTGCAAGATTTTGACACAACAAATTTTTCACGAAGTTAAGTAAGGGCTATTTTATTCACTTCAAGTTGAACACAACTTGGGGATTTTTATTCTCAACTTGAGAAATTGCTGTTATTTACTCAACTTTGGATATTCCGAAGTTGAGAAAACCAAGAGTTGATTAACTTTGGATTCGCTCAACTCCCCGAAAAAGTAGAAGTTATGAAGCAAACTTGAGGTTTTACGTCAAACGTCAGAATTTTTTTATTTTGTATTTCTGTGTTTGGCAGTTCAGTTCTTAAGTGACGAAAATAATTAATAATTCATTTTTAAAATTGAATAAAATAATCAATAATGTATCGTGCAAACTATTTCTGGGAGATATGGCCATTGTCTTCGAGCAGCGAAGATGATGAGGAGATAGATAATTTTGTACGTGAGAGGCGACAATACAAGATGCTACCACGTTTGGACTGGAAAAATGGGATAGCCGTGATTTCAACTAATGTTTTCGTCTCTCAAAGCGGACGACAATGATGGCGCTCCAGCTAATAATAAATTCGTTGCCGTGTGATGAGAGAAGGTATTGTACATCGCGAATTAATCCGAATCGATTGAATTATATAAATAGGATTGAGTGATGTGCTTTTTTTCTTCGATAGATCGCGTGAACTGCGACCAATAACCCAGTTGCTGATCGTATTGCGGTAGGTACTATCCACTCGTATCAATTCAATTGGCGGTTGCCGATTTTATTGGAGTGAGCATTCGCATTCGCATTCGCAACCACCAGCGGCAGTACTAAGATTCACTGATATGCTGTCGGCTACGCCTTTGGAAGCAACATCAACATCCACTGACCAGTGACCAGGTCTGCTTTCGATTGGTTCACATTTTATTTCAGTCAATTTTAGATGCTGCTGAAAAGTGAAAACAGTTCATTGAATGTAATAGAAGAGTGAATGAGGATGTTTATTAAATATGTGGAAACATAAACTTAATCGAACAAATATAATTTTTTTGCTGCTGGTGTTGCAATTGCCGTTGCAATTCAATGACCGAACGTTTTTTGTCCAGCGCAGCTGAATCTTATTCCAAAAAAGCCTCGTGAAAGCAATTACTCAGAATCAGAACAAAAATGTAAATCATGGACGTGGACTTAATTTTGAAGCAATTACTATCATCTTCGTCATCTTCTTCTTCTTCATCTAAATTTAGATTTTTCGTCGATATGGTTATCCTTATAAAGTTCGTATGTTTTCATCGACAAACGAAAACAATTTGCACAGCTGATATACTAATAACGCACTAATTACTAATATAGGTAGCTATTTACAAAAGCAAATAAATCTGCTTTCATTAATTTCACATTAAAATGCACATATGAAATTACGCGGGAAATGCAAATCTAAGGTTGAACTGACATAATTATGTGTCATCTGCCACAAATATCCCAGGGATATTTTACAAACTGCAGGTAGGCCAACTTTAGGATTTCAACTTCGGAGTTGCAAATTAATGTAGTGAATAAAAGCAATTTTCAACTTGCTGTTTAACTCTCGATTTAAGATCAACTTCGAAGTTGGACAACTTTGGAGTTTTCGGCAAGTTGAACAATAGTGAATAAAATGGCCCTAAAAGCCTTTAATAAAAAGTGAGATAAGTATGGGAGGCATGCTGACGTGAGGAAAAAATATGCGACATTTAAGTTACGATTCGTCGTTGAAAAAATGGCGATCACACGAAATGACTATTATCGTCATTTGTATCCCAAAATCAAATGACGGACACTGCGAGTCATTTAGAATTTTCCGTTGGGATGCGTCATTGAAGAGCGATCACACGGCCATTTTTTTCCGCCATTTAAATGACACTTAATTCATGTCATTTGGTGCGTCATTTTCCTAGTAATTTAAATGACGCTGCCAAAAATGGCGATCACACAGAGCGACATTTGAATGACTGCTTTGTGACGGGATTTTTACGTAGTCGAAAAGACTAATGGCTGTTGCCATTACCACCTGGAGTAGACAATTTCGTATGTTTCTCCATTCATAGCGCGAGTTTTGAGTGTTAACCACTGTGGGTTTGATTTACTGAGGATAGGCTAGCCGTTACCTCAAACCCTGACCCTCCTCTTTTACCCGGGCTTGGGACCGG
The DNA here is from genome assembly GCA_949372485.1 of Cheilosia soror. Classification (NCBI taxonomy): domain Eukaryota; kingdom Metazoa; phylum Arthropoda; class Insecta; order Diptera; family Syrphidae; genus Cheilosia; species Cheilosia soror. Next base: position 67,392,832 of record OX443562.1, on the reverse strand, counting down.
CATGCTACTACCCTAACAAGGCGGAGTTAATATCAGACTTTATTCTTCTTCCAACTGTAGTAGAAGCCTTTGCGCACTTCTTAGATTTCAGTTTTGCTCTGTCAGTTGCTCGGCAATACTTCGACATTAGGGGCCCTCACGTTCTATGTGCACATTCCGACGTATCGTTATCCCTATTTCGTTTATGTGGATCTTATCTGAGTCTGTTTGTGTGTCATTGTTATTTGGACAACGATGTTCTAATAATGTACCTACAAATAAAGTTCTTTTGGGAGATCTCAGGCGATAGCCCTTTCATTTATATATTTGCATTTTCCTATTGGGTAAATGACATGTGTGACTAAGACGTCCCACATGAACCTGTAAGCCCCAATTTTCATAAAAATTTAATTTGTATCTATTATTTATTTTTATTTAAATAAATTTGCAGCTTTATATTAATAAAGCCTTCATACATGAAAATATTTTACCGGCTTTTAGTCAAGTGCCATCCAATAAATTGTATGCTTAGGAGGAAATGGGTCTCAATTTTAAGAGGATTCTCCAAATGAGTTCCATGAACGATTCTACCTTTGCTACATCCAAAGGTTTGGTGGGGGTGCAGACTGCGTAAATACTTAGGGTGACTCCTGAGTTTATGATTCGATGAAGGGAGCACTTTGTAGCTGTTTAGTTTTTATTTAAACTAACAGGTGCTAGTGCCTATACGTACCATCTATTTTTTTCTCACCCTCCATCTTCCTTAAAATTAGTAGTGTTTTGAGTAACATTTTCATTTTTCTCACTTTACTTCGCCGACTTTAGTCACAGAGTGACTGCTCAGAGATAACAATTTCTCAAAACCTGCCAAATTGACTGATAGGCGGATGAGCACATCAATGCAGATAGCGAAGGACTCATTGCTACTTCCACTGACAAAATGTTTACCTATCGTTATCGACAACATTTAACACTCTTGTCACTATTCCATTCCTTTCAAAAGGTGAATCCAGGTGACAGCTACTTTTGACATTGCCTTTTGACTAGACGCGGTGGCGGTATGCAAGGAAAATATTTTCCAGCTGAATGACTCCTTTTCATCCATTTCAATAATAATTCACGTCATTGCGAGAAGACAGCGAGCAAAACGAAATTCAACTTTACCAAATATACGTATTGGTATTTGATCCTTTAAAGTTCATACGCAAAAGTACTGCCAACGAAGCTGATTGGATGCCATTTCTTAGGCAACCGCCAACATGTCTGTACGAAGACAGCTACCTACAGCTGCTGACCCTCTGGACTCAAGTGATGTATGGAATGCTGAAGTATCGCACTCAACAAGGTCGTTCACAAATTTATGTATACCTCTATTCAGCATCATCCCCCCATGCTTGCGGCATAAGTTGTGGGGGGGGGGACCTAGCTTACGAATCCCTTTTTTCGCATTTACGGCGTGCACAGGAAAATTAATTGACTTAGCTTTGCAGAGGCAAAATACTCTTAGAAGGTACTGATAGGTGAGTGTTTCGGAATATACTGTTATTTTACCTTTATTTAGGGCGATATGGTGTGTGTGTGCGTGTATTGCTACTAGAAGAATTGAAATATCTGATAAATTTTGTATGACATGATTTTGACGTCTGGCTGGATTAGTGGCTTCAAATGACGGAATTCTTCAATTACTGTTCGACATTGAAATTTAAAACACGTTGATCTTTGCTATTGCGTTTTTTTCACTTAAGATATATCGCTATGGGATGTGGACTGAGAAACGTATCTAGAAAAGCAGTTACATATATTAAATTCAGTCGTGAATCGAATCGCCTGGCAATAATATCTGAGCCAGTCAGATAAAATTTAAAATTTTGAACAGACTACAATTTTGAAAATAAAGAGTGACAATAAAGGGTGACAGACTCCAAAATTAATTTCGCAAAAAAATAAGGTATAGGTATAGGTACATAGTTTCTAAACAAACTAATACTTGTTTAGGTGGCTCTATAGCCACGTGGCCTCAAATAAGAAGCCACTTCAGTTTGTTCGGTCATTCAAGTCAGTTGAGGTCCCGTGCCCATACTTAAGCCGAGGTTATCCATTACTTCCGGGTTAGTTTCGAAGACATTTGGAGCATTTGTGTCCATCCGCTTTACATGTCGCTTAGTCAGCTACGACGATTGATGCGGAATTTGTTGACCAGGTCGATGTCACTATATTCAGCTCGTGCAGTTCGTCGTTGAATCTTCTTGAATCTTGAATTCATCGGCCGTCAAAAGTGATGCAATTATATTGCGAACACAAGCGTCCTCACATTAGCCTCTCACTATCAACTCCCGGGTGCCTAGTATCCCGACTAAAGATTGGGTACCCAAGGTCGTTGGTGGCTGCGGACGAAATAGGGGGGAGCAGTGACTCTTCACTAAAGCACTTCCTCTTGTTTCCAAGCGGCAGCGAACGAACTCCCTAGATAAAATCAACAGTGGCGCCTACAGTTCCAGTCAGGCTGAACTCTCTAGCGACATCCCTATAAGAGCTACTTTGACATATTCGGATCCCAGGTCTATAGGGATCTCCAATATTACACCGTGGTATTGGAAAAGAGTTGGTGGCGGGTGAACCCTTAACGGGCCAACGGCAGCGCTCAAACCCCGAAGTTGGTTACTGGTGCTACTGATATAAAACTGGTCCTCCAGGTTGGGGGTTATGAGTTACCACGGAAAAAAATACCTGTTATGAAACAGCAACACGCCTCGGAAAAGGACGGATTTACTGTTGACGACCCTGGAAAACCAAGTAAGGACAATGACCTTCGGATCTGCACATGGAATGTTTGTACACTGAACAGACCACGTGCAGCCGAACAACTAGCAGAGGTCCTAGACTGCCGCAGGGCAGACATAACCATAATAAGCCATCCAGGAAGTGCGATGGGATGAGCCATGCAAAAAACGGATGAAAAACTGTGATATATACCACGGCGATTGCTATAGAGAGCAGCGACAGCGCTTATTTGGATGTGGATTTGTCGTACGCGGCAGACTTAGGCAAAAGGTCTTGAGTTATCGGCACTTTAGTGAACGACTTATGACAATCCGCATCAAGGCAAAATTCTGTAACATCAGCCTCAAATGCGCTCATGCCCCCACTGAAGAAAAGGACTACGCTACCAAAGGCAGTTTCTACGAGCTCCTACGAGCAATGCCCGAAGCACAACGTTAAAATAGTTCTAGGCGACTTTAACGCTAGAATAGTCAGGGAGAACATCTTTGGTAAAACAGTTGGCAAACACAGCCTACATGAAAACACCTTTGGCAACGCACTTAGGCTAATTGACTTTGCTGCGGGGCGAAACATAGTTATAGCAAGCACCAGGTCTCCACATCTCAACATCCATAAGGGGACACGGCTGTCTCCGGATCACCAAACTGTCAGCCAAATCGATCACATTCCGATTCACGCAAGACACGCCTCCAGTATTCTGGATGTCCGAACCTTCCGAGGGGCCAATATTGACTCGGATCAATACCTTGTTGAACCTAAGGTAAGAATGCGGATATCCAACACACCCCAACAAAGAAATACTGCGAGAAAGTATGACGTCGAAAAACTGCGATCGCAAGAGACGGCCAGAATCTTCGCCGATCACGTATCCCAATGCCTCTCGATCAGTTCTATCGCAGCAACAGCTAGTGCAGTAGACCAATGGCAACACTGCCAGAAAGCCATCGTCAAGGCCGCGACTGATGTGCTGGGTTTCATCCGACCACCACCACGAAACCCCTGGTTTGATGAACAATGTCGACTAGCAAACACAGCAAAACAAGAAGCGTATAAAGCGGCATTGCCAAAGAGGACTAGAGCTGCTCGCGAGGTCTACGAGCAAAAGATACGAGAGGAACATCGGATTCTCAGAAAGAAAAAGAAAGAGATACCCACCATCGATTTCAAAGCCGCGTACGACAGCATCTATAGAGACGAGCTATACAGAGCCATGTCTAGCTTTGTCCGAAACTCACAGGCCAACACACAAGGCATGATCTATCAAAAGTCCGTCTAATTACATGCATACGCCAAGGATATTGACATAATTGGTAGAACACAGTGGGCTGTCACTGGTGCGTTTGCTAGTATAGAAACGGAAGCGGCTAAAATGGGTCTAGCGGTCAACGAGGGCAAAACCAAGTATATATGCTGTCAACAAGAAGGGACACCCAACATCGTAGACTCGGACATCACGATCGACAGCTATTACTTTGAGGTAGTGAGGGACTTTGTCTACCTCAGTTCTGCTATAAATTCCGACAACAACATCTCAGAAGAAATTACCTAAGCTAAGAATAACTCTTGCCAACCGCTGTTTCTTTGGGTTAAGAAGGCAATTGAGTAGTAGAGACCTATCCCGAACAACTAAGGAGATTCTGTATAAGACCTTGATCATTCCAGTCCTGCTTTATGGCGCTGAAGCTGGGACTCTATCTAAAGCGGATGAAGATATCCTCGGTCTCTTCGAGAGAAAGATTCTTCGTAAAATGTTCGGTCCCGTTTGCATTGACGGGCTTTGGAGAAGGAGATTCAACGACGAACTATACGAGCTGTACAGCGACATCGACCTGGTCAAAAAACTGCGAGTAAGTAGTTTAAGATGGCTAGGACTAGGACATGTTGGAAACAAATGCTTCGGACCGTAGAGTCTTCAAGTCTAACCGGGAGGAACAACGCAGTAGAGGAAGACCTCGCCTTAAGTGGCGCGCGCAAGTCGAAGGCGACCTCAACCGACTAGGAGTGCGCAACTGGAGGCAGTTAGCTAAGGACCGGGCTAACTGGAAAGGCTTGTTAGCTGAGGCCTCGATTCACCCCGAACTATAGAGCCGCCTAAGAAAGAAAGGATTGAATGCCCGGTTATAGATATCCCTGCATAAAAAAAGAATCCTGCAGTGAATTATATGTTACAGTGGCCATTTTGAATTCTCTATTGCTGGTCTTCTTACCACATTGTTCCCCTTCAAATCGCCCACACTGAAAGTCTAACTCTAATCCACTTAAGTACATAGACAATCCTCCATGAATGGAGGTCGTTTGAGAATGTCTTTCCTAGCTAAACGATTCGAATTTGTCTCCCCATCGTAAATGCCTCTTAAACGTCTTAGTACAGCGCAATTGAATCAAAGAGCATCCAACCTGCTGTATCTGTACTGTATCATCTGCACACTCAGATTCAAGGCTACCCCCTCATCTATAATGCCTACAACACAAACGGTGTTTATTATTCTGGTGAAACCATTAAGGCACATTACATTCCCGACAATTACATTCCCCTCCACCGAAACAGGAACTATAAAAAAAAGCCGATTCCTGATGGCAAGGAGACAATTTGCTTCAATTCTGGGTGAAATTATTATTTCTTTCATATTTCGATGTCGACGGGAATGGAGCGGAGCTACCCTTCAACGTGTTGCCAACCTTATACCCTTCCGCTCAAAATTCGGTTACAAAATTTTGAAGCAAATGTATTAGGACCTTTTTTTGCGGACCGCCACAATGACTTTTATGATGGCATTGAATTATTCCTTCTTGTTAGTGGTTAGTTTTGTTGTGATGGGGCGGGCGAGGCGGAGGACTTCGTCGACTTCCGTGAAAATAAAAATAAATTACATTTACAAAGTTTTGCCGCACGTTCTTTTGGCCGCCCCTTCGAAATTAACACAATCTGTAGTAATCATTTGCTTTTGTTGAACGGTGAGATATTTCGTGGTGGAATTAGATTTAAAACTTTTTTCTTTTTTTTTTTTTTTTTGTCGGGAGGGAGGAAATAAGGGTCTTGGTCCTGTTGCTTTGGCAATAACGAAAATTAATGAAAAGTTTAAAGTGCTTGAAACATTGGGTGCATGTGAAATTTATTTCTTTGCAGCTGTTTATGGTCCATATCGGGTTTTAATTATTTAAGGTTATGGCAAGTATTTGCTGTGTGTATCTGTGTGTTTTTGATAGAAGATCTGGCTTCGGGTAGGTTGGTGGCAACGGCTTTTTTTAGACCTGCAATTTGGCGCATTTTGAATAGGTATCTATAAAAACCCGCGTTATAAAACTTAGTGCCTACAGTCCGCTTTTAAAGAAGAAGTCGAGAAAACCAGCCATAGTGTCAAAAAGCTACTGATACTGAACAGTATCGACAAATTCATGGTTAGGAGCAATAGCCATAATGTCCAAACGTCCTCCAATTGTCACTTGATGGAGAATGTACAACAGAGCAAGATTGCAAAGAATGAAGCGACACCGTTACGGTTCAAGAGAGGGAGGACAAAATTAAATATCAGGCAGTAGTAGACAAGAGCGTCAAAGACCAACCCGACCAACCCCACCAAAAACTATGAAAAGAGAGCGTGAAAAGAGATAGGTGTCAAAACACTTAAAAACTATGCCGCAAAATGTTCCAACAAGCCGGGTCCCATGAGGCTAGAACCTTCACCGAGGTGATCAGGATGAGGGACCACTTTGAAGTTGCCATCATAGACGAAATGTTTGAAGTCAGTGATGGCGAAATGTAGCAGCATTGAAGCCAGATTATCAGAGGGCATAGCGACATATCTTCGCCGACATATCTCCGCCCAGTACACTTTTCGTGCGGAATTATGTCGTTTTTTTCTGGCGGAGTCGCATTTAAAACGACTTTAAGCGACATATCTCCGCGCGTAGATATATCGTTCTTAGGTCGGCGGAGATATGTCGTGCGGACTTATGTCGCTACCCCTATCAGAGATGGTTGTGGAACATGTGCTCATTGACAAAGATCTGGCTTTGACTCCGCGGAAATTGTGTTACTTCATAATCACGATAATAAGTTTTGTCTGTTTCATGACAGAAAATGATACTCCACTTGCTACTGATCAAGGACATGTACAGAGGGGCACTCGAATCAGTTGACTTTAAAGTTAGGTTCAACATAAGGCTGGCCAAACTCAAGATCTTTCGATGAAGTGGCCCCTTTAGACGATACGAACGATGTTGTCGCTGATGCCAACGAGAGAACCAATAATAAATCTGAATGGTGAAAGTCACTCGAAGGAATCTTGACAAGCCAGGCCCTGGGCAAAAAGCAAACCCTCTCGACGATAGTGAACCAAAGATTCGTCTTGAGGTATGCGTATGATTCACAGGCACTTGTTGATTGAAAAATCATTAGTCTCGGTGAAAATCAAGCAAACAGTGCGTCTAGATCAGGTGTGGTGGTCGTACTGATGAGCCCACCCACCACATCTTGGCGAAACGTATTACTGGAGATTACCATGGCCTCAACCAGTAAGCCCCTAGTCCGCTGACGCACCCCAAGTTGGTTGAGGTCGTTCTCCAATTGTGGTGCGCCACCTGAGGTGGGGTCTTTCTCTGTTCGGTTGTCCCTCAGGGGTGGACTTAAAGACTCCTCGGACTTGTGCCATCATTGCCACCTATAATCGTTGGATTTAAAGATTTTTGACCAGGTCGATGTCGCTGTTAGTTCGCCCATTAAGTTCGTCGTTGAAACTACTCCCCCAAACTCCATCAATACAAACTGGACATTCATTCATTCGACAAATCTTTCTCTCAAGGCGTGCCGAGAAGTTTACATTCGCTTACGATCGACAAGGTGCATACATGAGCACAATACAGCAGAACCGAAATCGGGATGATTACGGTCTGGTATGAAATTTCTCCTTGGTTCTGTAAGAGAAAGCTTTTCTAATTAGATGGCTTTTCGGAAAACGAGTCTTTTATTTACCCTAATCTTAGAACGGCTTACTTAACCGTCGCGTCGTTAGAATTCAGAGCTATTCAAACACAAACAATCCGCATATATCCTCGCCATATATGGCGCATGACAGACCATCTCCGCTAGAAGCTCGCAGCAGCAGCACAAATGGGAAAAGCCACCCTGCTTTTGGGCTGTGATGCTAACACAAGGTACCATCTTTTGGACAGCTCGGAAATCAATTAACGAGGTAAGTCTTTATTTGATTTTCTTTTAATTGCTTTCAAATATTCTGTCAAGTTAGATATAACAAACCAAACTGTTGTCATGGGCAAATGTGGACCATAACATCCTAAATACGTTCACTGGGGAAATCTTCAATGACAGCTATAGGCATACAAAAAAAATAAAATAAATAAATAGGTAAAGGGTCCGCCAAATAACTTTTTTTTTTTTTGAAAATGCTATAAAAAATAAACTACTGAATATTTTCTCAAATTTCTTTTTTTATTTGAAAGTACAATCGTTCCGGTTAATAATGGAAAATAATTTCATTCAAATTGCTGCCTCGGCTGGCCATGCAGTAGCCTACACGATCGGTCCAATTTTTAAGCACATTATCGATTGTGTGCAGCTGTATTTCACCAATGGCTTCACGAATATTGTCCTTTAAAGCGTCAATTGTCTCTGGCATGTCGGCGTAACACTTATCTTTTACGGCACCCCACAAATAATAGTCCAACGGTATCAAATCGCAGCTCCGCGGTGGCCAAACGACATCAGCTCTGCGGCTGATAATGCGATCTTCAAAAACAGGGCGCAAAACATCGAGTTTAGCTTCGGCTGTATGGCACGTAACGCCGTCCTGTTGAAACCAAAATGTTGCCAAATTCGGCCTCTTCAATTTTTGTGAACAAAAATTCGTTCAACATGGCCCGATAACGATCGCCAGTGACTGCAACGGCCATTCCTTGCTTATTTTCGAAGAAAAATGGCCCAATTATGCCTCTGGACCAAAATCCGCACCAAACTGTTTTTTCTCGGGCGTACGCACTGTTTTTGGGTTTTCACGCTTTGGTTTATCGATGAGTTTCTTTCACTTTTTTCACAAGATAACGAACATACGGAGCTGACGGTGCTTCTCTTCTTCCAAAATCCGTACGCAATTTTCGCACACATTCTGCAACATTACCATGATGTTCAAAGTAATGTCGCAATATTTCCCAGCGTTGTTCAAGCGTATACACAACCATATTCGTTCAGCGGAAGGATAAAACTAATTATCTGTCAGATGAGATATGAGCTAAGTGTTACCATTCGCGAAATAAGCACAAGTTGAGAAAAACAACGTTAGATGGCGGAGCCTTTAGTGCAACAGGCGTGTAGAAACCCTAGACCTAGCTTCAACCTATACAATCAGTCGATTGTGAGAGTTTTTATTTTTGGGACGAATGGAAGGGACATAGGTACCTACAATTTTATACCGAGTCTGAACGGCTGAAATGAGAGGCTTTTTTAATACAGTTATTTTTTTTTTGTTTTAAAAAAAAGATGATTCCAAATTCTGGAGCACTCAGACGAATCTCGGTCCATTGTCCTTACCAAGCAGAAACCTTTTTTGGTGTAGTGGTGGAAAAACTCGGATATTATTCGTTTCTCTTTATGGTCGGTGGCAGAATATTGCTGTCCCCCGCCGGGGCTCGAAATAACGCCGCTCGGGTCACAAGCAATGACTCTAACCACTACACCATGGCGACCGCCTTTAATACAGTTATACTCTCGGATGTTTGTCAGACGTTCGCGAGAGGTGGCGCGCAGTGGAACAACCTTAAGATGTAATTTGTATTTTTTCGAGTGATCGAACCTGGGACTCCTCGCACAGCAGTCCAACATACTAACCATACTGAGCCACAGCTCCCGCTATAGGCATACAAAGAACTGCCCAAAATTCCACAAAAATCTATAAAATATAAGCATGATTAGAATACTGCCAATCTATATAGATAACGTAAAAGAGTCTGCGAGGCTTAGCAAGATTATATGCAAAGTACGCTCTAGTAAGCCTTTTATAAAGCGAAACTTAGACGAAAACCACAGAGGAATCCCTAGAACTTTTCACTATATCAACACAATTATTCCTGGTTGCATGGACAACTGCAAAATCCCGGTAAGCTCGCAGGGTATCCTGCACTCATACCGTGATGAAAAAGGATCCATTATAAATGAGGAAATGGTATATTTACTGCTTCGCTCCTTATAAATCACCATCACGAGACTACTACTATGATAGTGCCATCTCGACCTCAAACTTAACTGGAAGTGTAACATTGAATACTGAATACGGAAGGAAGTCCAGCATATTATTCTGTGCCTGGTCAGAACTTTTGCGAAAAATTGCTCTTTGGATGACAGTCGCGTCCCATTTTACTTATGATGAATGCCTAATATAGAGGCCTGCCTTTATTAAAGCTTACATCTCCAAAGTAATTAGGGAGACATGTAGAACCATTCAGACAAAAGATAGTTTCGTCGACAGCTAAGCAGTGAGTAAAGCTCTCGATTTGTCCGTGTTAACGTCCGAGCTTGTTGTTGTGGTCATACTGGCCGGGGCAATTTAAATCTTCCGCACTTTTATATACATAGAATCCCCCCCAATAGCCATTGGTTCGCATCACAGAAAATTATATTCTACACGTGGCGCAACTGAAATAACGTACAGAACTCGCATTACATAATTTATACCGACAATATGAAAGAACAAACAAAAACATTCAACAAATAACCAAGACCCACGAACTTAATTATACATTTCACGAACAATTAAAGATACTGTATCTCTCAGGTCATGTGTATAGTAGCTTCAACGAAAATATTTAATTAAAAGCACATTCTGACTTTCAGGCTGGCCAGAGGCAGAACCTGAAAAAGGAGAAAACATGTTGAAATATATTTAATTCCTTAGCCTGGACGTGTTCACTGTTCAGCTGCCCCAAAAGGCGATCTCTTTGTTTAAGTCTCCAACAATCGTTTTGGCATTTAAGGAACATTTTTATCATTCAGCACACGCTGCTTAAATAGCTGCCTCTGTCTCATATACATGCCAACTCAAACACGAAACAGATGTTATTCCGACAAAGTCGATACGTTTCTCTGTTTCCACAATCCACACCCTCGCTATTGCCATCCGAAATTATTTCATTTATTCGCAAAGATATTCCGACTCCGAGCCATCATCACAGAGCTCTCATCATCAGCTCATTGTGTCCACACATCCATATGCATATGGACACACATTAAAACCATTCACAGATCCATTGCCATTGAACCGCACACGACCGACACAGTAGAGCAGCAGCACCAGCACCAGCACAAGCACCGCACCGCACCTACCCTTTCAGCAACACCGGCTCCAAGGAGTATGACGATGACGATTACGATGACTGCCAGAAACAATCGGACATTCTATCGTGGTCGTGGACTGGACACTGGCTTGGATATAGTAGTGGGTGCATCTAGTGGTTGGACACATTTACAAGGCGGGCATCCGCAGAACGGCAAACATATCTCCTTCCTTACTTCATGGTCATATATTTATGTACACACATAGATAGATGGATCCAATATGTGCATGAAAGACCTTTTGGCCGCCAACTTTGCCGTCAGTCGGTGTCGTCGCCATCGTCATAGTCATAGTCAACGTGGTATTCGTCTCTTGTTCGAGCCAACAAACGATTCCATTCACCAGGGGACTGCCTTCCATTTAACCCAACTCCGTGCGGGGGAGATATAGAGATTAAACCAAGAGTACACACATAACCTCAATCAGAGCATCGCAGCAAGCAAATAAAAAGGACAAACCCAGGGAAAAAATTGCCACTCAGTACGTTCAGAATCCAAACTCGACGAGTGTGCACACAAGGGAGCCGGAGGAGGTGCTCTTGGTGTTGGTGGTATATTATGTCGCTCTATATTTTTTTCTATTTTCGCCAAAGCTGGACTGGTCTCTCTGACTGTGCACTTAAGAAAGTCCGAAGTTGAATGAAATCAAATCTTTGTAATCCACTGAGTACATGATGTGTTGACTCATTCACGCGAAGACGCATTGCATTCATCCTTTGATCCACCCATTCTCACTCCCACCGACTCAATCTTTGCAAATGGAAGGAGAGCGAAAAATAAGGAGGAAAAAAAACGAATGCAAGTGCTTTTCGGGATCTGATATCTCGAAGTAAACATGTTTGCAAAGTGCTTTCGGTCTCAGGCCATCTAGGACTAGGATACAGATGATGAGAAAAAGTTTGAATTTTTTTGAAAAATCATCCTTTGTCGTGGTACATCAATCAACAGCCAGCAAGAGGAAGGAAGTCTTAAGATGTTATTTGGGACAGAGCTGGAGCAGATTTTAGGAGCCCTCTTATATGAAAACTGTCGCAAAAGAATGACTGCAAGTAATTATATCCAGCAAAAGGTCATTTTGAGCTATTTGATCAAATCGGAAGGTTTTCATTTTTTTTTTTTAATTTAACAAGTGTGTGGAACATTAACAAATATGGAAGGCAGTTAGATTGAAAACCAGGCAACTGTCATGTGATGTGATATTTATCAAGGGCTGGTGCAGGGCTACCCTAAAAGAAACACAAAATGTTCGTTATATACTTTTTATTTTTGTAGTTCCTTCACAAGTTTGGAGTTACGACTATACTTGGTCAATACTTAACAGAAAAGAGAGAGTTAGATCCGGTCTGCGTTGCTCACTCCACTATTACGCTTGTCAAAAATCGTGTCATTCATTTTTTGACACGCTGACGTCAATATGACGTTAGATTTTGCTGTTACGGTGTAGCCAAAATCGAACGTCATTTTGTCGTCAGCATGTCAAAAATTGGCACGATTTTTGACATGTGTAACTTAACTATTATGGCGGATCAGACAAAATCAAGTATCAAGTCTGTAGAGCAGGGCTGTCGTTTTGGTAAATTTTTGTATGCTCAATGTTCGATAGCATGGTTGTATATACTTTACGAATTTACATTCATATATGTATCTAAGGAATATAAAGAGAAGCTAAAGTGGTTTTCATATCCAAGTCTAAGGAAAGAAAATGTTCTCATGTATAAGTTCCACAGATCTCACACCTATATAGGGCCTTCCGCACACGACTCGTATTGTCATGGCATCGTCATCGTCACATCACGAATTTGCCGTGCAGCTACGAATGCCTAAGTCTTTCATCATTCCTCCTAAAATGTTTAAATGGCTGATTGAAATCCATTTACGCTTAAGCATTGACCAGCAACCTTTGTCAACGGCTCAACACGCTTACTTTACGTTAATACATTAATGCGTTCCGTATAGGATTCCCTACTACGTCATAAGGAGTAGGTACATGTACAATGGTTGCATTCCTAGACATAAAGGGTGTTTTTTTTAGAGGTATAAAACATTAAAATGGAATAAAACAAAAATGATTTTTTTGTAATTGACATAAAATTAACTTTATTAAAATGATAATCTTCTGGGCATTATAATTTAAACATGTTTTCTGGTATATGACCGCCACTGCAGGTTCGGACGTAGTCTAATCTGGAGGTCCAATTTTTGATGACTTTTTCCAACAGTGGGAATATTAACAGGACACTGCCTTATAGGGAAACACGCCCGTAGTATGGGTGTACCTCATAACGACTTCTGTAGAAGTTGCAGGGACGAGGAGGAAGAGGAAACCACCGTTCATCTCCTCTGCTCCTGTCCTACTCTTGCCACCTTGCGCAAGGCTACCTTAGGGTCTTATTTCTTTGAGGACCTAAGCGATCTGGCTCGCAGCGATATATTCTGCATCAGCAAGTTCGTTACAAAGTCCAATTGGCTTTACTGAAAGTCAACACGCAACTCACCAATCCCTGTCTGCATCGGTAAACTAAACCGCCAACGGAAAGAGCTGAATATGTCAATCGACTTCACCCTTACACGTAGAACTTTCAGACTTTGTCAGGGGGACAGGCGGGAGGTTAAACTGTTTCGGTCACCCTTCGTCTGCCTCCCCTGCCGCAGTCTTTTTATCTGATCTGCACCAGCTACCCTCTTTTCTAATGGACTGTCAGAGGCTACCATAGTAGGGGGTTAGACTGTTTCGGTCACCCTTTGTCGCTCTCTCCTACCGCAATCTTTTTATCTGATCTGCACCAGCTACCCTTCTTACTAACGGACTGTCAGAGGCTACCAACCCCTCTGCTCTCCCCGAAGACTAACCGCCAACAGAAGTAGCTATGGCTACACCAATCAACCCCATCTCGACAATTCGAGGACCCCGTCAGAGGCTATAGACGGGGGGTTGGCCTGCTACGGTCACCCCTTCTTATACCAAAGACAAATCGCGACATCTACTTTCGGTGCCATGCGGCAGGCTGGAATTCAATCAGGCCTTTCTGCTCAGCACCAATCTGTCATGTGGACTGATTGTCAACCGCTACGAAAGAAACTTATAAAAGTTCACCTCTCAGGTAGGATACCCAAATTCGCAAATTGCAACAGAATTCCTAAGATAATGCCCGGCACAAAAAACTGTTTTAGGCCACTTCCTCCCGCCTCCCCCTCTAGTGGTATCACAATGGACCAACATTTTGTTCTAAGTGTGTCCCCTTCGGAACAGCCACCTTCCCTAACCTATCCTAACCTTCCAACATTTGTGGCCGTATATAAGCAATAACGCGGCGAATGTTGTCCTCCATGTGGTCATTCGTTACGGGCTTGTCGGCGTAGACTAGCGACTTCACATATCCCCATAGAAAATAGTCAAGCGGCGTTAAATCGCACGATCTTGGAGGCCAATTCACGGGTCCGCAAGGTGAAACTATGCGGTTACCAAACGTTTCTCTCAATAAATCAATTGTGGCACGAGCTGTTGTGACATGTTGCGCCGTCTTGTTGAAACCACAGCACCTGCTCATCATGGTTGTTCAATTGATGAACGAAAAAGTCAATAATCATGGCTCTATAGCGATCACCATTGACTGTAACGTTCTGGCCAGCATCGTTGTTAAAGAAGTACGAATCAATTATTCCTAAAGCACACCAAACAGTCAGTTTTTACACTTGAGAATTATCATCACTCTAAATACGACAGTTTTGTTTATTGACGTATCCATTCAACCAAAAGTGAGACGATTATGTTGACCGTAACATGGACGAAACGTATTTAAAACATAACCATGATTTTCAAAATAAATTTGCACAATTTGGAAGCGTTGTTCAGTCGTCAGTCTATTCATGTTGAAATGCCAAACCAAATTAAAAGTAAACCACTTGACAGCTGACAAAGCGGCCGCCAGTTAAAATAGTGTTGCCAACATAAAGTTCAATACTTCTAAAAAAACACCCTTTAGAAGGCGCTTTTAACAACGTCGACTCATCTGGAAATCTCGAATGCACTTAGCAGCTCTGAACGTAGATACTTCGCTTGGAGAGTTGATAAATCTGATACTCAATAGCCGTATTATCAACTCTAGTATGGGTAAGATATCTGTCAGAATATCTGTCAGTAAAAGAACTCCACAAGGTGGCGTCCTATCCCCCTTCTCTGTAAATTGGTGGTCAATAAACTGCTGCCATGATTGGAAGCAGAGGGCTGCAACTGCAATATTATTGCCTTAGCGGACGACATTGCTATTGCCGTGTCCGCATTGAACTTATTAAAATTCACTACAAAAATCTTGCAGTCACAGTTCGCAAAACTAAAGCATTTTTTGGTCGTCGTGAAGCACCTTGTCGGATCGCAATACAGAAATTGGTGGAAAAATTCGAGCTGTTGGGGCAAGTTAGTGATGTGAAGAATAAAACCCGTGCACGTCGCTCAAGAACAACTGAGAATATTGCTGCTGTAGCCCAAAGTGTTGAAGAAAACCCATTTTTGTCCATTTCTCGTCGTTCTTTGGAATTGGGCATTCCACAAACGTCATTACGCCGTATTTTGCATAAAGACTTGGGTCTTTCTTAAGGCTTATAAAGTTCAGTTAACACAATAACTCAAGCCGGCCGATCATCAAAAACGTCGTGTCTTTGCTGATTGGGTCCTTGAAATGCATGAAAATGAAATGAGGACATAGGGCAGCCACTTTGCGATTTGGTTATGGAAAATTTCATGAAAAGGATATGGTCCTGTAAGCGTGCTCGTGGTGGCCATTTGGCTGATGTTGTTTTTCATTATTAACGGCATTCCTTCCTCTTTATTATGAAATAAACATCCGATCATTTATCTCAAAAAAATGGCATTTTTCTTTGAATACCAAAATAACACCTCTTATTGAAAAACCCTTTATAGTAATCGATAAAATGTATTAAATTGTTGATTTGAGTAGCAGAAGTCTAACATGAGCCCCTCAGAAGGTGGACGTATGGCAATTGAATTGAATTCGTTAGATCAAAGCAATTGTCGTCAATAGTCAAGATGACACCTACCGCTACCTACTCCGACATAAGTATATTTGGGCTGAATTTAGTGAGGATTCTTCAGTAATGTTACTGAACCTTTGATCCTATGACAATCCGCACACAGCTATAAATTCGCCAACATCCAGGCTAATATGCGCTCTGTGTTAGGCTAGAGGAAAATAATGACGCTATGAAAAATAGTTTCTTCGAGTTTTTCGACAAAGCATATGAGCAATGTCCTAAGTTCGGCGTTAAAATCATAAGGAGGATTGTGTTTTGTAGTACAATTGGAAAGTCAGACAAATTGATCATTTTGAGAGCCACATGTAAGGGCCCCTGGGGCCCTGGCCCTGGGGGTATACAATCTCGCATCATTCACTTATTTCTCGTCTCAGTCATAAGACCTATAATTATGTGCGGTATGGTAGTCTGGTGGACTAGCGACCAATCGTGATAAGCTAAGCTAAATCCAAAGAACAGCCCTTCCCCCCTACCGGTGCAATTAGCATCTTGTTTCACATGACGTCAATCCACATTTTGAGTTGGCAAACGGCAGACTATGCAGCTGTTCGCCTCAAAGCAACCTCACAATGGACTAGAATGACAACTGACCATGGCGCAATCCTGAATACTTTCAGCTAGCTTATTCCCAAATGCGCGGCGGATCGCTTTTCATGGCGGATTTGTATTTTTATATTTTCAAAAGCGATTTGATCCAATCAAAAGCGATAGCTATTTAGGTGGCGGATTGCTGGCGGATTTATTGCGGATAAAAAATAAACTGAATTCTTGTGACGGGAAAAAGCTGTCAAACTTTTGGGAAAATAAATGCAAAAATGTCTAATTGGAAAAAACTGGAAAGCACAGTTTGCATTTGACAATAAGCAAAAGCGAAGACGGTCGAAATCAAAGTATCGCTTTCAATACCTACGATCCGTCGCGCATTTGGGAATAACCCCCCAGGACTCCGACAAATATCGAATATTCTATAGCACAGCCACAGTTTGGTAACAACTTCCGAGGCCAAATTTTTACTACTACATTCGGAGAATATTCTTTTAAGATGAATCGATGCACTTCTTAACGGATGGATAAGAAGTGCATCGTGGACGGAGTTGGTGGCCGATTGCACGATTAGAAAATGACTAATGCAGTAATTTGAACTGTATCTCTGGCTGTATGGCATGCGGAACCGTCTTGTTGAAACCACATGTTGGTCACATCCATATCTTGTAATTTAGGCACTAAAAACTGGGTTATCATGTCACGATAACGAACACCATTAATTGTTACTGCCTCCAGCCCAAAATCCGCATCAAACAGTCACGCGTTGTGGATGCCTTTATTTCTCAACAATAACTCGTTTTCTGAACCCCAAATGCGACAATTTTGACGATTAACGAAGCCATCAAGATTAAAATGAATTTCATCGCTGAAGATGATATTGTTCGAACAAACCTTCATTATTTTTAAAATATTGCTCAACAATGAAAATGCATTGTTCTTTAGCGTTTAGCGCTTCATTTTTACTAACCTCGAACTGTCAGCTGTCACATTGTTCCGTTGGCATCACTGTAAGTACTATTAAATGGCGCAAAATTCAAATTTTGCTGGGCACCCTTTATCTTGACAGAGGTATCTCTGAGATTTTTAACCGACCACTCCATGTGTCCATTATGTTGTTCTTTTAAATTTGACGAGTGGTACAGCTATTTACAACAATCCAACACATTTTCAGTAACATTCGTTGGTTGAATATACAATAAAAAAGAAAAAGAAAAAAATAATCGCATCTACCAAGCGCATGGGTTATCACATGTTTTATAGCCGGCGCTCTTATAAATTCGTTTTATCTCTAAAATTAGGAAGCTAATCCGAAACATAATAATTATTATCAATAACGTCAATTACTCAGTGGATCCATATATTCAGGGTTTATGACAAATTTATCTATATAAGCGATTTTATAGTAAATTTCAATTGATAGAGCATAGAGACGTAATCCCAAAACAATATTCATCCAAAGCCATCAGTCGGCATTTTACGTTGATATTGTGAGTTAGTTTGCGATTGATTTAAATTGAATTTTTCTAAAGTGATTTGTGACAGTGAGTTGTGCAAATTAATTTCGTTAATAGCTAGGCACAGTTAGCTTAAATTACTATTTAAAAATTCACCGAGCATCAAGTGAGGTAAGTACCTACATTTTGTTTTTAGCCAGTTAAATATATATATTTTTTTTGCCAAGGGTCAATATACCTACACCTACACCCAAGCAAAAGGTGGTAGCAAATATAGTAATTTGAAATGTACGGCATAAATATTAATTAAAACAAATATGTGGCTTGTGGTTAGATAATTAATTGAAATACTGATATTGCAGTCTTAATTACTGACATATTTGGCATATTAGTTTGGTACGCTATATGCAAAATGCAAGTGCAGTAGGTTAGGTACATATATCCACTTTGGATTTAGACAATAGAACGGATTCTCAGCCATTTGATTTAAATATTTTTAATCTATTTAATTAGTTTTGTAGTAACAGTATCTGACCGGAATATGGTATTTAATAGTTTTGTGTTTTGTTCCCTCCCAATGATTTTAAACACGAAATCATCAATCGCCCGCTATATAGCAAAGGGTGTCTCATAATTTACGAACAATTTGAATTTTGCGCCATTTAATAGTGCAGTGATGCCAACGAAAAAAAAGCTAGCAATGTAACAGCTGACAGTTCGGGGTTAAAGGGCCCAACATATAGACAGGTTGTTAGAATACACAGCAGCTTATGGAAGGTGACCCATAAGCAACGGACGTGCCGGATGCGACGAATAAAGTAGGCTTACTTTCTACTTTTCTGTCCGTTGCATCCGTTGACAATTTGACAGTTGGCAGAGCGTGAGAGGAAGCACTTTCATTGGTGGAAATATAAGATAATGAGAAAAACTGTCTCTCATATGTCATTGGCTGTCAAAGTATGCGACGGATTCTATGGGACTATTCGTTCCGTTAATTACGTCAATCCGTCGACGCAACGGATGCGACGGATTCTATGAAAGAATAACGCATTTTCATTGTTAAACAATATTTTAAAATTAATGAATATGGTCGTTGTAATGAATTAAAGAAATCAACAACTGTGGAGAAAATAATTGAAAAATTCAGGGACACTAGATCAATTAGTGATCTTAAACACTCTGGGTGTCCTGTCCTGTCACAATCACAATCACAAGTCGCCCAACAAAAAATATCTAAACAGTTAGCGAGAGTATTGCTGACAGAACAGTCCAGGAACATCAATTCGACGCCATAGTCAAGAATTGGGCATTTCGAGAAGCTCTCTACACCGAATTCTCTCACAAAAGACTCAAAACTTCTGCTTACGTTACAAAGTTCAATTAACTCAAGAACTGAAGACTACTGAAACTGAGTACTGACCATGCAGAGCGAAGAAAGCTCGTTGAATGGATTTTGGAAAAAACAACAAGCGGATGAAGCTCATTTTCATCTTGATGGCTTCGTTAATCGTCAAAATTGTCGCATTTAGGGTTCAGAAAACCCAAGAGTAATTGTTGAGAAATGACTGTTTGGTTCGGATTTTGGGCTGGAGGCAGTAACAATTAATGGTTTTCGTTATCGTAACATGATAACCCATGCTTAAATTACAAGATATGGATGTGACCAACATGTGGTTTCAACAAAACGGTGCCACATGCCATACAGCCAGAGATACAATTCAATTACTGCATGAGTCGTTTCCTAATCAGAATTGGCAATCCAGATCTTGCGATTGGCATTACATGGGACTTTTTTCTTTTTGGGATTTTTTGAAGTCAACCGTCTATGCAAACAAGCCCATGACCACCAAAACGCCTTGAAAGAGGAAATTGGTGGGAGGTGTCTTAATGAAATTCAGCCACAATTAGTTATGCGAAACGGCCATAGAAAATTTCAATGAAAGAGCACGTACCTGCCAGCAAAGCCTTGGCGGCCATTTATCCGTAGCTTTCAAATTAAAAATCTGTATTTTTTATCAAAATTACATTTGCGTGAATTATGGACACCCTTTATAAGGGTGGGCAGCAGCGAAAAAATGTTTGGAGTAGAATTGCCTATAAAAGTGGAGTAGATGGGAAAAACGGGAGTAGATTTGCAAAAAGCATCAATGTACATTGTACATACCTTTTCCAAGGTAGATCGCCAAAATATTTGCATTTTGCGAATATAATGATGGGCATGCCTCGGAACTAAGTCCTCGAACTATTCTATCCTATAACTAAAGCCAATATTTCATACATGGTTAGGTTAGGTTCAAAAGGCTGCCGACAAAAGCCCGATACACTTAGACCATTATAAGATCTTGTGATACTACATGAATCTAGAAGAAGTTTCGTCATACTCGTTGAGTATCCATTCTCCCTCAAATTCCACTCAAGATTCGATTTCTGTTTCATAGCGTCATATTTGATTATAAAACTTAAGTGCCCAATATCGGACACTTACGTGTTACACGAGACAGGTAGCAAGCTATTCAGCTGTCAACGATTTGACAAGTTCATTTGGTTTTTTTTTGGCTTTACGAGTTCAATTAAACAAAATAATAATTATTTTTCTTGTTAAAAGTTTTTTGTCATTAACAAACCATTAGGAAAATGGAATAAATTATTAAATACATATTGCAAAACAACAATTTTTCTAAGTGCTGCCAAGTTTTTTGTACCATTTGAGGTGAGTATTGTGAATCGACTGTGAAACGCAAAATATGCATGAGTGCGGACACTTAGCTGTTTATCTCTACTCAAACTTAAGTTACACTGAACTCTGCACTGTGCAATTGGGCATAAGAGTCTAAAATATAATAATCGATTTTATATTGGATCTACCAAATGTTTCGAATTTAGTCTACGCTCCGAGTTATTTTTTATCTGATCATTATGTTTTCTATCCATCCATACTACTTATAAAATGCAACGTCCGTCTGTTCGTTTCTCCATAACTCGAGAACCATTCGTCCGATTGTCATGATTCTTTTTCTGATTTGTAGATGTGTGGCCAACTTAGTCCGTAGGGTGGGCGAGAATTGCTCAGGAGTAAAGGCTTCGCGGGGAATAAGGGGGGTCTCACGAACCGTTAGCCGTATGAACTTGAAAGTTTGTTTGTTGATAGATAAATCAAAATAATTACATGCCTCATTCATCGTTTTTAAAAATTCGACCTATAAGGGTTGAAAAACGTTTGCACCCTACTTTTCTATTTCGACCTTACTACGCTGAGCTTGCCATTATACTCATAAATCTACGTATGTCATTTCAAGAAATGCTTTTATTTGTTAGCCAATGCTTCAGCGAGTATTTTGACCTAAAATTCATCTTTCTGGTCCATCCAGAGGGTGAGATATAATAAATTAAAAATAGATCTTATTTTGTCAAGTGCGAAAAAAATGATTTCTCGATTGCAGTTGTGCTTAGGGGTAGTTTTATATTGCGTTCCCAAAATAGAATATGATTACTCGCTCGACTGGCATTCAGAATGCACATTGTACATACAGTACATACTCATGTATGGCGTAGTTGAATTTGATGTAGGCAATGGATATGCATAAAACAAACTAAATATGTGTAGTATATATGTAAATCTACGTACATATAAGAGGTTTGTGGTGCGTAAGTGATGGATACATATATCTACATATATGTATTTGAGATCTGCAGCTATGGAAAGTGTAACAATATGATCGCGTAGTATAAATAATTAGATCATACCTGTGACGAGTTTTTATTTATGTGAAATCTTATGTCCATTGACTTAGGACTTTCGGATCAGTACAGGTTACGTAAGGACTAAGTTGGGGACGGAGGAAGGGTGAAGGGGTGGTAGGGACTAACTCCGGAACTCCGATTTTAAAAATTCTTTCAAGATTGTACCGGCTACATCCTCCGGATCAGTATAGGTTAGTTAGGGTGTGGATGGGGGAAGGGGAAACGGGGGTATAGGGGCTATCTTCGGAACTACTCGGCCATTGCCAGAGTTGACCTCCGACAGCCACGTCTTTCACATGGACAGCTAAATATTGAATATTCACGTGTGAGCTGTAGGCGTAATTTGTTTATAGCTATACTTACGCCCATTAAATAAATAACATGTAGGTATATGAAAAGGCATAGCCATCAAATATTTTGTGAGCTTAAAAAGAAGTCAAAATATAAACAAGTCAAAGTGTTACCATCGGCCTGTCCGATGCTTTGATACCCTCCACTGTATGTACTGGTACAGGTACACGCATGACACACATGACAGACAGACAGGCAGACAGACGGACATGGCTAAATCGATTTAGAATGTGATCCTGATTCAGAATATATATATTTTGTAGGGTCTCCGGTGAACCCTTCTTGGCGTTACAAACGTAATGACAAAGTGAATATACCTTCCTGTGAAGGGTATAACAAACGTTCATTGATATAGCTGAAATAAATTTGAATTTAATTTAATAGAAAAGAAACTAGCGGGCGGAGCCGCGGGCGTTGCTAGTACCTACTAATTGGGCATGCATAGTTTTACCTGGGGCTAACAATTTTCCAGATAAATTAATCCATAAAGCGGCTATATACTACTTAATTGTCATTAATGGCCTAAAAACATTTTAGAAAATTATAAAAAATAAAGAAATGGATTACAAATTTGAAATTGGAGTAGATAATGGGAAATTAGAAATAAGTGAAGTGGGGAGTAGATTTCTGAAATTTGTGGAAAAGTGAAGTAGATCTACTCCAATTGGAGTAAAGTGTCATCGCTGGTCGGCAGTGGAGCAATAACTACAGTAGAATTCGGTTGACGGAAGATGTCATTGCTTTCGAAAAGTTAGAGCATACCCAATCATACGTCGCCCAAGTCGAAATCTCAACTCAACTGCGACATAAGGCCATTATGTCACTTTCAACGTTTCAAGTCATTTTCAGTTGAGTGTATGTAAAGTTTCTTTATATCAACGTTTCGCATGGATTTAAAAAAATTAGCATGTACCCAACCGCGCACCTATTCCGTAACAAAAAAACATGTAACGCTTTTGCAAAGTGATATAAGGCCATACGTTCGAATATGGCCTTATGTCGCTTTGTAAAAGTGTAATAAGGCCATATTTCGAAATATTCCCAAATATGGATTTATGTCACCGCACCGGTTGATGCTTCAAAAATTGCGGCAGTTAAATCGATAAGCAGTAAATCCTGACAGCCCTTCGACTTTTTTTTACAAGAAAATAAAATCAACTAAAACCAAAATGTATATCAACTACGACAAGGAGCTGTTGAGTGGCTAATGAGAGACCCTCTTCATCAGTCAGTTTTGTCTGAAATATGGATGTTTCCGTAGCTGAGCTGGCAAGGTAATGTGATATATTCCGTTTCCACAAAAACCTCCCTCCGCACCAGACACCTGGCTTGATTAGTACTGGAGCTGACCGTAAAAATTCTGTTGCCCATTTTATTTTAGTTTTCAGCACCAGGCGAAAAATGCAGTAACAAATCTGATAGGTGTACCTACCTACATATCATGTTTATGGTATGGGTTCCCGGCCATGAAGAAATTGAAGAAAATGATGATATCAAATATATAGTAGGTTACCTAACAAGTCTCCACGGTTTGCGATATCAAATAAAAAAATGTGCACGACTGGGTCGCACGTAACTTTCTCGTTTATTGCCAATCTCGCAGAATCTCAGAGTCATTTCAACAAATTTTACGTTTAAAATTATTTCCACTTAGGTACGTACATCTTACGTAGGTTTAGTAACTGAACCCAATTTTCAAAACTGCCGTTGCTGGACTTTTTAGCGAAAAACTGGGTATGCAGTCATGTTAAGCATGCTTCCATTAACTCAACTATCAATTTTGGTTCAAATCGTTGGAGCCGTTTTCGAAAAAATCTAAATTTAGACATATTTCGGAATATTTCGTAAAATGTTTGTATGGGAGGTACCGTTAATATTAGGGCTAGCATAAAAAAAAAACGTCCCGAGCGGGAAGCCCACAAACTCTAAATACAAAGTTTGAAACAAATCCGTCCAAGCTAAACGCTTCCCCAGGGGTGGGACAGACAGACATACGGACGGACAGAATTGCGAGACCCACTTTTTTGAGTTCCCCTATCATAGTAATATCAAAATTGATCAAATTCTCTTACTACGTATACGAGAAAGTTAAAAAATGCAATTAGGCGATTCACCGGAGTGCCGGCTATGTCTTGAGGAAGACGAAACAGCTTTGTATATTATATCATGTGCGAATGGCCGGCTCTTTGTGGTATCAGAAGAAAGTCATTGTCCAAGGAAATAATACCTAAGTATCGAAGAATTAAAGACATCTTCAGGTGAAGGCATCACCCAGCTACATTAGGAATGTAGAGACGCTACTTTGTATTTAAACTAACTTTTGACGCTTTAAGTACAAAAGATCTTATAGGTCGACGACGTGCCCTACCTACATCGTTATGGCGATTCAGAAGTTAAAAAAAAATGAGCGTCTTTAGTTAGGCCATTGCTTAGCCAACTGCTTTCAGTTGGACACTTTAAGTTAGTTGAGTTCCTGTTGACCTTCTGGGTTAGGGTCGAAGAACTTGTCCGTCTTATATGCCCAAGCGGATTTTTGGGCTCGTATATTCTGTCGTTAAATCGTCTCGTAGAAAACTCGTTAAAGTTGACGGAATAGAATTTTTCTTTTCAAACAACCAAGGATATCTGCATTCGCTTTTGAAAAAGTCCATGTCCATGCTTCAGTTACGCAACGCAATCGACGATCCGAGTCAATGTTGACAGTTCAGATGGGTCAGACATCTCCATAATACCTACTATATTGGCGTTCCTTGCGTTTTCGATCGCAATGTGGTCAATTTGCAGAGTAACTTCATACGTGCTATGACAGTTAGCCCCATAGCATAGTCAATAAGTCCAAGCGCGTTACCAAAAGTGGTGTCGCATAGGCTGGTGACCAACAGGCCTATGGGGCTTAAAATTGCCCTATACGTATGATTGATCCAGACCTTTGAACAGCTTGTAGAAACGTGTATGGTAGCGGCTTCTTTTTGCTCTATGGGTCACGAGGGAACAGTAGGTAGAATGGTAGAATATCTGGATGTCAATTATATCTGCTCTTAAGGCAAATCCGAAGTTGGTTGGCCTCAGGACTAGAAACGAATAGATCAAGAGTCGATAGTATTTGGTCGACCAGTAATATTGGTCATTATTCGGGAATAAAATAAAACTATGGTATTCTAAGGGCTCATAGTTCTCTGCCAATAAAATAAAGCTACACACACATCAAGGACCCAACTTATTTAACCACTGGATACCTCATAATCCCAACATAAATAGTCAACGACACTTCATCAACGTTTATAGTCAAACAAAATAAAGTCATTTCCGAAAACATCTATATTCCCACATTAAAGATACATTTTCCAGTCTATGACACCAAAATTTATGTAGCAGTCGCTTGGTCATTAATCTCCATGAATCTCTGGCGCAAATTCGACCTCCCACCCCCTCTCTAATTGCACATCATACTGGCCAAAATGTACAACAATTGAAACATTTAATTAATATCAACCCCAATGAGTTGGCGTCGCCAGTGGCGGACAGCTACCCTTATCCACTCGCGCCCTCTCCCTCCCCATGACTGCCGTGACAATAACGATCACGAGAATAATGGCTTACCATGTAATTACTGTCTATCTGTAAAAATGAATAGAATGCTTAATCGTTTAGAAATCAGAGGACACCAATAATAAATTACTTCTACTGGTGTTTTTCTGCGCGCGCCGGCCATTTCCTACCCCACAGTATCCTTTCCACGGCAATGTATCTGTGTCGGACGCCATATAACCACCCAACCAGAGGCCCCATTGCCATCCCCATCTATGGCAGCTTCGACCGGATTCAACTTTGAATCAACCTTAACGAAAGTGTTAATTAGACAATTCTTCGTTTGGGTTATCTGCTCAATCTGTTTTTCTAGAAAAGTTTTCTTCTCTCCGACCGACGACTCCGAAAAGTTACTCCTTTCTTGGTTGGATTTGATGCCGGCGATGTCGGGAATAAAAGACACAAACTCCCGGCGCGTTGTGCACCAGACAAGGAGTTGCTGTTGCGTTGAATTCTCCAATCACTACCCAATGTGCTGCAGGAATTTATAACTAGGTATCTTTCAGTATATACCTTGAGATACTTCGGGCAAAACTTTAAGATACTTTTTTCCCTCTTCGTTTAATCAGACGGCGATGGCAGTGGAATGTGTCATCCTGATCTCTCGTAGTAATTTTTGGTTGCTAGCGGCAAGGTGTCTCCATAAAAAAAAGACACTCGCCAAAATGTAAAGAAATCCAAACCGAAAAAAAGAAGGTAATTCACTTGTGATAAGAACTTTTCATCCCAAGAGATTGGGAATAAAAAAAAAGAAGAAGAAAATAATGAAAATGTTTCTCACAATCAATTGAATTGGAATTCTTATCAATGATTTGCAAGATGAAGGTATGCGGTAGATGGGCACCTGGTTCCTGATGCTTGCCTTCGTTTATTCTCTTTCTATTGCTTCGTTTTTATGTCACTTCTTTATTTTATGACTCCATTTCCGATGACAGAGGGGACGTGCAGGAGTGGCGGCTAATTTTAGTAATTGCGATTGTTCGAATTTTATTGACGCATTAGGAGGATGGAGTACTTTGGGTTGATTGCTGACGTTTAATCACGTGGATGCTTTGTGGAAAACGTAATTTGCATTTGGCATGTATACAGACGAATTTTGGGAAAACCATTTCGAAGCTGATGTTGAATTTGTGCCGCGACGTCGTCTACAGATTGGGAAATTAATTTGTCATTGAATGTGACACGTAATGCTTAATCAGTGGGACTGACATTAAGATACCTAACCTATAAGTTATCAGTACAACAGTAGACAGTGATGTTTTTCATCGGTGATCTTGAGTGCTATTGGTTCTCGGTTGCAACCACAGATAATGGTTGATTTCTTTGATTGCATCTGCAGCTAGTGGTGGCTATGAAATCATCTTCCTATACCCTGCTCCAAAATGTTATGACTGATCTGTAGATCAGAAGTAGTCTATGGTACCTACTATATGTGCACTTTATCTACCTTTTTATTTAATAATAGCAGAAGAAACGTTACCCGAAAAGTGGAAAACCCCATATTTGGTCCTGCTACCAAAACGGAAGAAGCCTCCAGGAGAACCATCGTCCTACCGCCCAAAGTGCCTATTGGACACCATGGGAAAGATCATCGAGAAGATAATCTGCAATAGATTACTCGCAGTGGCAGAAGGAAAAGGGGTCCTTTCAGACTACCAATTTGGTTTTTAGGAAAATGAGATCCACTGCTATTGCCATAAGAGCAGTAGTTGATATTGCAAAAGGCACCATCGAAGGGGAAAGATGGCTCTATGGGACAAAGGAGAGGAGTACTGTGCAGCAGTAACATTGGACGTTAAAAATGCTTTTAACTTGGCCAACTTGTCTTTCATTAAAAGATCCCTCGCTAGGATGGATACACCGTATAGTGACGAGGTACTTCAACAACAGGAAGTTGAGACATATTTCAAATGAAGGTGAAAAATACCACAACGTCACTGCCGGAGGGATCGGCCAGGGCCGATTGTGGTACATCATGTACGACGGAGTCTTACGGTTGTCGCTGACGAGTGACGATAATTGGATTCGCCGATGTTATTGCCGTTGTGACAGTAGGTAAACAGATTTGTACAGTTGAATCCGTTACAAACGAAGCAATTGCCTGGTAAAAGAAACCGCCAGCCTGGAACTATCCGATCATAAAGCAGAAGCTGTCCTCATAACCAGTAGAGTTTGCCAACTTCCAGGTTGGTAACCAAATAATAAGGTCCAAACAACCTGTTAAATACAATGGAGTAATGCTGGACAATAGATTGCGGTTCAAAACGCACACGTGGACTATTTAGCCAAGAAAGCATCGCAAATGCAGGGAGCTCTCTCGCGCATACTGCCTAACATTCGAGGACCTGGATACGCAAGAATGATCCTACTTTCCAGAGTTGTTACATCAGTTCTGTTGTATGCAGCCTCAGTCTGGGCGCAGGCAATGAGGACGAAGGAGTCAAAATGGAGACTGTTGTCAAGAAACAGACTCTCCGCGCTCCGGACAATCAGCGGCTACCGAACCATATCGGATGAGGCCGCCTTTGTTATAGCTGGAATGGTCCCCGTCGACATTCTTGCAGACGAAATGTTGAGGATATTATAACAAAATAGCCTTAAACCAATACCATGCCAGTGAAATTAAGTGGATTAGAATCGAAGAAAAGGCAGCGTCAAATCAATACCTTTCACCGTGGGCGTTAAACTTCGTCAGGAGTGCGTCTTGTCTCCTCTCCTTTTCATTACTTATTTGGACTGGATGTTACAGCGCAGTCTTGGCGAGGAACGTTTCGAGTTGGGAGATCTGAGGATAAGTTATTTGCTCTTCGCTGATGACTTGGTCATCCTTGGATCCTCTCAGACTGAACTCGATCGGTTTGTAGCCGTTTGTGTTGAAGCTGAGATGAAAATAAACGTGAACAAATCTGAAGTGATGGTCGTCTCCAGAACGCCTGTTCAATGCACTCTGCATGTTAGTGGAGTCCCATTGAAACAGGTGGAGAAGTTTAAGTATCTCGGGGTCTTATTCACGAGTGATGGAAGGAGCAATGCCGAGTTTTCCTGTAGGATTGGTCAGGCTGGATCGATTTTGAGACAGCTTGGTCGTTCTATTATCAAGAGGACTGAACTTGGTGTCAAAGCTAAGTTGTCAGTCTTTAATTCGGTGTTTGTTCCAACTCTTACCTATGGTCATGAGGTTTGGGTAATGACTGAAAGAATAAGATCGCGGATACAAGCTGCCGAAATGAGATTTCTCCGTTGTATTTCTGGTGTGACCCGTAGAGATCGCATTAGAAATACCAGAATACGTGAGGAACTCAATGTCGAGCGGCTACTTCTCCGGACGGAACTGTCCATGCTTCGGTGGTTTGGCCATGTTAAACGCATGTCCCCGACTAGGATTCCACGACGTGGTATGGAATCCGTATTATCAGGTAGGCGTCCTCTATGCGTAGACCAAGGATGAGATGGTTAGATCAAGTCCATAAACTCTCCTATACCCGTATGGGGATTACCCTTGATGATTTAGAGTCGATGGCGGAGAATCGAGAGCTATGGAGGGTCCACCTGAGCAACCTACACACGCGACCCACTTAATGGACAAGCGGATGATTAAAAATGATGATGATGATGAGGCAGCGTCAATAGCTATGTTGCAAGCTCGCTGGAATAACACAAAGAAAGGCAGATGGACATACAAACTTATACCGACAATCCAGGAATGGGTAAACCGTAACCATGGAGACTGTAACTACAATCTTACACAGTTCCTATCAGCCAGACCACAGTGGCTATCGCAAGTATCTGCTCCGTTTTGGGCAAGACAGCTCACCATCTTCAACCGAATGCATAAATGAAGACGAAGATACGGAGTACGCAGTTTTTTATTGCCCACGCTTCATGGCATGGAGACATACTTTGCCCAGCCAGTCACTAATCGTCAACCACATGTTGCAGTCTGAAGAGAATTGGGCGGAATTATGTAATTTAACCATCCTACGAAATGAGCTACAAAGAATAGAAACAGAAAGGCTAAGAAAAGCCACAACAGAAGCCTCAGAGGCAATTAGCTTGAATGCTAACCAGCCCCACGAAGAAATACTCACGGCAGTCTCGCGGATAGAGTGGTTGAAGTGTGTAGAGTGTGGATTAGTAGGCGCACTTCTGGCATCGATTATTCGGGTTTGCGAATCGTGCATGTTAGTACCACGAGCTACCGTATCTTTAGAAGATTACCACATCCATCGGTGGCAAAAATAAAAATAGAAATGTGCGGAACGTCTTACAGTCTTTCACCAAAATTCTGTGTAAGGACCGCCGATTGATGCCCAATTGCGTGGGCATCAATCAATATCGTGTCGTCTGGTCGATACTCCGGGGACCTTGATGTCGGACGAACGGGAAACGCATTCTTGTCTCGTTGACGGGTATTTTGCATCAGTTTACTTAAGTATGTATCTTCGGGCGGGTAGAGTTATGACATTTGTGTTACCTGTTACTATCAGGGATTGACGAAATAACAGGAAGAGACCTGATTGATTAAACTAAGCGCTTGGATTTCAAGTTTTGTACTATGTACAATGTACATATTTTCAAAAAATATATGAATACATATTTGAACCATAAAATCGATTAAGGGCTGGGAATTGAACCTGAAGACCTTTTGCTCAGTGGTCCAGTCTACTTACCTACTACTGATCAACTGTGGGCCCATATGCTATGTACTACGAATTAAAAAATAGTGGCCATGTTCAAGAAACATACACTCTTGCATCTTAGATCAAAGAATAAAAAAAATATAAATAGTTGGCGCAACAGGCGTGCAGACACCCAAAACCTAGCTTCCCAAAACCATATGTTTGTGTGAGTTTTTATTTTTGGGACGAATGGATGAGACCTACAATTTTATGCCGATTCCGAACGGCTGAGTTGATACGCTTTTTCAGGACAGTTATACTCTCGGATATTTGTCAGACGTTCGCGAGAGGTGGCGCAGTAGAAAAAAACCTTAAGATGGAATTTGTGGTTTTCCGGACATCGAACCTGGGACCCCTCGCGCACAGTAGTCCAACACACTAACCACTGCGCCTACCTTAGATCAAAGGCTTAACTTGAAAAACGTTTAAAAATTATAATAACACCGCCATAATTCGTCCCATAATTAGCTAAAAGTCACCTATTCCGACCTACACAATACTATACAGATTTCAAAGAACGAATGGAATGTGGTGGTGCCCTTCGGTTTAGTCCAACCGCTGACTTGCACATGAAGTGTTTCTGAAGACGTTAGCGCAGTTTGAGTTAGAGTATTAGAGCTTGGGTCGTCGAAACCTTCCCGAGGGACTCTGACTGCGGTTGTCATCACTTTCAAAAAGCCCCAGCTCAATGAAAATAAAACTTTTTAAGTTTACTTTCACAGTGAGCGCAGTGACTCAGTGGTAAGTGTGCTAGACTACTGTGCGAGGGCTCCCAGGCTGTCCTGAAAAAAGCTTCTCAATTCAGCCATTCGGACTCGGCATTCCATTCGTCCCAAAAATAAAAACTCACACAAACAAATAGTTTTGAGAAGCTTAGGCCTATTATTTAAGTTTACTTTCCATGTAGTACCTAGGTAGCAGGTAGGTAGCAGTGGCGGTTCACCTTGAACCCAATTAGCACTATAATGTGCCGTTTTGTTACCACGACTCGTGTTACCTGTTTTCTGGTGGTTGTTGAGGGTGTGGTCCGGTCGGTGCCTATAGCCAACCTGTGGAATTGAGAAAACGGATAAGATCCTGTATCCCTTTGCCCGAGATGTCGCTAAGGTCGTCAAGGAATGGTTGGTTCAGTGCGCGCAGTCTGGCTCTCGCTAGAGCTGGACATTTGCAGAGGAAGTGAGACAGAGTTTCTTTTTCATTTATATTACCACAACTGCGGCAATGCGGGTTGTAAGGGATACCTAGCTTGGCCGCATGGTCTCCAATTGGCCAATGCCCCGTGATTATTGCCGTGAGTCTGGCGATATCGGACCGGGTTCTGTTTAGCAGGTTATTTGTTCTGCTTTGGTTGTAGGTAGGCCATATCTTCCTTGATATGACGCAGTTCGTCAACCCCGACCATCGGAAATTGGCTTTCTGCAGAAAATGCGAATGTATTTGTCCCTTTACCGTTCCTAACGGAATGTGGACCTTCGTTGAGAGCGAGGCATGTAGTGCTGAGCCCTTCCTGGCCAGTTCATCTGCACGCTCATTGCCTGTTACGTCACTATGCCCTGGAACCCAGAGAAGTGTGACCCTGAAGCGCTCGCTCAGACAGGCAAGTTCGTTCCGGCACTCCTGCACCAGTTTGGAGGATATGGTAGCCGAGTCGATGGCTTTGATGGCGGCTTGGCTATCTATAAGGATAGCAATGCTTTGTTTAAGCGTTGTGTCACGCCCTAGTTGCGTGCAAGCTTCTCGAATGGCCAATAATTCCGCCTGGAAAACACTGGCAAAATCCGGTAAGCGTACTGAAATCGATATTTGAGGTGATTCCGAATAGACACCGGCCCCTACACCACAGCTCATCTTAGATCCGTCGGTGTATATGACCGCGTCGAAGCCCTTCACTACTTCGTCCCTCTTCCACTGGTCCCTTGTTGGGAAACCGACGTGGAAGCCTTTCGTGAAGCTTAATTTGGGTGTCATGTAGTCGGTTGGAGACGTGACCATGCCGCTTGGTAGCGAATCCAGGATGTTACTATGGCCATACGGCCTTGCAGTCCAGCATCCCGACTCCTTGAGTCTTATAGCACTGCATAATGCGGTATAGTTTGTGTGTAGGTCGAGGGGTAGAAGATGCAAGAGCACAGTAAGGGCATCTGTTGGGGCCGACCTCATTGCCCCCGTGGTACCTATACTGGCTGTTCTTTGCAGTCTTTTCAATTTCGTGAGGTTGTAGACTTTGCTCAACGCAGTCCACCATACTAGTGATCCGTACGTGAGAATTGGACGCACTACGGCTGTGTACATCCACAAGGTCATCTTTGGTTGAAGACCCCACTTCTTTCCAAAGGTTTTGCTACAAGCATAGAAAGCGACCGATGCCTTCCTTACTCTGTGTTCAATGTTATGTTTCCAGGTTTTGGATCGAGCATGATACCTAGATACTTAGCGCTGGATGACAGTGTGAGTAGTTGATCGTTTAGACAGGGTAGGGTAAAATCGGGTATTTTGGTTTTGGTAGTGAATAGCATCAGTTCAGTTTTGCTCGGGTTGACACCGAGGCCACAACTTGCAGCCCAGGTGCTTACCTTGTCTAGAGCGGCCCCCATAATTTCACTAATCACGGTGGGAAACTTCCCTGACACTAGTATCACCACGTCGTCCGCATACGCGACAACTTTAACCCGTTCCCTGTCAAGTTTCACCAGAATTTTATTTATAACCATTAGCCATAGTAGAGGCGAGATGACGCCACCCTGCGGCGTTCCTCTATGGGCGAATTTGGTTATATGACTGCTGCCTAGTGTTGCCTGAATAGTTCTTGTCCTGAGCATAGAGACTATCCATTGACTAATAAATTCCTCTATGCCCAGCTCAATCAGAGATTCAAGAATAGCTTCAGTGTGTACGTTATTGAAAGCTCCCTCTATGTCTAGTACCTAGAATATCGATTTTCCCCTACCGACCGACCGACGTAACTCTGTCCCAAGTTGGAACGCGTTAAAGGATCAGGTATCTTATCTTTCAACATTTTGAGGATCAAATTAGAATTCGTAAGTCAAGAACATTTCCACAGTCATAATATCCTTAGGTTAAAGTACATAACATATCCACTCCGCAGCTGTCATCTGCCACGCGACAATAAGGAAGCCACTTGACTCATAATCTCTACCGAATACCCATCAAATCAAATTTGCACATGAGACCACTTTAAATATATATATATTTTTATTATTACATCAGGTTACGCACTGTAATGCTCAGAAAGTATAAAATATTTCACTTTATTGTTAAAAAAAAAATTCATGCAAATCATTGTTCCTTTTAAAAAAATTCTCAATTCACCAAATCATAACCAAAGCGATTACAAAATTCCTCAACGCATCCCTCACAGCTTACACCACAACAACAACAACCAAACCCCCGAAACCCCATTAGATAAAAGAAAAAAAAAATTTTTTGTTCATCTCTAAAAATCTCAGCTGGCCAATTCACAGCCAAGAGGAGTATCAAAACAAAGCATTTAAATTGACGTATTTGGTGGAAGGGGTTGGTGCCTGATTGGTCTTTAGATTACGTCCTTTGAAGACACATACAGAGCAGCAGGTAAGTCTTTACTATCACCGAATTTCAAAGTAAGAGCGAACGAAGTCGGCACAATGTGCAAGCTTTAAAAAGCTTTCCTAACTGAGAGAAACGTGCGCATGGACCCATGTTGACAGAGCGCGCACAGCATCCTTCGGCAACATGTTTCATAGATGTCTGCTCATTATTATCTCAACTGTCGGTGAAATGGCATTAGAAATGGGATTGGGATTGGGACTGGGTGTCCTATGAGAATGTTGCTTAGGAAACATTTTTTTTGTTTTTTTTGTTATTGAGAACCATTCTTAGATATGACTCGCAAGTCGCAACATACGTAACCACGAATGTTTCTGGGAGCTGCACCCATATTCGTCAGTACGGTTCCTCCCCCTATGGTGTATGTTGGCATTTACGGTAATCGTAAAGCCATATTCACTTCCAGCTGTCAGTTCGTAATTGGCTGCCAGTGCGTTCGGTTGTGGTGATTGCCAACTTTTCGTGTCGGAAACGGTTCTCGGGTATTTTGAATTCTATACGAAAGATTGTTGAAAACGAAGCTCGGGATTTCACATCCTTCAATTCGCGATAACAGCGCGTCACATCCTGTTCTTATTTTGTTTTGTTTTCTTTTTCCTGTGTGTCGGTCAGTGTCGGCCGTATGCTTAAGGATAACGACAACGTAACGGTTGCTGTGATTATAATTGAACGTGCATGACACTTGTTCGCTTTGATTACACTATTACACTCGTTCGTGTTCGGTACATTGACATGGCTTAAAAGTGTCAACGCCCCTTAAAGTGCTGGTTTTTGTTACCACAATTGTGTCCTTTGATCTCGACGCAGCATACGAAGTGGACATCGCTAATGGATATCTGGATAACTGCACAGCACAGGTGGGCAAACACGGTTAATAATTAAAAATGGGTTTTCCCATCGACAATTGACAGGATCGTCGGGTTTTACGGGATTGGACATTTCGCGTTGTTTTGTATATGCGTTCCGCAAACATCGTCCTGTGCTGTCGTTAATTCAGTGTTGAGAGTCGGTGGTGTATAGATAAGTCGGTGGATTGCTCTAGTGTGTGCTTAACCCATTCGCTGTGTATGCAGAGTCTTTGATTTCGCATCCGCGTATGCATCAATTGGAATCACAATAAGAAGGATAAAGTATTTGCTTATTAGCGAGTAGTGTGATGGGTTGGTATTTACTGTGAGAATCCATTATAACAGAGGATTTCTATGTAGTTAAGTGCGGGAATAAGTTCGACCCTTTAAAGCAGATACATATCCTTAGTTTCTTCCCACACTGGATAATCATAAAGCTACGGACGAGAAACGGGACGATTGTGTGCGCTTCACAAGGATTAATTTATATCATCAATTATAAAGGACTTTGGAGACTGTCTATATTGCATTCAGTGTAATTGTGGGTAAGTGTCTTTAGCAGTAATCCATGCGATAGCATGAGTTGATAAAATGATGCACATTCAGTGGTTGTAGGAACATCCTTACAAGTGCATAGTAAGAGTTTAATGGAGACTTAATCGTATAGTGCTTGTCTGAGGACCATGTGGGACATGTTAAGACAAATATAACAGTTTTGGTTTTATTGGAGTTTATTGAAGAGTCGTTTAAGACTGAAGGACTCTTTTAAGGTGGGGATATGTAATGATGATGATATTGCATTACGTCTTTGGCTATGCATTTTGTATATTGTGACCATTATTCATAGCCAGAACCTTCGTAATGGTGATGATTATTATTCAACTGCATATTTCAACTAACAATGTTTACCTAGGGGTTTACATCGGAATAAAGATCATTCTGAGTTTGGAATAACGTAAAGTGATAACGTTTTTCGAAGATTATTTCTTTTTGGAAATTAGAGACAAATTTCATTAAATTCTTTTTGGGAGACGGACAGCAAACTGTAAAAAAATACTTTGGTTGGAATCATTGACAGTGACATCTAATGTCACTAGTTCACAGACCAATTACATGGGTCTATGTATGTAGGTACTTGTAGCTATTTGTACCTGGTGGAATGAAAACCTAGAATTTATACAGAAAAGAGCGACAAGGCTTTTGAACTAATCCAAAATGCACCTTCGCGGCGGCCTCTTGGATCAATCGACCTCTATTACCTAAACACAATCAAGGTTTATGAAGACCTAAACTAGCCTCCTTTCGTGACAACTGCGAAAAACTTAAATAATGTTCGGCAGTGTTGTTACTTCAACCACAATGTCGTAGATCTACCACAATTTCTTAATATTTTTTCAATCTACCACAGCTACCACTGCACCCAACAAGTCTACCACGTTTTGTTATTCCAATGTTAAATATTTTATAATTCTCTATATGCTTTCATATCGATAAGAAAATGAAAGCGATGCGCACTTTTGATATTTTTATCATTCGCGTCGTCATGAACATCTTCAGTCCCAGCAAAACAGGCAATTTCCATTTCGTTTGCTTAGAAGATTTTGTTCCTTAGTGAGTTCGATTAAGAATTTCGAGCGATAAATTGACATTTGACGCATTGGACATTGACGCCCTATGTTCGTGTCTTCAATTAGTTTTCACGCGCGGTTTTGTATCCTTTCCAGTAGGTGCAATCGTGCAATGTGGTTTTCGGCGCACCCGACCACATAATGAGAAGCGTACTCAAGTTTGGGGCGAATGAACGCCTTATACATATATTGTAGCTAGATCAAAAGGGGTAAAATATTTCTTGCACCATTTGACGCAACCTAGACAATTCGTAGTGTTCTTGAAGACTTCGTGTGGTCGTTCTAACGACGTGTTTCATGGACACACATACCGAAAATGGAAAGTCTTTCGGTTTCGAAAATATAAGGGCCATTCATTGATAATGGCTGAAGGTTTGGTTTTTGCTTTAGGGATAGCAAACAGCATTGCGTTTTGGAAGCATTTAACTCCACCCTATTGGCTGAACCTTTTTTATAATGCTATCAAGGTCAGAATTTAGTGAGCTTAACATATGTTGCCGTTCCACTTTTATGGCCGAAGAGCAAGTACGAGAGTCCAGGAATGAATATGAGAAGGTAAGTCTGCTGTCATCAGCGAAGGAAAAAATTGTATTAGATAGAAGTTGCAGACAAGAGATCATTTATGAAAATGAGAAAGAGAGCCGGAGACAAACAGAGCCTTGGGGAACACCAGCATTTATATGGTGAGTTTCAGACGTGAAACCATCCAAAACAACTTGAATTGAGCGGCCAGAAATGAATAAAAGTCGCATCGATCCCATAAGCACGCATTTTTGACAAAAGAGCTTGGTGTCAAACTCTGTCAAATGCTTTTGAAATTGACAATGCGCAACAATCTTTATTTCACCAGAGTAGTGGAGAGATTGTTCCCGCTTTCCGGTGAGATAAGTCATCAAATCATCAGTGGATCTGTTGCCACGTAAACCGTACTGCCGGTCATTGAGAAGTTTCCGTAATTCAAGATATTTCATAAGCTGACGATTTGTGAGAGTTTCTATGACTTTAGAAAAAAACGGACGTAAGTGCTATGGGTCGGTAATTGGTGGGAGAAGAAGAACCGCCTTTTTTTAGGGACGCGCTGTAGTTGTTTTCCACTTACTCGGAAAGAGTCCAGAGGAATAGGACAGATGATTATAGAGTACTTATCCGACCAATGATTGCTGGGATCGCACATTACCTATACATATTTGCTGATTTTTCTGTGACTAATTGTAATGGTGCATATAAACTTCAAATCTACCACCTATTTCTTAAATCTACCAGTATTTTTTCCTTCCAATCTATCACATTTTTAAAATCCCAAGTGACAACACTGGCCGGCAGCTAAACAGCGCACATCTTTTAAAAAGACTGCTGCCTTCAAGGAGAAGTACTCTTAGTCTCACCCCACTTGTGGCCATCTGATATAAAGGAGTTTGTCCTGACTAATTGGCGATTGGTGATCATCGTCCAGCGCAAAGGTTTTTTTTTTAAACAAATTTATTTCCCTTGATGACCATAGAAGCAATTTGGGAAAATTTGAACTCCAAAAGGGGGGTCAAATCCTCTTTTTTCATCCGATCGACTTCAAACTCGGCTTGTGTACTCTATATAAGAAATAGAGCAAATCAATTTCGTAGATTTTCGAAATTTTACTTGAGACCTGAGTTAGTAGCGACGGGACTCTATTTGTATGGGCAAGGCCGTAGCCAGAAAAATATTGATTGAGGATTGAGGAAAATAAAATAATCTTAAATTTCAAATTTAATTTTTTTTATTAACTAGTACATAATTATAAAAAAAGTAGGAATAGTTTAAAAAAAGTAGCTACGTATATTCAACATAACAAAGTAACGAATTATTTTGTAAAACTAAATTTAATCGCCTGGCCTTTGTTGCTGCAAATACTTACATTAATTACTTCGTCAGTATTTATTTCTATTTCCTGATGAATTGACATTAAGGCTAAACCAGTAAGTCGATCTTCACCGGTAGAGTTTCTTAAAAAAGTTTTTAAGCGTTTCATCGTCGAAAACGTTCATGTCGATACTAGTGAGGTTGCCAAAATTTGTAAAAGTCGATGCATGTTGAAAAAAAAAAAAATATTTACTGCATTCTCCTGAAAGCTGTTATGTTGTTCTGTGAACGCAGTGCCCCCCGTTGTTCATGACATTTTGTCTTCCACAGTAGAAACTCAGTCTTCAAGCTATCCCAATCCAAACATTTTTTTATAAAATTTAAAATTTTGTTTGTTCAATTTTGTTTCGCTTTTGCCAAGTATTGACGGGATCAAAATAATAACGATGATGGAACGGTCTTATGGTCCTCAAACCGCGTTTGGAGCTGAGTTATGAAGTCGTCCAAAAGGGTAATCATAACAACTATCATATAAACGTTTTCAGGATAAGACGCGTTTGTATTGGCCTATGCTGCTGCTTCGATACTGTTCGGGGAATTTTCAAGGTTTCAGTTTCATCCACAATACTTAAAAGGCGTGCGCA
Organism: Cheilosia soror; assembly: GCA_949372485.1. Lineage (NCBI taxonomy): Eukaryota > Metazoa > Arthropoda > Insecta > Diptera > Syrphidae > Cheilosia > Cheilosia soror. The sequence goes on along the minus strand of OX443562.1, from coordinate 67,353,761 downwards.
GTCTCAAAAATATCTGTAAATTCTAAACTTAAATTTTCTCAAATTTTTCGAAACGTGTTTAAAACTAGATTTACGTAGTCCAGAGCTGACACTAGGTCACAAGAAGCGGATTGCAAAATATTACACAATGGTAGTGTGTACGAAACAAAATAGATACTTAAGCAGCACAAGCTTATCAAAAAATCACTGGCCAAAACTGATTTTAAAATCGAAAGGGCCCAGAAGCTCCTTACGTCTGTTCTCGAGATAATTTTTCTTTTTGTGCTGGTAGATTTGTTTAAAGGTTATTTCTTATAGGAATAGAGTCTTCTTAAGCACTTTCGAGAAATTTTAAAGCAACCTATCGATTTTACCTTTGCTGTATTATTTCTTATGACCGTTTTCGAGTAAAATCGAATTTTCAAAACGTTTTTTTAAGTGAAAAACTGACTGTGCTGTGCGGTCATATAGTAGACATAAATACCCTAACTCAAATATCAATTTGAGTTCAATTCGTTAGAGCTGTTTTTGACAAAATAAATGCAAACAAAAAATGTCCTCGATTGACAAAATATAACCTAAGACATTGACGCTTAATTTCAATTCTTGTGGTTCAACTTTTACGTTTGTAATTTTAAATCCAATCCATTTAACAACGTGATGTCGGTCGGTGGCGTCGTGGTTAGTGAAAGCCATCTAATAGGCCATTGTGTACTGTACATGACACCCCTACTTGGTGACTTATAATGAGTGTAATGTTTTTGACACGACCGATTTTAATTAGATTGTGACCTCGTCAATTTTTTAATATGTATTATGTGGGCGCAGTAGCGCAGTGGTTAGTGTGCTGGACTACTGTGCGAGGGATCCCAGGTTCGATCCCCGGAAAAACACAAATTACTTCTTAAAAGTTTTTTCTACTGCGCCACATCTCGCGAACCTCTGACAAACATCCGAGAGTATGACTGTCATGAAAAAGCTTCTCAATTCAGCCGTTCGGACTCGGCATAAAATTGTAGGTCCCTTCCATTCGTCCCAAAAATAGAAACTCACACAAAACGAATGGTTGCGAGAAGCTAGGCCTTGGGTGTCACCCGCCTGTTGCGCCACCTATTTATTTATTTATTTTTTATTTATATTAAATTATGTCAACTCTAGAATAATATTTTTCCCTTTTATGTTAATATTCAGTGCGCGCTTAAAAGGTTTTTAATAGGGCCCTTGTTTTAATGGGCAACTGCTTCAAATTTTCAAATGGCATTTAGTTGTCTTTTCGTTGGTTACAAAACTCCTGTTTAAATTTCAATTCTGTAGTTTTAAATAATAATTAATGACGCTTATTTATAATACGTAAATCAAACTCTGTCTAAAAAGTCAAATTTAGCAAGCCTGTTTATTTATCGACTGTGGCGTTTAGTCTTTCAGTGTAAGGCAAGGTTATAGTCTTTAGTAACAGTGGGCTTTACCGCGTCCGCAGCATTGGCATCAAAGACAGGTAACTGTATAGCACTCGTACACTCCAAAGTACGAGAAGACTGACTGTCTGATGAAGTTCCAAAATTGGTATTGAAAGCCAGGGCTACTCCTGCTTTTTCTCCTATCAGTACAATCTCTGTCGACATTCGAATTTACCTTGGATTCGAAGAGCCGTAGCCGTACGGAAATCTGATTCATTCCTTCATCGGCCGTTACAAACCTGCTTAGAAAGTCAAACTTCTTGATCTTCTCAATGGGGGTCTGTCTCAGAATAATTCGCTGAGCGGGCCATCGTGCATTATTTTGGTCTTATTGCAATTTGTTGATAAGACCGGCCATCAATGCATTCATTTGCAATGATTGACACATCTGGTTCATCCCTCTGTTGTGAGGAAACAGATAAGTCTCCAAACATATCTACACAAGTTCAGCATATTGACAACCCCTCTCAAGTACCATTCTGGATTTTAAAAAGTCAATAACCGAAGTGAGAGGTGCCAATGCCAACCTCAAATCGACCTAAGCTCTGTAATGCGTTTCCAAAATCTTAAGAAAGATTTTTCCAGGGAGACTTAAGAGTGATAGATATAGGAACCCCAGTCCCAGTTTCCCCTTCTTGAAAATGGGCACAATCAAATCAACATATTTTCCAAAGGCTAGGTGTTTCGCCGCATTCCTGATCCAGGCGAGAATTATAGAATTCCCTAGTCGCATTGTTATTTGGGCTCTCCATGGACGGAATTCTTCCACTACGGCAGATTTGTCAAGTTTTTGAGATTTGATCGTTTAAGTGACTTCCTCTTCTTCCTTGAGACTATTTTTCGCCTTGCTCAGCGATAAATTCGTCATCCTCAATCTCCTCTTCTGGATTCAACAATTTAGAGAAATAATGTAGTTGTAGTATATGAAATATATCTTCAGCTTTAATGAAGGCAGCCTAGCTTCCAACGATATCTATTCAAATACTCTGCCTGCCAGCCTGGGACATGTAAGTATCCCCCCACTCTAGCCCGAGCAGTGAGCAGACACCAAAGTGACTCGATCAAATTAAGGCCCTTCAAGTCTTGATACAAAGGGCGCCCAATGAGGCACTCTTGCGGTAGCATGACATTATCTCAAACCGCATAAATACCGAATGAACAAATTTAAAAAAATAATTCTTGTTAGTCTCAAAATTTGAATACGCGATTTTACCTTCAGATATATATTTTATGAGATTTTTCCTTAGTATTGCTGGTGTGACCCGTAGAGATCGCATCAGAAATACCAGAACACGTGAGGAATTCAATTTGAGCAGCTACTTCTACGGACGGAGCGATCCATGCTTCGGTGGTTTGGTCATGTTAAACGCATGTCCCCGACTAGGATTCCACGACGTGCTATGGAATCCGTACCATCAGGCAGGCGTCCTCTAGGTATACCAAGGATGAGATGGTTACATCAAGTCTATAATCTCTCCTATACCTACCCGTATGGGGATTGCCCTTGATGATTTTGAGTCGATGGCGGCGAATCGAGAGCTGTGGAGAGTCCAATGGACAAGTGACTCATTGAAAATGAATGAATGAATGAATGACCTTCACTATCAATACTTGACCGAAACTCAAACGCCTGTCGGAATTGTCAATTATATACTCACAAAATTGTAAATTGTAAAATTTTATCTGTCCCATAAAAAAATTGGCAGTACAAATTTGTCAGAAAATTCATTTTCGAAAAATTGTCAGTTTACAAATTTTCATCTGTCGCCATTGTCAATTTTTATGAAACAGGGCCCAGGCCCTCCTTAATCGCCATGATTTCTGCCTGCAGAACAAGCTACAATAAGACGGAATGAGATAATATTACAGTTTAGATCGTGGAAGAAAACATCTCCACCCACAAATCTTTTGGACCCGTCTGTATTAAAGCAGAGAAATTCATTGCGAGACATTATATCAGACGCAGACTCGCAGTTAGTAAAATAAAAATAAATAAATAGGTGGCGCAACAGGCGGGTAGACTAGACACCCTAGGCCTAGCTTCTCGCAACCATTCGTTTTGTGTAAGTTTCTATTTTTAAGACGAATGGAAGGGACCTACAATTTTATGCCGAGTCCGAACGGCTGAATTGAGAAGCTTTTTCATGACAGTCATACTCTCGGATGTTTGTCAGACGTTCGCGAGAGGTGGCGCAGTAGAAAAAACCTTAAGATGTAATTTGTGTTTTTCCGGGGATCGAACCTGGGATCCCTTGCACAGTAATCCAGCACACTAACCACTGCGCTACTGCGCCCACTTCCAGTTAGTAGGAATTGTAGGTCTCGAAATTCTTGTTGAATTGTAAAAATCAGTATCTTTTGAGATGTATTCTATTTTATCTATATTAGACGAATGACCAGTTTGCTGACTGATCCACAAACGGATTGCTGCATTTGTTGCCACTTGTTTGTAATAGATATCAAGCGGCTGTATGTGAAAGAATGTGTATCCACAGTTGGAGTGGTCCTATAAGGGCTCCACTGATGCAGACGCATGCCGTTGTTTGAACAAAACTAGGGTAATTGTAGTGAATGACCTTTTCAAGTGCAGTTCCACCATTGGAAACCTTTGTAACAGAAAATGTTACATCACATGCCGCATTTTCTAAACTCCATCACATTATACTGCTTTAGGGGAAGTGCGAAAATGTATCCCCTAAAAAAATATATAAAACAAAATGTGATATGTTTCAGTCAATATTTTGTAAACTGCTAATAAGTTGTATTGACCAAACATTTGTAACTGTATGTATACAATTTTAGAGTAAGCGCGCCCAACAGAGCTAATCAGATAACAAAACGCCGCAAGCCAGCGCAGCTTCCTGGCCGGCATTACTTTATTGGCACAAATGTAGGTATGACGAAAAATGTTAAAAATTTTCCATTTTGTTTAATTTTGTCAGTGCCTTTATTTTGCGCGTTCATTTCACAGGGCTAAAAAAATTCCTTTTCGTCAAAATTTCGCACTGGCCTTTTCATTACACTACACACGCCTGCCTTAATTCCTTCATAAATATTGAAATCAAATTTTTATGTGTACATAAATTGCTAAGTAAACATGGCTGTGCATGGAAACGACTTTTACGGAGGGTCCAGCTCCAGCCCAGCTCCAGATAAAAAAAAAATGAAATAAAAATCGATTGTGCAAATATTTGCTACAATTTCGTAACCCCCCCCAGCTGCCCACTTTCGCACTGACAGGATGCAAATGATTATTCTAAAATTAAGTGCTTCCGAACGCAGCCGAAAGCATTATTTCATCAAATTCGTCGCCCCATTTCCGTGAGTTGCGATTACGAGGACATCCATTTGTTTTTGGGATATTTTTGTTCTCATATTCTATTGCTCTACAATCTGTATTCTTGGCCAAGAATTGAACAGGAGAATGTCATGCCATAGCAGAGAATTAAATTTTCTGTTTTCCTAAAAATTCCGTGTGCAAGTTTGGATTTTATTTTTTTTTTCTTCTCATTTCGATTTGTTTGAAAATTAGAATATGCTTTGAAAACAAAATCAATTTTTGCTTTGCCCATGGAAGAGTCGTTTTGCCAGCTCAAAATCTGGCTCCTGTGTCTGTCATAATACTGTGTCCTGTCAACAACGACCGACCGACGACGTAGCTCACTCGCTTTTCGCATTCGGTGTGACACAAAACCCTTGTAGTTTTCATATTTCAGAGAGAAATTATTATACGGTATTCCATGGTGAAGGTAATGTACATTTAACCTAGTTTTTTTGAGATATTTTATGAAACGAAAATAACCCCATATCTGCAGCTGTGTTGTGATGTGCATTACGCAAAGACAAAGCCATAACGAGAGTGAGAGAGGGAGACGGAATTATTCATGGTGTGGGGTGCTCGCTACAGTTCTGTGATTTTCATTTTCCATTAGAATTTTGTCTAACACATACTCTTATAATCTTACACAACCTACATTGTGAACAGTTGCATGGAATGAACTTAGGATTATGTTTTAAAAGGTAAGTAGCAACGAATTATGGTTTAGTCGGCAAATTCAAATACCTATAGCTACATTTTGATCCAAATAGTTATAGAAATAGTATTTGAGTCCTTGAAAGCAGAGAAAAGCTATATTTCATAGAATTGGACATTGAATTTTAAAGTGTAGCTGTAGGGGTAGTTATTTAAGAAATCTTCTTTATTCATAGGTACTTTGGTCGTGTAAATTATTCGATAATTTTTGATATAACGTGACACCAAAGTAGAGAGAATACATATTTATGAAAGCGCATCGAATAATGTTTTCGAATTTTTGAAATTGTTGCACTACTATGGAGAAAGCACAGCAAAGCTCCTACAAAATCTGTTAAATGAGGGTACATAGTTTCCCCCAAAGAATTTTTTAGCCGGAACACAGAATTCCAAAATTATTCAAGATTTTCCTCCTTGGGTATAGAATGTCTTCCAAAATTAGAAACCTCCAATTGGTTTTTAGGTTTTCTCTATTCTCCTCTTTTACTAGATTCGGAAAAAGGGTGATTCAGTTTAGAAGACTTTCCTCCAAAGATGAAGGGTCTGGACTCAGGGCTGACTTCGAAAATTTTGAAAAAGTCACAAAAAAAGGGGATTTGCATACAAAAAGGGTCAATACTAATCTGCCCACAAATGGCACAAAAAAAAAAGCAAAATGAGTTAAATCCACAGAAGTTAAAATGGCTTAGGTATATTCTAATCTAGTTCTATCTTATAGTTGCATTGAACATGAAAGTTATGGCTAAATGGCTTAACTTATGACAATAGGACGATAGCTGATCGAAAAAGGACGCATTTAGATTCCAATTAATTGTGAACTATGTAGTATCGTGAAGTATTTATTATGTAGCATTCCGTGTTTCATACAAAATGGGAAAAAATGTCAACGAAATACAGAAAAGGGGCAAATATGGACTATTTTGGAAAAGTGGTCTCACTTTTCGCATAAAGTCAGGCCTGCTGGACAGCGCTTAACACGGGATCTTTAAAATTAATTCTTTTAAAAATTTGCTAACATAGAAGAATATAAAATTCTTGACAATTCCAGTCCATTTCCATAATTTCCGATTCATGCAATTTACCATTAAATATGATCATTTCAGCTTTTGACTTTTTAGAAAAATCAATTTGATTTTAAATTGATTAACTTTAAATCGATGAAATTCCTTAAGATTTTCTTAAAATGCAATTTCATAGACCTCAAAATGATGTGAAAGCGTGGGGACTCGGATTGAAATTCTAAATTAAGTGCATTTAAGGCGTACGCCAAAAAATGCAAGTGACACTTGTTTTTTTTTTATTCAACTGACTTGTTATACCTGTTGCTATGTCTTTATTTTGTTAAAAATTTGATATCAAAAAAAAGTGTACTCGCTTCACTACTGCTTCCAAAGACAACCAGCGAGTTTTTGACGCTTTTAAACTCTTGAATTGTCGGCCGCAAACCCATCATGTAAACAAAATCTATCGAATAAATGAAATAAATGTCGCATCGCGATCGCAGTGACGCCATGTCGCCATCTACTATCACGAAGCAAAGCAAGCGGAATTTGGCAACCTCTTTCTTTGCATGCACTCGTTCTGGTTCTATCATCGATAAAATTCAGATTAAAGTTGTCGATATGTGTGCTCGTCTGACATTTATTGTTATCGGTTTAAATTAAACGGGGGCGTCCCGTTCAGTAATTTCACAATAATTTTTGAGGTCAAAAAGTGAAGTGTAATTTGTGTGAGAGATCAAAAAACTAAAAGTGAAGTGTTGAAAACGAAGTGAAAAACTTGGATCCAAGTGACAACGACATCGCTGATAGTCCGTCCCAACCTCCCAACTTAAGTGAAAATTTCTTGCGCAGGTCTCTTCACATTAGGAAGTTTATTCTTTTTGCGACAGCAAAAAAACTTTTAAAACCAGAATTACAGCTAAAAAAATATGTGCGCATTTCAAACAACAAACATATCCCTGCCAGCGTTATAGGGCCCATACACGACACAGAGACGTCGCTGCAGACCTTAAGTCTGTGCAAACATGCCTTCGCCACACACGGTGCAGATAATCTGCACAGACATTAGTTTGTATCATTTAGTCGTGGGGGTCGGGTCAGAAAAATGGCGGATACTGCTAGCCGATCCGACTTCTTTAATTCCGGAATGATGAAGGAATGGATGAAGGAAATTTAATGAAACTGCTACAAAAAATGAATCCATTAATCAGTGTTGTTATAAAGATTTTTTCTAGATCTTACAACTTTCGATTTCATATCTTAATTCATCTTAAATGTCAGTTATAAATAAACCTAAAGAAATTTTGACAATATACCCTGTGCCTGTGCACCGTTTTTGAAGGTATTTTAAATATGCTCTGTTTTTAAAATTTATATTAAATCTACCGATTTTTGAAAAGTGAGTTGGAACCCTATATTTCTATGGAAAATTTCATAAAAATCGTAAAACCGTTTTCGAGATATGAATGAATAGGTAAAAGGTACACCTGTTTTGAATACGGAAGGATTTTTATCAACATCTTTCCCCGATTTCAATATTTGAAACAATATGATGGGAATAGTTAAACCGCCGTTAAGTCAAAAAGATCGACAAAGAGAAGTATTCATGTTTTGAGTTCAGGAGAGCTGCAATCCCAGGGCTCTGCAAAGCTCGCTACCTATTAACTTTGTAAGTTCTACTGTATTAGGGACTCTGCAGATCATCGATGTAATTTGAAAACTGAAATTACAAATGTCATCAATAGGCGTTTTTCTTTTTTAGTTCAGAGCAGAGCCTGAACTGTCAAAAAAAGTTAGTGTTGGCGGACGAGCCTTGTTGTTCTGTCACAGAAGGTAAACAAAATTATACATAACGATATGACAGCTATGTGCTCAAGTGTGTTTCATTAACAAATCAGAACGATCTGAACACGATCGGTTCAAAGCACGCTCAAAATCCTCGAGCTCTATTCAGAGCGCAGATCTGAAATAAAAAAAGAAAAACGCCCGATGTTTGGCAACAAATTTTGAGGGCTAAGACTAGGCAAATTTAATTGAACTTGTAATGAGCAATTTAAGAAAATTGGTATCTTTAATTCCAAAAATATGAAGAAAGGACAATTTTATTCGAAGTGAGTTCTTTTTCAATTAATTTTTTATTTCAAAGCTAATATCTTAACAAATCTTATTAAAATTCTACATATCTTAAAAACTGCATTAAAATTAAGTGAATATCTTCGCATCTGGAAAATACCTCAATATCTTAGAAAATAAGATAATTAAGATCATATAACAACGCTGCCATTAATAACTAAACAAAAAACTTGAAAGGGAGAACCGATTTCTCCAAGCGAGAGGCTTTCAATTATGTTTACGCCGTGAATTTTCTCGCTCGTCTGTGCAAAATTCACCATACACGACACAGACATGTCGTTGCAGACCAAGAAAAATTCAAAACATTTTGAATTCACGCAGACGGTCGCTGCAAACAGTCGACATGGATACACACGACACAGACGGCCTGTGCGGATATGTGCACAACAACAAAATATATTGGTCTGCAGCGACGTGTCTGTGTTGTGTATGGGCCCTATTACCGATGGATAACTTGAAAATGTCTACAAAAAAGGTCGCCCGAGCTCAAAAATGTGTCCCACACAATAAAAAATGTAAATTTTCATTTTGTATAGAAATATACACCACCAATAATCGCAAAACTCGAAAACCACCATGAACTCAAATTTTGGGAGACTCTTTGTTATTGACTTAAAGGAGTTTCTGTGAAGTTTGGTCAAAATTGGACATACAAAAAATTAGTATAAATTTTATATCTCGAAAACCACAGAATAGATCAAACACAATTTTTAAGAAAATCTTTCGACATCGTATATCTCAAAAACCACGGAGTGAATTGAACTCACATATTGAAAAAATCTTTAGGCACTCGCCCGAAGGTGTTTCCGCGAGATTTCATAAAAATTGGATAATGGGACGTGGTACCTCCCATACTAAAAAATTATGCATTTCAAAAGTTGTAAGATTGTTAACATTGATGTGCATTGTCCATAAAAATTGGAATAAGGTGGGATTCGAAATCGGGGAATGGCAGAAGTAGATAAATAAAAGAAGACATTGAATTCATCTGAATTATACGAACGAGTTTCATTTAATCACCAAACATTGCGAATAGTCTCAGGATTGCACGCTTCTCCTAATTGATTTTCAATTTCAGATTGTATTTTTGGTGCTGATTTTTTGGGATCCTCTCGCACCTTGCGCGCAATAATCCGTTTATCTGCTTCGGTAAATATGCTTGGGCGTCCAGATCTTGGGTTTGTCTTGGTAGTTCCTTGTGTTTTATACTTTTCGATTACCTTTTGTACCGTTGAATGGCTTTTCCCCAGAATTTCGGCAATCTTTTTTTGAGAATTCTTCTCAAGAAACAGTTTTATTATCAAGACTTCCATGTCTTGAGACAACTCCTTTTCGCGTGGAGTATATGTAAGAAATTTACGGTTGATAATTTAAATACTGGGTGCATACAAGAGTGCATACAAACTTTATTGATTCACTGTATCTACAATTTTACAACTTTAGTTCCGATTTGTGTCGAGAAATAGCATTTAAATTTTTTTTTTTTTTTTTTTATACCGGAGGTGTAATGCCCCTTCTAAATTTGGGTTAATCTTCATAGGAACACTCCCAATCCAATACTTATAATGGCTGCAAATTTCAGCTCAATCGGTTTGGTGGTTTTCGAGATACATATATACGATTTTTAAGGTTTTTTTTATATGGGTGGTGCCACGCCTTTTTATCAAATGTTCACCAAATATGAATCTAAACTATCCTTGGATCCACTCAAACATACGCAACAAATTTCATGAACATCAATCTTCGTTTAGAAGGAATTCAGTTACAACACACGTACAGAAGAATTATACAAGGTGGCGCAAAAATAACCTTCCGATGTTTTTTGGCTGTAATTTAAAAAAAAAAATGAAAAACTTTGATTCTTCTTGTGGATTATTTTTATTTGGTCTTTTAATTTTTTTTACATCAAGTCGAGAATATGATGTCATGTAAATGGCCGCCGCCACAGTTGATTGTCATTTGAGCCCTTTTTATGGCATTTTCCATCACTTTGGCCAAAACTTTCGGCGATAGGTCCTCACATTCTTGACCGATATTGTCTTTAAGAGCTGCAAGAGTCTGAGGCTTGTTGACATAAACCCGCGACTTCAAAAAGCCCCACAAAAAGAAGTCTGGAGCGGTCAAATCAGGCGATCTTGCTGGCCAGTGCAAATCGCCAAAACGGGAGATTAGGCGCCCGGGAAATGCATCCTTCAGCATATCGGTTGTGGCACGTGCAGTGTGTGCCGTTGCACCGTCCTGTTGGAACCACATGTTTTCCAATCCCAATTCATCAAGTTGCGGCAAAAAGAACTCGTTGATCATTGCTCTGTAGCGCTCACCATTCACAGTAACCGTTTGGCCCGCGACGTCTTCATGTCCATGACATCTTCGGCTACAGCAGCAATATTCTCTGCAGAACGGCTACTCCGGGGTCTGCCACGCCTGGCAGCATCTCGTGTTGTGCCAGTCTCTTCGAGGCGAGCGGCTAAACGTCGCAGTGTTTCACCAGTAGGCGTTGGACGGCTAGGAAATCTGCGACGAAATTCACGTTGTGCCAAAGTCACCGACCGATTATTGCTCAAATAAATAGTCACCAATATTCCGCGTTCTGGAGCAGTGTAGCGTAACATTGTTTATTAACGTGTATTTCGCATGTGTTTACTACACAAATGTCAAAACAGAACTGACATTAGGGGCCAATCGCAAAATTTATAGCATTTTCTGATATGAGGATTACTTTTGCGCCACCTTGTATAAAAGAGTAGCGAACCCCCTGCACACTTTGTAGTGCAAAATAGAAAATAAAAAAAAATCAGTTTAATCAAAATCGATTCACGCATTTCAGACAACATTAGTGACAAACACATAAATTTTGGGAGTGTTTTATTGTAACTCTTTTGAAGGTTAAAGTCTCTAAACAATCTTTTTTACTTACGTAGATAGCGCTACAACCCGGGGTGGACAAGGACCTGGGCCTGAAATGATACACATCTTATAGTTGGCTCGATCTTTGCCTAACAATCCAAGTTCGTTGAGGACCCATTCCTTTTGTGCGCGCCACCTAATGTGAGGTCTTCCGCTACTGCGTCTAGAACGTTGGTGTCCATTCGTTCTACATGTCATAGTTATCTTAATCGACTGATACCTACTTTTCTAACCAAGTCGATGTCGCTGTGCAGCTCGTAAATTTCGCTGTTAAATCCCCTCCTCCAAAGGTCGTTAACGAAAATCATGATCACTGGATCTATGTTCGTCCATGATTCTGCGCCATAGAGCAGAACTGAGATGATGAGGGTCTTATATAAAATCTTTTTAGTGTTCCTTGACAAGGCCTCACTAGTCAGTTGCCTGCATTCCAAAGAAACATCGGTTGGCAAGTGTAACTCTTCGTTTGATTTCTGCTATGGTGTCATTATAAAAGCTGTAACTACCTCAAAGTTGTGGCTGTCTATCGTACAAAATCCATCCATATCCATCCATATCCATACTACTTATAAAATGCAACGTCCGTCTGTTCGTTTCTCCATAACTCGAGAACCATTCGTCCGATTGTCATGATTCTTTTTCTGATTTGTAGATGTGTGGTCAACTTAGTCCGTAGGGTGGGTGAGAATTGCTCAGGAGTAAAGGCGTCGCGGGGAATAAGGGGGGTCTCACGAACCGTTAGCCGTATGAACTTGAAAGTTTGTGTGTTGATAAATAAATCAAAATAATTACATGCCTCATTCATTGCTTTTCAAAATTCGACCTATAAAGGTTGAAAAACGTTTGCACCCTACTTTTCTATTTCGACCTTACTACGCTCAACTTGCCATTATACTCATAAATCTATGTATGTCATTTCAAGAAATGCTTTTATTTATTAGCCAATGATTCACCGAGTATTTTGAACTAAAATGCATCTTTCTGGTCCATCCAGAGGGTGAGATATAATAAATTGAAAATAGATCTTATTTGGTCAAGTGCGAAAAAAATGATTTCTCGATTGTAGTTGTGCTTAGGGGTAGTTTTATATTGCGTTCCCAAAATAGAATATGATTACTCGCACCACTGGCATTCAGAATGCACATTGTACGTACATACTCATGTATGGCGTAGTTGAATTTGATGTAGGCAATGGATATGCATTAAACAAACTAAATATGTATATATGTACGTCTACGTACATATAAGAGGTTTGTGGTGCGTAAGTGATAGATACATATCTACATATATGAATTTGAGATCTGCAGCTATGGAAAGTGTAACGATATGATCGCGTAGTACATATAAATAATTACATCATACTTGTGACGAGTTTTTATTTATGTGAAATCTTATGTCTGTTGACTTAGGACTTTCGGATCAGTACAGGTTACGTAAGGACTAAGTTGGTGACGGAGGAAGGGTGAAGGGGTGGTAGGGACTAACTCTGGAACTATTTGGTCGATTTTAAAAATTCTTTCAAGATTGTACCGGCTACATCCTCCGGATCAGTATAGGTTAGTTAGGGTGTGGATGGGGGAAGGGGAAACAGGGGTATCGGGGCTATCTTCGGAACTACTCGGCCATTGCCAGAGTTGACTTCCGACAGCCACGTCTTCACATGGACAGCTATATATTGAATGTTCACGTGTGAGCTGTGGCGTAATTTGTTTATAGCAACTTGCGCCCATTAAATAAATAACATGTAGGTATAGTTTATGAAAAGGCGTAGCGATCAAATATTTTGTGAGCTTAAAAAGAAGACAAAGTATAAACAAGTAAAAGTGTTACCATCGGCCTGGCCGATGCTTTGATACCCTCCACTGTATGTACTGGTACAGGTACACGCATGTGTCTAATATTGGTTTTGCATAGGAGGTACCAGAACTACTTGACCGACATAGACAATTTTTTAATACCAACTTGGCAACGGTAAAAACAAGTCCTCTCATAAAATTTCATTCACCTAAGTCGATTCGTTTAGACGCTGTCGTGCTTTCAACAGACAGACAGGCAGACAGACGGACATGGCTAAATCGATTTAGAATGTGATCCTGATTCAGAATATATACATTTTGTAGGGCCTCCGGTGAATCCTTCTTGGCGTTACAAACGTAATGACAAAGTAAATATACCTTCCTGTGAAGGGTATAACAAACGTGCATTGATAGCTGAAATAAATTTGAATTTAATTTAATAGTAAAGAAACCAGCGGGCGGAGCCGCGGGCGTTGCTAGTAAATAAATAAATAGGTGGCGCAACAGGCGGGTAGACACCCTATGTCTAGCTTCTCGCAACCTTACGTATAGTGTCAGTTTCTATTTTTAGGACGAATGGAAGGGACCTACAATTTCATGCCGAGTCCGAACGGCTGTTTTGAGAAGCTTTTTCATGACAGCCATACTCTCGGATGTTTGTCAGACGTTCGCGAGAGGTGGTGAAGGAGAAAAAACCTTAAGATGTAATTTGTGTTTATCCGGGGATCGAACCTGGGATCCCTCGCACAGTAGTCCAGCACACTAACCGTAACCACTGCGCTACTGTCTCTGTCGTTGGCTTGTCAGCTAACCACAATTCTCTCATAATTACAATGTTAAGAAAATTTCAAAGGATTGTTTCCGATTGTGTTCCAATATATGGCCATATATAACTCATTTCTATAAAGGCTGTCATATGCGGCCTTACAATCGATAAGCAGGTGTATTAAGCGGTTTTCTTTTTTTTTTCTTGATAAATGGTTTTAGTCGTTCACAGAGTACACCAACACTAGACTAGATCTTGAATACGATATTAAGGAGAGCTATACCTCTATTATTGCTGAAGCTTAGAGGGTCTCCTTTCCTATGATCGCTCTGACTCTTTCTAAACATCAAGTTTCTATCCTTTAATCATCTTACACTAACTCCACGGCCCATAATATAATTATTGACTAGTGAGCAACTGTGGTGTTCCCCTACTGACCTTCCCTCCAACGTTCATGATGCCATTTAAAGAAAAACAACTAAGAAATCGTTTTTTTACCAATGCTATCTCTAAATTTAACACTCCTTGTCAACTTTTCCACTTTTGCATTTCAAAATCCATATGTCTTTGATTAACTCGCCAGTGAAGGCAAACTTCAAGTTGCCTACGGCAAGTTAGGTAATTGTCCATACTAACCACTAAAGGTAATATTAAATATGTATCTGTTTGACTTTATTGAACTCAATAACAAAAGAACATGCCAACGGGATAAAAAAAAAAAACAGCACAGTATATGCAGAAGCCAAAACTCTATATGTATGTCATTAAAATAATTTTAATGTTGCCATACACGCCCGGGGACGAAATGCGTCCTAATTAGCTTTTGTGGCAGGCACCTTTCGCCTGTACCTATAGTCGGATTCATTAAAATAGACACACACACACACACACACATAGAGAGGGGTAGATGGAGAGCATTTTAATTGCTTAATTTTATTATAAACCTCTATCAATTCTATCTTCGTGTTGAAAGAAGGATACTTGCCTCCTGTCGCAGTTCATCAGGCGCCCACATTAAGCCACTTCAAAAAAGGTGGTATGCAGAACAACGACACTATTACACACAGCCACCCGCGCGCACTGCCAGGAGACAAGTCGAGTATTTGTCTGGAAAATTACGCCCTAAAAACATATAAACACTTAAGGGAGATTGTATTCTAGTTCGCGCAGGCAGGTGGGTGGTTGGGCTCACTTCCAACGCAGGTGGGTAGTTTCGGTGGGAGGATAGGCAGGCATGCCCTTAAGCGAGTTTTAAAAGACACACTGATTTACCAACTGAAAGGAGTTGTGGTTGTGTCCTCAGGGCCAAGAAATGTTCGCCTTCATGTAAATGGCTCATTACTGCCATTGGCAGAACCCTTTTTCCTTAATTAACTATGGCAAGGACGTATAAGTGAGCGACCATAGATGCGAGTGTGTGATCCGGAGTAGGCCGCCAGCGGCTAACAAACATTTGTGGATCCTTCAAGTGAACAAGTGTACTGACAGTTTCATGGAATAAGTTTTCACTTCCTCGTATATATGTAAGGAAGCAAACAAAAGAATGAACAAGGAACAAAACTTATCTCTGGTTCTAGTATGTGAGTGAGTGTGTTTTTGTGATGATGGGCCACGGTGGTTAAGATTGTAATGCCCTCTCTCCCATATAGTATAAAGACTGTCGCCGAGCCTAAAAGACCGACCTAACATTTCAACGAAGGCAACGATAAACTTTGAATTAATTGCTGAGGTCAGGAATCTTAGGGTTGTTTTCTTCGGTCGACTATGGTTTTCTTGCTCGTCCAAGTGGCATCCCCCACTACGAGGGTGAACTTTGCTTCCTATCCCTATAAACACACATGCAAGGCCAGGAAGGGTTGGAAACTATATTAAGTTTGCATTTTAATTGAATTCCTTAATTACCTACTTTTTGGGGAATTAATAAGCAAGCAAATATTAAATTGATTGGTATACGGACTGCGGACTACGGACTAAAGACTACGGGACTGTGTGCGAATGTGTGAAATATTCCGGGCTATTGCGGCGGATGTTAAACTTTTCCAAGTACAGTGCAACACACTGTTGTTGGCCAATTATTATGGATGGAAGCATGGAGCGAATTACTCTTCAAAAACTCGAATATAACCACTTTATGGAAATTTGATG
This sequence comes from Cheilosia soror, assembly GCA_949372485.1. Taxonomy (NCBI): domain Eukaryota; kingdom Metazoa; phylum Arthropoda; class Insecta; order Diptera; family Syrphidae; genus Cheilosia; species Cheilosia soror. The sequence continues at coordinate 67,337,544 of OX443562.1, read as the reverse complement.
CCCATCTTCGGGACGGGTATTTTGGTCTGCCTGATGGAATGAATTATTTTCTATTCTGGTACTTGTTGTGTTTGTGGGGCTTGGGGCTTGGGGCAAGGCAAGGGCAATAAATTAAGCGATACAAATTACGGATTCAGTTGGATGGGCAATTTCGTGAATAGTGTGTAAGTTGCCGTGGCTCGTAAAATATTTATGAACGTTCTGGGATAAACAATAATAATGCTAATTTGTGTTGGTAAGCAGGGAAAAACGTTAGGATTAGCGGGAGAGTATGCGGTTTCTGTTTTATATGTTACAATGGCGGATAATTTAATTACGCATATTTTGAAAATAATTGAAGAAAGTTTCGAATGGATGTTTATGATCTCTCTGGCTTTGTGAAGACTTAAGGGCGAGTTAAGTACTGTGTACTTGGATTTGGATATCGGGCCAAGCGATACTGCAGCTTTAGATTTATCTGCAACCTGGACTGATTGAAATATTATGGAGCACTGGACTTGCTTGTCCTCCTGAACCTGGAGTTTGGGATTTGAAGATGCTCTCCGATTGTGGTGCACTCACACGATGTGACCAAGCCAATGTCGCCTTATGGGTCTGCTTCAGGCGTTTTTAGAGCGGGTTCTTATGTTTTTTTTTTAGAAATTTTTTGGATTTATTTTTGTGGCGTTTTTAGAAGCATTTTTTACTTTTTTCTTTTGTAAGTTTTATTGTGGCATTTTTAGAGTCGTTTTTTGAAGTATTTTTAAAGGGCATTTTTAGGGTTTTTTAAGGAATTTTTTTGCGGTTTTTCGTGGCGTTCTTAGAAGCATTTTTTACTTGTTTTTGTTGCTTTTTGTAAATTGTATTGTGGGAATTTTTAAAGGGCGTTTTTAGGGTTTTTTGGGGAATTTTTTAGGGGCTTTAGAGGCGTTTTCAATCGTTTTTAGGGTAATTTTTGGAATAGTTTTTCTGGTGTCGTTTTTAGGGTTTTTTTAGGAATTTCTTTGGGGTTTTTCGTGGCGTTCTTAGAAGCATTTTTTACTTGTTTTTTGTTGCTTTTTGTAAGTTGTATTGTGGGTATTTTTAAAGGGCGTTTTTAGGGTTTTTTTGGGGAATTTTTAAGGGGCTTTAGAGGCGTTTTAAATCGTTTTTAGGTACATTTTTGAAATATTTTTTTATGATTTTTTGTGGCGTTTTTAGAGATATTTCTTGGACGTTGTTGGTGGCGTTTTTAGAGGTTTTTTTTTTTTGAATTTTTTGTGTCATTTTCTATGCATTTTAGAAAAGTTTTTTCGGCGTTTTAGGGCGTTTTTAAAAGCGTTTTTTGTAGCAATTTTCGAAGGGTTTTTGGTGGTGTTTTTGTAGGTGATTGAGGAACGTTGTTTGTGTATTTATTAGGGCTTTTGTGTCATTTTTTGAGCCATTTTTAGGGTTTTTTTTGGGGCGTTTTTTAAAAGCGATTTTGTGGCAATTTTCGAAGAGTTTTTGGTGGTGTTTTTGGAGGTGGTTTAGGGGCGTTATTTGTGGCATTTTTAGGGGTTTTTAATGCATTTTTTGCGACGTTCTTAGAAGCATTTTTAGGGTTTTTTTTGGAGGCGTTTTTTAAAAGCGTTTTTTTGTGGCAATTTTCGAAGAGGTTTTGGTTGTGTTTTTGGAGCTGATTTAGAAACGTTATTTGTGGCATTTTTAGGGGCTTTTAAATGCATTTTTTGGCACATTTTAGAAGCATTTTTAGGGTTTTTTTGGGGGCGTTTTTTAAAAGCGTTTTTTGTGGGGATTTTTGAAGAGTTTTTGGTGGTGATTTAAGAACGTTATTTGTGGCATTTTTAGGGGTTTTAAAATGCATTTGTTGGGACATTTTTAGAAGCATTTTTAGGCGTTTTTATGAACGGTTTTTAAGGGGTTTTGTTTTGAGAATTTTTAGCGGCGTTTCTAGAGGCCTTGATTTAGGCGTTTTTGTGGCGTTTTTTTTTTTTTTTTGTTTTGTATGTGTTTTTGGAAGTATTTTTAGAGGCTTTTTTTTGCATTTTTAGTGGTGTTTTGTATGCGTTTAATAGTGCTACGTGTTATAGTGTTCGCGGTTGGGTTACATACGGTAATAGTGGCGTCGGTTATCGATCCCATAAGCGAATAATCGCTATCATGGAAAGACAAAACAGCCAGACAAGGTTGCTGTGTGAAACTCTGCATTCTTACCAATCCAATGCTATTGCAGAGGGCAGTATAACGGAATAAGCTACTGCTCGCTTTGTAAATTTCATGTATTTGGGAAACAAGGATTTTCTGCTTGCGTCGGACATTTTTTTTTCTGCATTTTCACCCGTCAATAGTTGTGTTTTTATGAAACTTCCCCAGTCTGTAGTTGCCACTTGCCAGTAGTTGCCAGTTGAGGCACTTTTCACATGCTAATTAAAACAACAACCTGCCACAACACAACTCTTGATTTCCCCAGTCGGAGAGCTGCTGGTTGACAGCATTCATGGTTCAATTCATAATGAACAAAGAGGTGGCGCTGAATTGCTGGTATACTTTTAGGCTTATTGCCTAAATTCATTCGGCTGACTTCATCTTGCTGGAAATTGTGCTGGCGACTGTCCAAATGAACGGCTGGCTGGCGAGGTTTCAAAAAAACATGCCTAATGAATACCTTTAATTCAATGTCTGTATCGTAGGTTAAGGTTTTAGACCTTAGTTTAGTCAAAGCTTCAAAGATCAACTAACTGTTGATATGTTTAAATTTTTCTTTCTGCGCCCATTTGTGAAATGTTAATTTCATAAGCGCTTGGCAGCTGGAAGTAAAGTTAATAGGTACGAAGTAAAGCTGGAAGTAAAATTATTAGGTCACATACTCTACTCATATCTCCTCTGTAAAGCGTTTGAGCTTGTTCGATAGAATATTCCAAAAACTCAAAACCTTAGTTAAGAAGAATTTTAATGGTTTGAGCTTAAAGGTGTACGGTGGGATATATGTACCACCATCGCCATGTATTTATTTCCCGCTCCCGCTTTCGCATTGGTTTGAGTAGACCTTTAAACACAACATAAAAATCTTTGACCAACTGGTTAAATTGAAGGTTTGCTATTGTCGTGTATGAGGTTTTTGGCAAGCAACATTCGAGCTGCAAATTTGTATGTAATACCGAATAAGTCTCGCCAAGCTTCGGTTCTTATGTACTACCTATTGTACATCTACATTAAAGTTTCCTCCTACCTGCTAAGGGCTGGGTTAGGTTAGGTTAGGTTAGGTTTGTGGGCTGGTGTGCAGTACTCCGTGCAAAAATACAGTAGACGCTCGGTATAGTGAACCTCTTTATAGTGAACTATCCAATATAGTGAACCACAAAAATTTTACACAGACTACTCTAAATAGTGAACTATGAAAATCTCGAACTCAGATTTTTTTTCGCATAATTCGACGAAAAATGTTCTAGTTTTGCAAAGCGGCTGGATGTTTGTCAACTATTTTTCAGAACAATTTACTGTTCATTTGAGTTTTTTTTTTTTTTTTTTTTTTTTGATATTTTAATTTTAGTTATGATGGCTGTCCCAAAAACGGGACGCACGAAGTGGCAAGAATATTACAGGTGGGAATTCTATTGGTACATACGAATTTATTTTAAAGAGAGATATCTTCCTGCATCTTAATGTGCCAGGAGGTAATAATGATGGCTGAAGCAGGCAAGGTCGAAATAGAAAAGTAGGGTGCAAACGTTTTTCAACCCTTATTGGACGAATTTAAAAAAACGCTGAATGAGGCATGTAATTATTTTCATCTATCTATCAACACACAAACTTTCAAGTTCATACGGCTAACGGTTCGTGAGACCCCTCTTATTCCCCGCGACGCCTTTACTCCTGAGCAATTTTCACCAACCCTACGGACTAAGTTGGCCACACATCTATAAATCAGAAAAAGAATCATGACAATCGGACGAATGGTTCTCGAGTTATGGAGAAACGAACAGACGGACGTTGCATTTTATAAGTAGTATGGATTTACAGAGTGTCTCATTTGAGGAGGTCATTTCCATGAGACTTATAGGTAGATGCTTTTGAACTAAAGGCTAACCACGTACGTTATGTACGTATATTCTGAATTGTTATAAAAAATGATGGCCTTCAAAAATTTAAATCAAAAGAGTTAAAAATTGTAAAGTTAAATGCATTTTACATTATTTTTTAAAAGACGAACACATCAAGTTTGCACAGCGCTGTATTATGTGCCGAAAATTGTAGTAAGTTGTAGTCCCCCCTGAAAGTGAGTTCCGAAGTGTCCTTGTCTGGTAGCGAAAGCAAGACGATATAAATTTTAAATGTAGTATAAATTCCAAATCAACTTACAGGTTAAGGTCGAGGTGCTTCACAAAAATTTAGTAAATGGCATGGAAAAAGGAGAAAAAAAAATTCCCATAACTAGTTTAAAACCAAAATTCTATCACTCTTTGAAGGACCCTGAATCACATTCAAAATATAGAACTCTTGTATGATTATGATTTCCACGACATGCGTATTAAAAAAAAAAAAAAAAAACACGGAAACTTTGAACTATAAAGACTACTTCAATCTGCAAGAGACATTTACAACGCATTTACATTTTTGAGATGACTTTTGATGGAAATCTTCCCAAGGATAGACTACTTTTTGAGGAAATCGAACGGAAATGGTTTACCCACTTCTCGTTATGTTATAAATTCACATCAAGGAAATTTCGACCCTACCCCCCGTCCCGATCATCCGAAAGTGGCTTCTTTTTTGTCTGTTCCTTGGCACAAAACTTTGACTTTGGAAGAACAGTTTCTATTTCCATGATTGATGGTTAGGATTTCACCGAGAGCTCACAGAACTTCCTCTGAATTGAGGATGCAAATTCAAAGATGGAATTGCATGACAACCATATTTGAAAAATGATTAATTGCTAAAAAGTGTATTCTGAATATTGGTATGTGTTCTATTTTTTGGAACATTTTACTCTTCAACCCCCAAACGCCACCCGTTATTTGGATTATTAATGTGTCATTACATATGTAGATAGACGGTATTTATAGATACGTGTGCGTTGGGTGAATGTGGGGTTGTTTTTCATTGAATAGACAATTACTCAATTGAACTTGTATGCTTCGTATAATAATTGGACTGAACATGCTTTGAGTTAATATCCGCAATGATATTTCTCGATTTATATATCCCCGGATGTTTGGTTATCCTTTTTTGCATAATTACTCTCATTTAGCATGGGTAAGTGCACCGCACTGAACAGCGAACCGTGATTATGTTGTTTTGGCAGGTTTGTATTGATTTAGATAGGGAAAATCGTCGATTAGAAATAATGAGAATTCATATTACCTATATTATGATGCTGGGCGGAAGGGTACATCTTGATTTTTTATTTTTTTTTGTATCGGTGTACCAATGGATGTGCAATATTCATATGTATTGTGATAGTTGGCATGCACGATTCCCTATTATGTGATTCTTCGACAACACTCCACCCTTTTACCAAACGTTCTCTTGCATTTATTAAGCACTCATTGAATTGCATTTGTAGGTAACTGCCGCTTGGACTTTTAATAGTCTTTCGGCTGTTCTCAGATCACCTTAGTAGATGACATCAAATCAACCATTTTTGATGCCGAATAAGTATAGGTCTTCGCTGTGGGTTCTTCTATGTCGATCACGTCGATACAATACGGATCTTTATTGAACAGTGCGTCAAGTACCGCGCATTTTGAAAGGCTTTTTTTTTGGGCGGGGTAAAAAACACTTCCACACGTTCTACTAAGCGACAGTAGAAATACCGCAAACTTCTTACTGACTTTCGGGAGCATGCGTTTAGTCTGCACATCCTATAAAGCCTTGCCACGCCTTTCCAGTCATAACCGCAAGAAAAGTTGACTCTAAATTTGGACAACAGCCGAAGTTCTGGTGTGATTTCGTCAATCGGCATCTCCATTGTCAAAACCCCGCCTAAGACGGTAGACTGCTTTCATATGATAATAAAACCCATGATAAAGGTATCAAAAAATAAATAAATAAATAGATGGCGGTAGAAAGGCAGGTAGACACCCTAGGCCTAGCTTCTCGCAACCATTCGTTTGTGTGAGTTTCTATTTTTGGGAGGAATGGAAGGGACCTACAATTTTATGCCGAGTCCGAACGGCTGAATTGAGAAGCTTTTTCAGGACAGATTTACTCTCGGATGTTTGTCAGACGTTCGCGAGAGGTGGCGCAGTAGAAAAAACCTTAAGATGTAATTTGTGTTTTTCCTGGGATCAAACCTGGAATCCCTCGCACAGTAGTCCAGCACACTAACTACTGCGCTACTGCGCCCTTGATAAAGGCATCAAGGGGAGTTAAATCAAGCAGAGCGTTTAGAGCGTACTCGAGACAGCACCGGTGCAGCAAAAGCAAACCGTTCTTTGGAGCTTTGTGCAGAAGGTAGTCACATTTTTGTGAAAGCCCTCCTTACCAAACAACCGACGCATAGGATACAAAAATCCTCATGATAGCCATATAAATCCAAAGGACATTTTTAGGAGATAAGCCCCACATCTTACCAAAAGCACCCTTACGCTGACTGAAAACTAAGAGCGCCTTGGATATCTTCGACTTGACATGCTCTACCTAAAGAAGTTTCTTATCCAGGATCACTCCCAAGTTATTTCGCTTCATCGGAAGTCTGGACAAACCTAAGATGGAAGAAGAGCGGGTCCACCGGGAAATACATAGTTCAGGACAGTTGAAGAGGAGTCACATCAACTGAAGAAGAGTTGGGAATAGCTGCGGCATATTGCGCAAATCTCCTAAGGAATGTCCCATTAGGCGAGTTGAAATCTTTTTTATTCCTTCATTAATTTTCATTTCGCCACTTATCAATTAAGTGGGTCGCGGGTGCTGGTTCCGTGGACCTTACATAACCCTCGATTCTCCGCAATAGACTCTAAATCACCAAAAGGCAAAACCCTCCCCCAATGGATGGAGGAAAGATTATGAAAGATTATGAATGATTATGATTATGATTATGAACTTGATATAACAATCTCATCATGGGCCTAATGCGTGTAACATGAAGCATGGAGCTCTCCGTCCACAAAAGTAACTGCTCAACATACCTGCTGGTCACACCAGCAATACAACGGAGGAATCTCATTTCATTAGCTTATACCCGCGATCCTACTTTTTGGACATTATACCAATCTCATTACCATTAGGTAAGAGTTGAAGCAAACACCGAGTTTAAAACTGACAACTCAGCCTTGGCAACAGGTTGAGTCCTCCTAATAATAGAATGACCAAGCTGTCCCAAAATTGACGCAGCCTAGCCCATGCTATACATAAGGAACACTCTGCATAGCACCTTCTATCACTCCTGAATAAAACGCCAATATACTTAAACTTCTCCACCTGTTCTACTGAGACTCATGACACAAATGGTTAAGAAAACAAAACGTAGCCCTGAGGGCGAAGTCCAACGTCAACAGTGAAAGGTATATTGACTTAACCCTGTTTACCCGAACACAGCTTGTACATTTTGTGTGTAGAGATTGAATAGCTCTCAAGAGAAAACCGTCAATTCCTCTAGAGACTCAGTCGTATGCTTCTCCAAGTCTATAGAGCATGCATGAACTGGTGTGACATACTCCCAAGCCTTTTCAAGTTCTAAGAGTGAACCGCACTACTCATCAAATAGTGACTCGATCACAGCTCTGCAACGCGTTTCCAGTACCTTTGCAAAAACTTTTCTGGCGAGACTTAAAAGTCATATGGAGAAAACCCTTTATCCCATTTCTTAAAAAGAGGTACAATAACTCCAACCTGCCATAGCTTCGAGATTTGCCGCATTCCCATGTCACTTTAATGGCACGAAAGAACCATTTTACTCCCTCTTCACCTAAGGTCTTGAGCGAGCATATCCCGCCGGATTTCATCCACTCCGGCAGATTTACCAGCTTTAAGCGATTTAATCCCACTCTACCGTGGGCCTATATACAGGGTGGGCCAAAAGAATTCATCCGATGTTGTTTGGCTCTCATTCTTTTTCTAAATGAAAAACTTTGATTCTGTTTTTTGATTATGTTTTTTTATTGGTTATTGGTTTATTGTTAAAGGTTCAAATAAACATATTCAAAAAATAGAATCGAAGTTTTTCATTTAGAAAAAAAAAAAAAAAATGAGAGCCAAACAACATCGAATGAATTCTTTTGGCCCACCTGTGGTTTTAAAACCTTTAAATGTTAACTCAGACGGAACAATAATAAAATAGAATTTTTTAATTAGCTCCAGCTTTTTTCTGTTTGGGTTGAGAAAATGATTTTATAAGGATATTTTGTAGATTTTTGAGCCCTTGCCAGAACTCTTCGGAACTCCGAAAAAATATACTTTTTCCTTGGTTAAATTTTTCAACTTTTGTTTCCAACTTTTTTGCATTTGAATTTAGACGAGAGTATTGTAGATTTGTTGGAGTTCTTTCCGGAACTATAACCAGAACTTATGAGAACTCACTAGAACTACATTTTGAAATTTTTAATGTTGTCTAACTTTTTTGTGTTTGGGTTTAAAAGATTATTTTATAAGAATTTTTTGTTGAGTATTAAAAGTACTTTCTAGAACTCTAATCAGAACTCTTTGGAACTTCGAAAAAAAATTTTTCCATTTTTTCAATTGGCTCTAACTAACTTGAGCAATTTCCAGAACTGTTCGGAACTCCGAAAACATATTTTCGCAATTTTTGACAATTTGCAAAGTTCCATAACTTTTTTGTTTTTGTTCCGAAAAAAATATTCTTGTTTAGGGAACTCCAGAACTCTTGGTGTAGTGCATACATTTTGTAAAAAAAATTTACTTTTACAAAACTGGAGTGCTGGCATATTTAAAAGGGTTTTTTTTTAACTATCTGGAACTCCAGAAGTATGTTGATTCTATACACAAAAATAAAAAAAATTCCAACATTTTTGCAAATGGGGTGCATCGTGAACTTAGCACCTCACACTAAAAAATTCTAAATGAACAGAACTTTTCAAAATTTTTATCAGGAATTCTAGAACTCTTGTCCAGCTATCCAGAACTCTAAAAAAAATATAGTTTTTAAACTTTGTGGTGATAAGTTCAAGCACCCGCTATCCTCAATGCTTGCTCCATTCTCAGTGGAAAGAATTGTGCCTTCATTGGATTTAACTCCTTCAATAATATTCCACTTTCTCCCTCAAAGACGGCGGATAGTCTGACAGTACACCTCGTTTGCAATTCTGCGATCACGGTCTAATTTTTCGCAAAACTCTTTCCAAGATTGTTCTTCGGCTGCTTTGATAGCCAATTTGCAAGTTCTTCGCGTCTATTTTTTACATCCAGCATTTTTTATTAGCATCCAGTGAGACTGCCGCACAGTATTCCTTGGCTCCAAGTCGCCAAAATATCTCTATAAAATTTATGGGCCTTACGGTGGAACATGATTTCCTATATCCGAACAGCTACACACTCGTCCAACAGTTTCCGAAGTTTTTTGGATGTTAGACTACTCTGGAAATAGAAGCAATTTATCTTCGTACCTACGAAGTACTCTGTTCCAGCGCCAACATTATGAGCGTGGTCTTCTTGGGCCTATATAAGCCGCCAAAGTGTAATTCCGTGTTAAGAATTCCACGTTACTGTACAATGCTGAGATGTTCAATAAAACACTCAACACCTATAACCATTAAAAGATTTGTATAGGGTTAATCGACCCATCTCTCCCTGGTCATGAGTCTCAATATGTCCTGTGTGAGCGTTTTGTGTTAAGGATTTTTCTGGACGATCTTACATTACCTTTGGTGGCTTAGGGTCTTTTTCCTGAGGTAGCCCAAATGTGATCCATGTCTAATGCTCTTAGTTGCGAATCACATAAAAGTCTGATGGTTTATTTTCACATCATTTAGAGGCAATCCGCATCTCAAAGATGAAATTAAACGCCTCTCTTGGCTCACTCTACCGTGTTCCATTTTCCTTCCGAATGGCCAGCATTACAATATCATGACTTTGACTAACATTTACAAAAGAATGCCCTTTTCCTGTGGCGCCCCTTTTATCTCTCAACAGGGATGTCAATTGGAGGACCTATAATATCCCGTGAAGCGCTGGATGCTCATCAGCATTTTATCTCATTTGCAATATACTAATTTATGCAAGAGCACAGCTGGCTACCTGTATACCTACGTAAACCTCGCGACAAAACACACCCGACTGCCAACGGAGTGTCGAAAAGTTGCAAATGAAAACAGTCCCGCACGAACTCGATAAACCCAATATGCATGCAAATGATTTAAGCAGAGCTCCTGTGTCCCACTATCGGAATCAGTTTCACAGGATGCACAGCACAGGCTTTGGTCCTATCTCGATAATGCCCTTCCCTCTACCATAAGTATTTGTATGAGTTCCGTTTCCATCGTACAGTGTTCCACAGGACTAACGGCCAAATGGGGAGGATTCAGTTTGCATTGAAAAACTCTTCCCGACGGCATGGTAATTAGCTTTATTACATCTCCGTTTCTCTATAGCCTTGTCTCCTTTGTGTTTCTCGTTTTGTCTCTAAGCCCGGTGCTGGTGTACCTATTTGGCAAATGAAGGGAACAGCCCGATGGCGCTGTTCCATTAAAACCAGATGAATACACTCTGCTGGGGCACTATTAAATGGAAATTAACTCAATCCACTGCATTTGGCTGGGCGCTCTCTTTCCCTGTTGGTGTATGTGTGTCGTCAAATGGTGATTCTAAGCCTTGAAACTCATCGCTATATAAATAGAGCTTGTCGTGACTAAAATGTCGTCTGTTCTGCTTTCTAATTGAGCCAAAATCCCAAAAAGGATATTCGCATTCCGATGTTAGACAATCGAGTCTATGGTCATCACAACGCATTGCCCGAGTAATTGTGGTCAAATAGTCGTATCGCATTAGGCGCACAGAACTTGTCTGCCGGGCATGACATTCAAGTGTGCCTGTGTGTTTATTGGCTATACTGCTCGTACATGTATAAGTGTACATTGTACATGGGCTGCGGTTAGAATGTTGGCCTAAGTACCTTTTTGGGTGTTTTGTTCCCGCTCAACGATGACTAGGGAAATTAATTTCAGTGACATATACTTCAGAAATGCTAATAATAGATACGATTTGGGATAAACAAATGCAAGTCCGAATGGAACTGGGCGACATGGTGTAATGTCGTCTCACGTGCGCCTTGATTGGCATCACTGTAATTGAATTTGCCAAAGTGGGAATTTCGATTAAGCATTATTGCTGGCATCATCTTCATTGGCATTGTGATGACATTTCGCTCGGGGGAGTTCGGTAGCCCTAATCGTAATGGAATGCCATATCTGCAAGGTGCTGATCTAAGTTGCTGATTATAATTTCAAATTAGGCATCAGCCAATTGGGACTACGGGTTTGTCGCACGAATTTGACATAGGTAGCCATTTGTAGAGTGTTACGCAGTTCAAAGTGGGTTGGGGGTAGTTTTAAATATTTCTGGCCTATATTCTCCCATCCACACCAACACCTTTCAAAGAGATCACCTCTTCCTCGATGCTGAAAATGCGTTTGGTAGTTTTAGTTTGTTTCGCTTGCTTTGTGCCCGGACATTGTTAACATTCTGCGTAGGCTGTTAGAGAAATTTGAGGATAGCGAAGTACTTACTTCGGTTTTTTTTACTAGGACTGTAGAGATGCAGCCTTATAGGTTACGAAAAATTAATTCATCGTAATTAAAGTAACACATCGATTACATGATGTTTGGTTTTGAGTCTACTGCTTCGGTACAGTTTTAACTGGAAGTTAGAGTTTGTCTATATCAGCTGCGGCAAACATTCTGGCAACCACAACATCACAATGAAGAGTTTTCCCCACCAATAGTTGTCGTTAAAGAAGGCAATTGGAAAAGTAAAGCCTTATTAAGGATGCTGCAACTAAAACCACGCAGCCATGTCCTTATAAGCACAGAAAGATAGGTGGAATAACGGAGGCCTATGAATACGTTCCGGGTTATTTTGACGCCAAAATTATTTAAGTGACTTTTAGCCGGTTTTACAGTGCAAATTTAAACTCCGTTTAACCAGATATCAGGTTTACACCGACAGAAAAATGTGTATTACAGTGCTAGTTTAAACTTAATCGATAGTTTAAACCGAGTTTAACTTAACCGGCCAGGGATGGGGGTTTAAACTGAGTTTAAATATGTCTGAGGCCAAATCATTTTGTAGAATGTAATGACGCAAATTTCTTTTAACGATTTCTGCTGACCAAACTAGCTGCTCAAATGGTTTTTAATCAAATAGAACACAGAAAAGAACATAAAAGGAAATGTTATCTACACAACAAATATAATTTTTCAGATGATGTTAGCGATATCATTATTTATGTATCTTATTGCAGGAATAATGGATATAATTGCATAGTATTGAAGTGAATTAAAAACCTTTCGCTCCACTTAACTACAATTTATTTGTTCTGGCGTTTGGGTTAATTAGTTTTGTAGGTATTACTTACTTACTTAAGGTGGCGCTGTAGTCCGGGGTGGACCTGGGCCTCAACCAACAAGCGTCTCCAGCCAGCACGATCTTTGGCCAGCTGCCTCCAGTTTCGCACGCTAAGTTGGTTAAGGTCCCCTTCCACATGCGTGCGCCACCTGAGTCGCGGTCTTCCTCTACTGCGCCGTCCCTCGGGTGTGGATTCGAAGATCTTCCGGGCCGGAGCATTCACGTCCATTCGCTCTACATGACCCAGCCACCGCAGTCGTTGGACCTTCACTCTTCTGGCTAGGTCAATGTCGCTGTACAGCCCGTACAGTTCGTCGTTGTATCTCCTCCTCCATTCACCGTCTATGCAGACGGGACCGAAAATTACTCGAAGAATTTTCCTCTCGAAGCAACCACGAGTAAGCTCATCCGCTTTTGATAGAGTCCATGCCTCTGCACCATAAACTAGGACTGGGATGATTAAGGTCTTATAAAGGGTCACTTTAGTTGTTCGAGAGAGGGCTTTGCTACTCAATTGCTTTCTTAGCCCAAAGAAACAGCGATTGGCAAGAGTTATTCTTCGCTTAATCTCAGCGCTGGCTGGTGTCATTGTCTGAGTTAATAGCGGAGCCTAGGTAGACAAAGTCCTTTACCACCTCAAAGTTATATCTGTCTATAGTGACATTCTGTCCAAGACGTCGGTGTTGGGTGTCCTTTCTCGATGACAGCATATACTTTGTCTTGCCCTCATTGACCGCCAAACCCATCTTTGCTGCCTCCGTCTCAATGCTCACGAACGCGCCAGTGACATCACGCTGCGTTCTCCCGATTATGTCGATATCGTCGGCGTAGGCGAGTAGATGGACGGACTTTTGAAAGATAGTGCCTCTGGTGTTGGCGTTTGAGTTTTGTACTATTCTTTCAAGAACGATGTTGAAAAAGTCACATGACAGCGCATCGCTTTGTCTAAATCCTTTTTTGACATCGAAGGTCTCGGTGAGTTCTTTACCGACCTTGATTGAGCAGCGTGCATTCTCCATTGTCATCCTACACAAACGGACGAGTTTGGCAGGGATGCCAAAACTAGACATTGCTCTGTATAGCTCGTCTCTATAAATGCTGTCATAGGCGGCCTTAAAATCAATGAAAAGGTGGTGGGTATCGATTTGAACTACCTGGGTTTTCTCCAAGATCTGCCGCAGTGTGAATATTTGGTCGATGGTAGATTTTCCTGGCCTGAAGCCACACTGATAGGGACCAATCAGGTTGTTGACGAAAGGCTTCAGGCGTTCACACAACACGGCAGATAAGATCTTGTAGGCGATGTTAAGAAGACTAGTACCTCTGTAGTTGGCGCAGTTCAGAAGGTCTCCTTTCTTGAGGATCGGGCAAACAATGCTAAGGTTCCATTCATCGGGCATACTTTCCTCCGACCATATTTTACAGATGAGTTGGTGCATGCTCCTAACCAAGTCATCGCCTGCCGCTTTGAACAGCTACGAGGCTAGGCCATCTGCCCCAGCGGCTTTGTTGGACTTAAGCTTAGATATCGCTATCTTCACTTCGTCCAGGTTGGGTGGACGGAATTGTTGGTCTTCATCGTCCAGGTTGAATGGTTCATTCTGCCTGACAGCGGGATTTAGTTCGTCATCGCCGTTAAACAGGCTGCAGAAGTAGTTCTTCCATATCCTCAGCATCGACTGCGATTCTACTACGATGTTCCCTTGTTCGTCCTTGCAGGCTTCGGTTCGGGCTCTGTAGCCTTGGCATGTTCTTTTTACCCTTTGGTAAAACTTCCCAACCTCATTCCTGCTGTAGCATCTCTCTATTTCCTCGATCGCGCGCTTCTTGTGCTCTTTCTTTTTCCTCCTGAGAAGCCGGTGTTCGTCTCTTCTTTTCTGCACGTAGAGCTCACGAGCAGCTCTAGTCCTTCTTTGCAGCGCCGCTTTGTATGCCTCTTGTTTCGCTGCATGTGCTTGCCGGCACTCGTCGTCGAACCAGGGGTTTCGTTGTGGTGGTCGAGTGAAACCAAGCACATCAGAGGCGGCCTCTCTGATGGCTTTTTGGCAATGTTGCCACTGGTCTTCAATACTTGATGCTGGCTGCATAGAACCTCTTGAGAGATTGAGAGAGACTTGATTGGAGAACGATCTGGTGATCTCTTGCGATTTTAGCCGTCCGACGTCAAACTTCCTCACAGTATTTACTTGTCTTGGCGGCGTTCGGGATATCCGAAGGCGTACCTTGGCTACAACAAGGTAGTGGTCCGAGTCAATGTTGGCCCCTCGGAACGTTCGGATATCCATAATACTGGAGGAGTGCCTTGCGTCGATCGCAATGTGGTCAATCTGGTTGACGGTTGATTGATCGGAAGATCTCCAAGTGCCTTTATGAATATCGAGATGCGGGAACCGCGTACTTGATATGACAACATTTCGCCCCGCCGCGAAGTCGATCAGCCTGTATCCGTTATCGGAGGTGGTGTCGTGTAGGCTGTACCTCCCGAAAGTACTACCAAAGATGCCTTCTCTTCCTGTCTTTGCATTAAAATCACCTAGGACAATTTTAATGTCATAGTTAGGGCACTGCTCGTATGTCTTGTCCAAGAGCTCGTAGAACCTCTCTTTGGTGTCGTCGTCTTTCTCCTTCGTGGGGGCATGGGCGCATATTAGGCTAATGTTGGCAAATTTAGCCTTGACGCGGATTGTCGTGAGGCGCTTGTTCACACAGTTGAAGCTTAAGACTTCTTGCCTAAGTCTGCCTCCAACGACGAATCCACATCCAAATAAGCGCTGTTTTTGTTGCCGATAGCAGTCGCCATAGTAAATATCGCAGTCTTTCATCCTCTTCTTGCCCGGTCCATCCCATCGCACTTCTTGGATGGCGGTTAGGTCTGCTTTATAGCAGTTCAGGGCCTCCGCTAGTTGTTCGGCTGCACGTGGTCGGTTAAGGGACCTAACATTCCACGTGCAGATCCGAAATTCGTTGTCCTTTATTCGTTTGCCAGGGTCGTCAACAGTAAAATCATCCGTATCCGAGGCTTGTTGTTGTTTCGGAACTGGGTTTGTTTTCCGCAGTCGGGCAGTTACCCCGGCGTACAACCCCCAAAAACAAAAGGGGCCGGATTCCTCCGGTGCCAGTAACCCACTTCGGGGATGTGAGAGCTGCCGTTGGCCCATTAAGGGTTCATCCGCCACCATCTCTGTTTCAGCACCCTGACTAGTCCTGAAAAATCCTCACTGACCTCAGCTCCAAATATGTCGAAGTAGCTCAAGTAAGGTAACTGTCGTATTGACTGTTGACGACACCGTTGATTCAGTCCTCTTTCTGAGGAGCTCATGTAAGACTTCTGAGGCTCGTTCAGTCAGTCTTTCCGACAGAGCATTATAGTGTTGCTATTTTCTTCGTGTTCAACACTCGCACTTATAAGTTCAGCAAGTCACACCCGGATGGGCAGACCAGTACCCGGTGGTTACAACTGGGAGGTAAAATAAGCACAATTGATGTGTACGAAAAGTTACAACAGCTGGGCACCGCCAGGTTGATGCCGATCAGCGCCTGCCCGATTCATACACACCCAATTGTATGTATACAATTCAATTTAATTCTATTTTAAGAAACTATAGTGGCTTATGTCTTATATCTTTGTTGTCTTCTATTTATGCCCGTTCTCTTCTTTGTTTTTTTGCTAGCGGAGACTTGTTGATAGCATCCGGTAGCATGTTGATAGCATCAGTAGCGATTTCTATGCTACGGCACCAATATAATAAATTTCCTCAGATCGAAGAGGAACTCAATACCGAAGTAATGACTTTTATTTATTTTTTTTACTTCAATTTTTTTTATTCCACTTTTTTAAATTGCCAAACTGACATCAGAATAAACAAAACTGATAGTAATTTCAAATACAGTGGCGTACAAAACAGACGAGAAAAGTTTAACCTAAAAGTTCGTTCAAATTTCACTGTAATACACTCACGGTTTACGTACTTGGTTTAAACTTGCTTGCGAGTTTAACTAAACCTGTGTTTAAACTCGCACTGTAAAACCGGCTAGTTAAGTCTCAAACAAAATAAGTTAAAGTCGCTAAACACGATGACTACACGTACATTAAATGGAAACCAAGGCTTCGACCCGAAAAGTATTCCCCAAGCCCGGTCGTCATTTCAGTATGTGTACTGCATTGGTCCTACACGCTACACGCTATACAGCAGACGCATGTTAGACCAATATATCGGAGGTGGATACTCTCATACACAGTTTAGGTCCTGTAAATTCCAAACATCCAGTGGTGAAATATTGCTTCTAAAAATAAAGCTAAACCGACCATAGGCCTATAGCTTCTTACTCGTATTTAACATTCCTTTAATTTTTGGGACGGAACTTTTTTCTTTGAAAACAATATCTGATTTCAGGATGTTTTAAGCGCAATCTCCTGATTTCTGTGTTATGCAGATCGGCGTTGCATATGTATACCAAGGTGCATTAACTATGTTCCTTGGTACATAAGTATGTACTTTGTTTTGGAAAACCTGCATTTTTTGTAAATTTGTATGGGATGTACATTAGGCATGCCCACAACTGAAGCTGGTAGGTCCATACTGGTTTCAGAATTTGTGTGTATAGCAATAACTTATTGTAGATGTAGTTGGACAGGGAAGAGTATCTCCCGACGAACTAATACATTCTACTGTATCGTAGGGTGTCCATATACCTCAAACGAAAAATGAGGACATAATTTACAATCAACATAATACGCCCATCCCCCCCCCCTCATTGGAATTGGAATGTACATTTTTCAATGTATTCATAACATTTCTCATAGCATTTGAAGCCAGCCCATTTAAATAACTCCACATCACTTTGAAAGCGAGGACTATAAATCGGAAAGAATTGAGTTTACAACGACAGTTTTGAAAATTGGCTTTTCTCGAAAACGTTAAAAACGATTTAAAAAAAACTTATTTTTAAGGTATGTCATTCTTAACTTGATAGCAGACTCAGTTTTTCTCTAAAAAGACTGCGTCCTTTGATATCCACCCAAATCCCTAATAATAGTACTTAAAAAAACTGCTCACACCTATCTTAAAAACGCCATTTTCGATTATGATAAAAATTTTGCTGTCAGGTAATGCTTAAATCCATAATTTTGAGCTAAACAGTCGCAAAACTTTATTTTTTTGAACAATGAATGCATCCTTCGATTTCCACCCCAATCGCTAAAAATGGTACTTAAAAACTGCTCATATCTCGAAAACGCCATTTTCGATTTGGATAAAAATGTAAATGTAGGTAAGGTTTATATCCTGAATATACGTCGTACTCAGTTTTCAGCTAAACAGTTTAGTAACAATTCTTTTCGAATCTAAAGTTGTAACATTTGTCAGCATAATTTTACAAAAAACCGCTCCAACTATTTCGACCAAAATACATATTTAAGACAACATAAGCATTCTTAACATTAGGTTTTCTCATAAAACTCCAATATAGCCGTTTTATGACTATTTCTCAAAAATTAGTACCCAAATCCTGATCTGTATTCGAAATTCGCCGCCTACCAGCCTCCTTCAAGTGTCAGTTCGATGGTGAAATTTGAAAGGCAGCGTTGCCACTGTTGGACTATTTTTTCGCAGTAGATTGAATTTTTCTGCAGTAAATTTTTTTTTAAACAAAACCAAGAAAACAAAACAGAACAATGCATTAATATTAATGAACATGGAATATTGTTCATCTTCATTGGCTATTAAGTTTTTCTTTGTCATCATCATAAAAAGGAAACAAGTTTAAAATAGACAATATCGAGGGTGTACTGCCTTCCACTAGTTACTAACTTTGTATCTATGTACGTACCTCAGAGGTTTCGGGTAGGTAGGTACACATTGAACCCAATTAGCACTAAAATGTGCTGACTCAGTTTCCCGAATTGACTTGTATATATCTGTTTGTATTTTATCTAAAGGGGGGGGGGGGGCAGTGACCGACTGTACTTCGAGCCATCAACATCGATTTCGATTGTGTTTTATCTGCTCTTCCAAAGTTGGTAGCTTACTTCTCTCCCGCGTTTTCCCTCTCGCATTCGTTTCGCTTCGTTTCCCTCTCCTTTGAACAAGTGAGTGACAAACTAACCTATAGTAGTGTGAGTAAGTGATTCATTATGGCCTCAGGGCCAAAAGTGCTCTCGGGGAATCGGTTCGCTGATTTAGATCAGCCTACCGACCCGCCTAATAAAAGACAAAAAAAGAATATTAACCCTCCAGTGACATTTAACTTTGACATTCCATCGAAATCCAATTCCAAAAACCCTAAATTCATAATTATATCCCCAACTGACCCCAAAAAACCTCTAACTTCCGTCAGTGTTTTCCTCTTAAAAAGAGCCATCGATGCCATTAGCACATCTTATGAAAGTATTTCGCAGCTTCGCGATGGCAACCTGCTTATTCTTGTAAAATCCCAACAAGTTGCTAACCTTTTCCTTTCGAAAAAAACCCTATCCCAACTTTGCCCGGTTTCAATATCACTTCATAGTCAACTTAACTCCTCCAAAGGTACC
Organism: Cheilosia soror; assembly: GCA_949372485.1. Classification (NCBI taxonomy): domain Eukaryota; kingdom Metazoa; phylum Arthropoda; class Insecta; order Diptera; family Syrphidae; genus Cheilosia; species Cheilosia soror. The sequence continues at coordinate 67,318,535 of OX443562.1, read as the reverse complement.
GTTTATGCACCAGTTCTAAATAATCTACCCGAAAAAGAAATTATTGAGGAGTTGAAAGACCAAGGCGTCACAGACGTTTTTAAATTTAAAAAAATTGTAAAAAATGACGTCACAGGCATACAAAAAGATGTAGAAGTTCCCTCTGGTCTTGTACTATTCACCTTTGATCTCTTCCGCCCTCCTACATCTATAAATGTAGGTTGGTACAAGCTCAAGGTGGAAGAATACTTCCCTAATCCGATGCGCTGCAAGAAATGCCAACTTCTCGGACATACGATAAAAAGGTGTACTCGTAGCGAAACATGTGTTACATGTAATCTCCCCCCACATCCCCCTACAAACTGTACACGCACTTTATGTGCTAACTGTGCCGACAACCATCCAGCATCTTCGAAACAATGCCAACGGTACATCCAAGCCAAAGAAATTCTTAAAATAAAAACGATAAGGAAGTGTAGCATAGCAGAAGCCAAAAAACTCTACAGCGAACAGAACAATTTAATCCCCCCACCATCCTTATCCTACTCTGCTGTTGCTAGAAATGGAGCACAACCGTCTCCACAAAGCTCCTCAAACCTCCCGTCCACCCCCCCTTCAACAATTTCATCAAATGTGACATGCTCTATCCAAGAAAAAACTAATAAATCGTCTCTTAAATCTATAAATAATACACAAAAACCAAGCAGCACCCATCCTACTCATCACCCAATCTCAACCATTTCAAACCAAAACACTCCAAGTCTACCATCATCTGCTTCGTTGGCTACGACATCATCAAACTCACTATCAACAGACATCTCTCTTTTAGCAAGCACACAAATCTCTTCCAAAACGATCGAAACATTCCCCTCAATCTCAAACTCTCACTCATACACTCATAATTCTTCAAATTTTCCAAAAACAAGTAATGTATCATCAAACACAACAATTACTAACACTCCACACTCTATTAACTCTAATGCCAACTCAAACAACTCCTCTCACATCTACTCTTCAGACTCAATTACATTCAATAACAATACTTCAAATCAAGATTTAAAAACTAATAATTTCCTAACATCTGTATCAACTTCACCAATGTCGATCGTCCACACTAATAAGCATTACGATAAAGTTTCAGATAGTGAAGACCATGATGAAGACGACATCTAACAATAATATCGGATCCCAAAACAATGACTCTGTCGTTCGGACGTTGAAACACCCAAACTCCTCCAGGAGTTTGAGTGGTTCAACCTCGGAGCGACAGAGTCAAACTGGTAACCAAAACACTTCAAACTCTAATGATTTTTCACAGTATAGCCCCTCTTATACTGGACAAAAGTCCCATTCAACTACAAAATCAATCCTTAGGGTTCTCCAGTGGAATCTTAACGGATACCTCAATAATTATCATGAGCTAGAGCTCCTAATAAAAGAACTTAATCCCCATTTAATCTCCCTCCAAGAAACACATATTCCCACCCACCCTCCAACCAAAAATAAAACTAAAGCACCAAAACAATACGCACCTTATTTTCATAATTTAGATATAATTACATCAGGTAAACAAGGTGTAGGGCTTCTCATCCATAAATCGATCCCGCACAAACCCTTAATAATAACCTCAAATATCCCAGCAATTGCAGTTGAAATTGATCTAGGCATTAAATTAACAGTTTTATCTCTCTATATCCATCCTTCCCAACCCTTTTCTTCATCAAACTTGGAAGATATTGTAAAGTCTGTAAGATCCCCTGTTCTGGTCACTGGAGACTTTAACTCTTGGAACCCTCTCTGGGGCTCACCTGTTGCAAACGCAAGAGGCAAAATCGTCGAGAATTTTTTTATAAATTCAAACTTATCTCTCTTAAATGATGGAAGTCCCACCCACCTTTCTACTCACAAAACACTCACACACGTAGATCTCACTTTTTCATCTCCACAAATATTACCCAATATCTCATGGCAAAGACTTGATTTCCTCCACGGTAGCGACCACTTCCCTATTTTATGCAACATCAATCTCAACCGCCACAACAGTTATTCAAAACCAACCCCAAAATTTCTAATAGACCGTGCTAACTGGGATCTTTTCCAAACAAAGTCATTAGAGTTCTTTAGTAACAAACCACAATCCACAAATATTAATCAAGAAGCAGCAAATATTAGCAAAGGCTTAAGATTTGCAGCCAATTTATCTATCCCCCAAACAAAAAATAGACCAATAAAAAACTTAGTCCCATGGTGGAATGCTGAGATCGCCTCACTCCGTGTAAAGAAACAGCACTTATGGAAAATATTTCGAAAGTATCCCAATGATACGAACCTTATTAATTATCGAAAAGCAAATGCAATATTTCGCAGAAAAGCCAAAGAGGCCAAAATTGACAGCTTCCAAAAGTTCACTTCCAACCTAAATCCAAATACGACAAGTAAAAAAATCTGGGCTGAAGTCAAGTGCCTTACAGGAAACTACACTCCCTACTCCATTAAAATAATACACACGGATTCAGAATCTCTCACCGATTCCCACCGAATAGCCGAACATTTTGCCAATTGCTGGTCAACATATTCCAATGACTCTAATTTTTCTGCCCGATTCCGGGACTCAAAACGTGCAGCATTAAACCAGACATTCATAAATCTTAAATTATCCCCAGCCGCAAAATACCTGGAATTACCTTTTAACTATCTCGAATTTGAAAGTAGCTTAAATTCAGTCAGGGGCAAAACTCCCGGTCTCGACCGTATTTCATATCCGATGATTAAAAATGCCCCTCTTCAAGTTAAAAAACGTATTATTGTTTTATTCAACAACATTTTCGACCAAGGCGTAATACCGCAGATTTGGAAAACTGCAATAAACGTACCAATTCCAAAACCAAATAAACAGCCATATGATACCAATGGGTACAGGCCGATTTCATTGCTTTCATGCACAAGCAAACTTCTAGAAAAAATAGTTTCCAAAAGGCTGCTTTGGTTTATTGAAAGACAGAATCTCATAAATCTCAACCAGGTCGCCTTTAAACACGGCCGCAGCACCTTAGATTCGCTTCTACATATCGACGAGTTTATATCCTCAGCACTCTCATGTAAAAACCATATATCTATAGTATCAATTGACTTTGAAAAAGCATTCGAACGCATTGGAATACATGTCATTTTAAATAAACTAAAAAGCTGGAAGATCGGCCCCAAAATGTTTAATTTTATAAAATCGTTTCTTACGAACAGATTTTTCCGATCAAAAGTAAATAACACTTTCTCCAAACTGCATACACTTCAAAACGGCATCCCACAAGGATCTCCCCTATCGGTAGTCCTTTTTATTATTGCATACAATGACATAAGCGAAATAATTCTAAAATTCAAAAACATTGATCATTCATTATATGCAGACGATCTGTACTTACTATCTAAATGCAATGACATGTCACGAACAGCTAATGTATTTAAAGAAGTTATTAATTGCATAATTTTCTGGTGTATACAGTCAGGAGCTATATTATCCTTAAATAAAAACAAGCATCTTCATATTTGCCGAAAAGTAAATTGTTCTAATTTAGACATTAATGTTAATAATATTCATATACCAAGTGTAAATAGTTTAAGCATTTTAGGAATAATATTTGATAATAAATTTAATTTTAAGACACACTGTATGGTATTAAAAAAGAAACTAGCTACTAGACTAAACGTTATAAAATATCTATCATCACAAAACAGTTACACTCATACTAACACCTTAATTAACATAACAAAAATGATTATCTGCTCCAAAATTGACTATGGACTAACCATCTACGGCAAAAGTGCCAAATCAAACTTAAAAACCTTACACCCGACCTACCACGCAGCAATAAGGGCAAGCCTAAGAGCGTTTCGAACTACTCCAATCAAAAATATGATGACTGAAGGCGGATTTTACTCAATTGAAAATAGAACTGAATTTTTGACATCCAGGCTTCTTCCTAAAATTTGCGAATCTTACTGTTCTCCAATCCATAAAGACGCAGCCAACATTTTAAGACGCAAAAAGATTCCTAAACAACCGTCAACACTATACCTCGCTCTTTCCTACGGGGAAGTTATCGGTATCGACCCCACTGTAAAAAGCATTCCTGTGGAAAAACATCCTCCTTGGGCACTTCCTCAAAAATCCATAAACGTCAGTTTATCAAAATATCCCAAAGATACGACACCCAAGGAAAAATATACCCAACTATCCCTGGATCTTCTGAGCAGGTATCCCAAAAACCTCTGGAACATCCTCTACACCGACGGCTCCAAAAGCCGGGAAGGAACCGGTTTCGCAATTGTCGACATAAACGATCAACTTTTTTCCGCTGTGAAACTCCCATCACATTTCTCCATCTTCTCTACAGAAGCTTTAGCTATACTGGAAGCAACAAACATAGCGTTAACAACGAAGAGACAAACCGTCATCTTTACTGATAGTCTTTCCACACTAACCGCTATAAAAAATGTTAAAAATCGAACACCTTACATCAACAAAATTCGTGATAACTTGGTTTCACAAGGAGCTAATAAATTACAATTGATCTGGATCCCAGGACATGTTGGGATTAAAGGCAATGAATCAGCAGATCGAGAAGCGAAATCCATTTCCATATGTCCCAATACAAATATAAGTATATATCGTCCTCTCAAAGAAGACCTTTATAAAATCATAAACTTATACTGGCGACAAAAAGAAAAAGAAAACTGGACTACTTATGTCCACTACTATGCCTTAATCAATCCAGAAGGGATCCCATCATATTATCCCACGAATATAACACCCATAATGAACCGGTGCTTCCTACGTTTGAGACTTGGACATACCTGGATAACTAACAGCTACTTATTAAAAAACGAACCGCCCGCTACCTGCCACATCTGCCAGACGAACAACACCATCTCTATCAAACACCTAACATCCGAATGCAGCAAAATCAATCAACTATTTAAGAAATTATATAATGTATCTTTTACTAACCTACTTTCGGTTCCGTCAGAGGATAATATAAAAAAAGTATACAAAGTATTGCAAGACCTCAAACTAGACAAAAGTATTTAAACTTGCCATTTGACTGTTTATAAGGGGGAGCGCTCGAGGACGGCCGAGGTGAGTGCTCTTGAGCGCACACTCCTGCCACCCCGAACGCTCCCCCACATACACACATTTATACAAAAAAAAATCTTCAAACACCACTTTATAAAGACCTATCATTCTTGAATCCCAGCCGTAAGCCTTGTAGCTAGTGCTGTTAGTTTTAAGATTAACCTGTACATTTATGTTTGTTGGTTAATAAATAATAATAATAATAATAATTATCTAAAGGGTTTTCCAATGAGAGGTGTTATTGTGAATGGCCCGCTATTTTGGTAGCTGTCACTTTTGAACTTTTATTCTTTGACATTTGACAAGTAGAATCTATGCCATTACTAAAAATGGAGCGATAAACGCTTAAAAAACGCATTGAAATTATTAAAATTCAACTACAAAAATGGTGAAAATCTTGCAGTCACATTTCGCAAAACTAAAGCATTTTTTGGTCGTCGTGAAGCCTCTTGTCGGACCGCAATACAGAAATTGGTGGCAAAATTTGAGCTGTTGGGACAAGTTAGTGATGTGAAGAATAAAACCCGTCGCTCAAGAACAACTGAGAATATTTCTGCTGTAGCCCAAAGTGTTGAAGAAAACCCAGGTTTGTCCATTCCTCGTCGTTCTTTGGAATTGAGCATTCGAGAAACGTCATTACACCGTATTTTGCATAAAGACTTGGGTCTTAAGGCTTATAAAGTTCAGTTAACACAAGAACTCAAGCCGGCCGATCATCAACAACGTCGCCAACAGCCCAGCGTCGATTCAAAACCTCAAAGATAAAATTCGTGAGGCTATCGAGGACATAGGGCAGCCACTTTGCGATTTGTTTATGGAAAATTTCATGAAAAGGATATGGTCCTGTAAGCGTGCTCGTGGTGGCCATTTGGCTGATGTTGTTTTTTATTATTAACGGCATACCTTCCTTTATGAAACAAACATCCGATCATTTATCTCAAAAAATGGCATTTTTCTTTGAATACCAAAATAACACCTCTTATTGGAAAACCCTTTACTATTTTGGAGTTGGCTTCCTCATTTAAGCTTTCACAAAAATTCAGTAGATTTAATTTGGTGGCAGTAGATTTAAAATATGAAAAAAAAAAAAAATGTAGTAGATCTACTGCAATTGCGGCAAATTTTTCATACTGCGACTACCTAGAGATGCTGAAATATTTTTGCGACGCCCTTCTAAAAGCACAGATATGTGAATAGAAGCAAATCTTACTGAAGATTCACTAAATTGTTTTTCAATAAGGACGGGTCGACGTTGAAATATCGTCGTCCCATATTTATGGTAATTTTGCTTTATAATACCCGCATTCATCTAAAAATGCGCCTCGCCGTTTAAGATGATTTTTCGGCTAAAATTGGGGTCCTTTTCCAAACGCTCCGAAGCCAAGTTAGCGATAGGCTTTGTCTATAGTTGAGTAACCTTGAGCTCCTGGATTAGTTTTTTCTTGTACGGGTGTAAGCCCAAGTCCCGATGCAAAATTCGCCAAGTTGAAATCTGCGAAAGGCCGATTTCTTGTGCACTGAGAGGAATTTATTGCCTCGTGTTCTCCTGTACACTCTAATGGACCGCGGTAATGCTTCCGACTAATCTGTCTGCCAACAACCCGTACCAATTGAAAACCCCTTATTCAATTTTGAGTGCCAGGCAAATATACGAGCGCCAGCCACGAAGCAAGTCTGACTGGAAATGCGGGAAACACAAGCGCGCAATGTTACTATTGGATTTCGCTTCGACCTTGCTCTTGGCATTCGTAAGGAGAAACCTAATGATTAGGTATCCTTATTTCGGAGTCTTCAGTGAAAAAATAAAACTTGCGACGTCTTAAGGATAGCGCCACGACCAACGCCCCAGGGCGTATGTAGTATGTACGTACAGTACATATACAGGGTCCGCCATCTAACGTTTTTTTTTCTCAACTAGTGCTTATTTCGCAAATGGTAACCCTTAGCTCATGTCTGATTTGACAGATAATTAGTTTTATCCTTCCGCTGAACGAATATGGTTGTGTATACGCTTGAACAACGCTGGCAAATATTGCGACATTACTTTGAAAATCATGGTAATGTTGCAGAATGTGTGCGAAAATTGCGTACGGATTTTGGAAGAAGAGAAGCACCGTCAGCTCCGTATGTTGGTTATCTTGTGAAAAAAGTGAAAGAAACTGGCATCCTCATCGATAAACCAAAGCGTGAAAAGCCAAAAACAGTGCGTACACCCGAGAAAATTGCTGCTGTGGCAGAAAGTGTGCGCGAAGCGCCATCAACATCAATTCACCGCCGTTCTCAACAATTGAACATTTCAGAGACATCATTGAGACGAATTTTGCATAAAGACCTTGGTATGACGCCATACAAAGTCCAATTGGTTCAGGAGTTGAAACCAACTGACCATCCCGTTATCGCTTCGCTAAGTGGGCCTGCGATCGACTTAGAGAAGATGCCGATTTTGCCAAAAAAATCATCTTTTCAGATGAAGCTCATTTTGATCTTGGCGGGTATGTAAACAAGCAAAATTGTCGCATTTGGCGCACAGAAAACCCGCACGCATACATTGAAAAGCCGATATACCCAAAACGAGTCACTGTTTGGTGCGGATTTTGGTCCAGAGGCATAATTGGCCCATTTTTCTTCGAAAATGAGCAAGGAGTGGCCGTTGCAGTCACTGGCGATCGTTATCGGGCCATGTTGAACGAATTTTTGTTCACAAAAATTGAAGAGGACGAAATTGGCAACATTTTGGTTTCAACAGGACGGCGTTACGTGCCATACAGCCGAAGCTAAACTCGATGTTTTGCGCCCTGTTTTTGAAGATCGCATTATCAGCCGCAGAGCTGATGTCGTTTGGCCACCGCGGAGCTGCGATTTGACACCGTTGGACTATTATTTGTGGGGTGCCGTAAAAGATAAGTGTTACGCCGACATGCCAGAGACAATTGACGCTTTAAAGGACAATATTCGTGAAGCCATTGGTGAAATACAGCTGCACACAATCGATAATGTGCTTAAAAATTGGACCGATCGTGTAGGCTACTGCATGGCCAGCCGAGGCAGCCATTTGAATGAAATTATTTTCCATTATTAACCGGAAGGATTGTACTTTCAAATAAAAAAAGAAATTTGAGAAAATATTCAGTAGTTTTTTTTATAGCATTTTCAAAAAAAAAAAGTTATTTGGCGGACCCTTTATTACGTTATTAATTACACCTTGAGTGGGCTGGGTATGATTTTAAACGTACAATTTTCTGAAATGACTCTGATATTCTGCGAGATTCTCAATAAACGAGAAAGTTTCGTGCGACCCAGTCGTGCACGTTTTTTTTACCATAAAAGCAGGAATATTTTTTAACTTAAACATCTGAATTACAGCGTACCTTACCTAGTCCTTTCTGTGACATATAGCACTTTAACCTTCAACTCGTTATCTATTTGCATTGCGATCACATTATTTGAGGTTGGAGGCCCATTTCCTATAGCCATCCGTCAAGATTCCATTAATTTGAAAAAATCAGCCTGCCACAATGTGAGCAAAGGACATACAAATTATATTTACAAATCCTATGGTGACCCGAGAAAGAAACATTGTTGTCCCTCTGGTTTAAGGATATATCTGCATAACTTTACCAAATCTGGGTGAGCAAACTAGGAGCGGCTCAAAACAAATCCCTTCATTGTCCACAAATGTATGCTTATCAATGAATTATTGTTTACGTAGGACAATTTTTCGTTCGTCCTTTTTGTGCGTTTTTTTTCTGTTGCTTCTTGTGTCTCGTGTCTTGACGGCAATGAACTACTCCCGAAGGAGAGATTTTTATTTGTTATTTATATGCATAGGCTCCTTCGCACTTCCGATATGGTGTATGCAAATAAATATCCTGTGAGAGTAGGTGTAGAGAGTTTGTTCTTTGAAGGACATTCATTTTATTACATTATGTATATATGTATAGGAGCGCAATGAACCCCCTCCCACCCCCCACAGAGAACGGATATAAACGTGATTTATCCCATTATTTATAATTTTGCATCCTTTTGCCATTTCTGTCCGTTTTTTTTGTTGTTGCTGCTTCTTATTTGCATATTTGTAGAATAAAACAAGTACGCACATATAGTTTAAGTATAGCGGTATGTGTGTTGACCACCCAGTGACATTGTCGGTGGCGAATAACCGTTCTCGCTCTTTTGCGGAAATTAACATAATAATTTCACGCAGTTGGCTCGGATCCTTGTTGCAGCATACCATTATACGCTGTCAATGAATATCATTATGATGTTTGATTGAGTGTGCGATGTGTTTACTGAGCGATATGATAGCCGAATTAAGATATGTATTTGTTTGGTTGCCTCCCGCACACGCAGTAACCTTAAAAATAAAGAGACAACGAGATTATTTGATGAGTCCTTTTTGGTTATGCGGATGGTGTGTTCGTATTTATATGGCAACGGATGTGTTGATAATGTTATGAGGGTGGAAATTAAATATTTGACTTACATACAAATTGAATGCCTTCAATGATGTGATAATTATAAGTAGATATTCCCGGACAGAAGGGTGAGGCAACAAGTTTGTATGCGAACTCATCTCGATTACACTTAGATCCACAAATGAACATCAGATAAATTAATTTGATGGATGTTTGTTTAAGATTTGTTGGTAAAAACTTTTTTCTTTTATAGATTGTTGCCGGAAATTTTAACGCCGGGCTGAACCTGTGAACCATTGCATAGTTTTTTGAGAAAAGGGCATTCCAAATCCTGGAGCACTCAGACGAATCTCATCGCAAAGTAGTTCAGCACACCACACTAATAAATACATAATTCACGAAGGCCAATTGGTCTTCCCATCATCTCTTTGTCACTTCTACCTCTATAGAGGTAAATGTATACATTTGGAGGAGATCCAATTTATATTATATCTATTTCCCTATACTTAAAGGGTGGGCCAAATACAAGTTTCTTTTTAAAAATGCAATAAAATGAACAAAATTAAATTTTTTCTATGTACCATATCTCTATTAGTAAGAGCAAACATTCCCATTAATTATGGAACTCAATTTCGTTCAAGTGGCTGCTTCGGCTGGCTTCGCAGTAGCGCGTTCTGTTACTCCAAATTTCCAAGACCTTGTTGATGGTTTCGGACTGTAGCTCACGGATTGCTTAGATGATATTAGTCTTAAGTACTTGAATTGTTTCCGGATTGTTGGTATAATAGCCGTCCTTCACGGTTCCCCACAAAAAAAAGTCCAAAGGGGTCAAATCGCAGCTCCGAGGCGGCCAATTGACATCGCCAAGACGGCTGATAACACGATTTAGGAATTTGGTGAGCAAAATATCGATTGTAGCATGGGCTGTGTGGCATGGCGCGCCATTCTGCATGAACCCAGAGGTCGTACAAATCCATGTCTTCAATTACAGTAAAAAAAAAGTCGGTTAACATTGACCGAAACTTTGTTCCCAACCACATTTTCGAAGAAAAATGGTCCAATGATGTCACCACTCCACAATCCGCACCAAACTGTCACTCTCTGTGGATGCATTGGCACCATACGACGACGGGGACCATAAGTGTTGTCCACTAGCATACCAGTCTAACGAACTTTTTGCACAAACTTGCATACCGCAGTTTGTGCTTCGTTTTGGCCAAAACTTATTTTCAAAAGAAGTACTGTTTGGGCTACACAGACACAGCATTCACTTTGGAAATAAGTTTTCAATATTTCCCAACGTTGTTCAAGAGTAAAGCGTCTCATTTCGTTCTGCGGAGGTATGATACTGTTTTTTGTCAAGATTTCGAGCAAAAAACAGCTGTCAGTGTCAAAATAACCTTTAACTTAGAAAGAAACCACTAGATGGCCCACCAAGTATAACGAATTTTCCACTCCAATCGAAGTGTCCAACTGCCATACTATGCGACGCCATACTTTGCGACTAAACGTCATTTTGATGTCTTGCGAGCTTAATGACAACTTGCCGATTTTGCATATTCATTTGTCTATTGTCAGTTTGATATTTGACGCGTTCTAGAAATTTCTTCCCATATTTTTTACATTTCTTTGAAGACACATTTTCAAATAACATTTCAAACACGAAAGAAAAGTCCAACATATTTTGGAGCAATAATTTCGTTTGCCGATAATTTTTATCGGAAAATCTGACGACACAATGTTTCGTGTGAAATGGTTGACGTATCGCGACGAATACCGGTAGAAGAATTGGCTGCAAATTGCCTAAAAACTCAGGCGAAAAAAAAAATGCGAACAACTAGAAGAAACCTTCATTAAAATTTAGAATTCGTATAAAGCTACGATTACACGGCCATTTTTTCGAGTCATTTAACTGGCGCTGTGACGTCAGGAAAAACTGTCGCATTAGAGCGACATTGAAGCTACGATTCGTCATTGAAAAAATGGCGATCACACGAAATGACTATCATCGTCAGTTTTGTCCCAAAATCAAATGACGGACACTGCGAGTCATTTAGAATTTTTCGTTGGGATGCCATTTAAATGACGAGCGAAAAATGGCGATCACACGGTACTGACTTGCCTCATCAAAATGGCAAATGGCACCTTTCCTATTATTTCGATTTCGCGTCAGTTATCTGTTTTGTGATCAGACGGCAATGACCTATGAGAAAAATATAGCTACTGTCATTTAGAGTTTTTCTCTCGGCCACGGCCCACGACGCATACGTGCGAATTATTATCATAAAAAAAAATTTTAAAAAGAACTTTTGGGATGATGGTGGAAATTCCGGAGACGGCGTATTTAGCAGCGTGTGTGCTGGAAGAAGGCGATCTTGATTACGAGCCAACGCGACGAAAGCGGAGTATTTGGCAAAAGAAGTGGTTGAGCCGTCGCGAGAAGACTGCTATGTGACGCGATTTTTACGTCAGAGCGTCAGTTAAATGACTCGAAAAAATGGCCGTGTAATCGTAGCTTTACTAATCTTTCCGCACAACACAATACATAGTTTCTTCTCATGTCAAAAATATCACAATTTACATCATTTTGTCCCAAGTTGGAGTGACATGGTTTATAGAATAATCGTAATTGTAATTTTTGAACAATTTTCCGCATGCAAAATGCAGCCGTTGATAGCCTCACATAGTCTGCGCCCTTTCACCCTTTCAGAACATTACAAGAAGATGGTATTTTCCTGCACTACATCAGAAAGCAATTCGCACTTGCTACAGGTAGCAACATCTTATTCAGAATAGAGATATTATTGCCTATTTAGGAGCTAGAAGGCGGTGGTTGTCGGATACATCCCCAAAAAAGGTCAGAGTCCATCTGAGCTACCGAATTCATATCAATCAATAAGCCTCACATCCTTATTGATTGATATGAATTAGGATCTTAGGATCTTTAGCCAGCTGCTTTTAGTTTCGCACGCTAAGTTAGTTAGGGTCTCCTTCTACTTGCGTGTGGCACTTGAATTGCCGTCTTCATCTAATGCGTTGTATCGCGGGTGTGGATTCGAAGATCTTCCGGGCCGGAGCATTCGCGTCCATTTGCTCTGCATGATTCAGCCACCTCAGACGTTGGACGTTAGGTCGATGTCGCTGTACTGTACACTGTACAGCCCTACAGTTCGTCGCTGTATCCCCTCTTCCATTCACCGTCTATACAGACGGGACCAAAAATTACTCGACGAATTTTCCTCTTGAAACAACCAAGGCTAACCTTATCCGCTTTTGATAGAATCCATGCCTCTGCGCCAGGGTCGATTAAAATCTTTCAAGGTGTCACTTTAGTCACTTTGAGAGAGGGCTTTGCCATCTTAGTCCACAAAGTTATTTTCCCTTTAATTTCAGCGCTGGGGGGTTATTCCCAAATGCGCGCCGGATCGTATTGAAAGCGATATTTCGATTTCGACCGTCTTCGCTTTTGTTTATTCTCAAATGCGAACTGTGCTTTCCAGTTTTTTCCAATTAGACTTCCAATTTTCCAAATATTTTCCCAAAAGTTTGACAGCTTTTTCCCGTCACAAGAATTTAGTTTATTTTTTATCCGCAATAAATCCGCCGGTAATCCGTCACCTAAATAGCTGTCGCTTTTGGAAATACAAAAATACCAATCCGCCATGAAAAGCGATCCGCCGCGCATTTGGGAATAAGCCCTGTGGTGTCATTATTGTTTCAGTTCAGCGGAGCCTAGATAGACAAAGTTCTTAGCCACCTCAAAGTTATTCCTATGTTGGACTTTCTGTCCGAGATGTCGTTGGTGGCGGTGCTGGTTCTGGGTTTCTTTCTTGATGACAGCATATACTACTTTTTCTTGCCCTCATCGACTGTCAAACCCATCTTCACCGCGTTCGTCTCATCAGTGACATCACGGTGCGAGTAATTTAATGGTCATTTGAAAGATCGTGTCTCTGATGTTGACGTTTGATTTTTGCACTATTCTTTCTACGATGATGTTGGTAGAAGTAACATTACAGCGCATCGCCTTGTGTAAGTCCTTTTTCGACATCGAAGGTCTCGGTGAGGTCTGAGCAGCATGCACTCTCCATCGTCATCCTGCACAAACGAACGAGTTTGGCATAAATGCCAAGACTATAGACATTTGCTCTGTATAGCTCGTCTCTATAAATGCTGTCATAGGCGTCCTTAAAATCTATGAAAGGGGGGTGGGCAGCAATTTGCAGTTCCTTATTTTTCTCCAAGATCTGTGTGAATATTTGCTCGATGGTGGTCTTTCCTGGCCTGAAGCCACACTGATAGGGACCAATCAGGTTGTTGACGAAAAGCTGCAGACGTTTATACAACACGGAAGATAAGACCTAGTAGGCGATGCTAAGAGGACTCATACCATACTACATCTGCAGTTGGCGTAGTTCAGAGCTCAGAGGTTCTCCTTTCTTGGGGATCGGGCGAACAATGCTGAGGTTCCATCCATCGGGCATACTTTCCTCCGACCATATTCTACAGATGAATTTGTACATGTTCATAATAGTGTTGCGCGATAAACCAAAACTGCATCGATAATCGATATTTTATTATCAAGATGAAAATATCGATGCAAAAAAAAAATCGACCCAAAAAAATCTATAGTATCGATAATATCGGTTTATATGCAAACTTAAAATTTTCCTGAGTTTTCTATTCATTTTTTGATTGATTTTTGAACAAAAAAAAATTTACAAGAATACCCAGGAGACAAAAAAAAGCAATTGTCAATAAGTGACATACCGACAGTTCAAGTTAATTTTCGCGTTAAGGTAAATTTGAATCCAGATAATTCAAGTCGACTTACGATGACTAGATTCTTGAATGAGGCCAAAGTCTATATTTCAAGCTGGGAAATTTGCTTAGCGACTGTCAAAAATTGGCAAGAAATATATTTACAAAAACAGAAAACGATTTGAGTTAAATTTGTTAGGACGCACTGAATCTGACACCATACCTTCTTCATAACGTCTGCCCACATAACTAGCTCTTCGCACTTGCAAGTAGGTGTGGTATTGCATTGAAAGACGGACTCGCAAATACTTTCTTTCTGTCCTTCCCATCATGGTAGGTAAGCCTTACCCAGTGTTGCCAACCCGGATCGAAGTTTTTATGCCTCATTCCGAAAAAAAGTATGCCTTTTTCTAAAAAATTATGCCTTTTTGGTAAAAACGATAAATAACGAAAAAAGTTTCAATTTATGTGTTAAACTTTTATTAGTAGGCACATAGTTAAGAAAAAAACAATAATTTAGACATAAATATACATGTGTAGTATTTGTAACTAAAATTAGGAAAAACAGAAACTAACTTCACGTAAGACAGAGTTTATTCGATGGATCTGCACCAAACTCATCACGATCAGTGAAACTTTAACTCATCTTTAAAATAAACTATTACAAACTGTTTTTTTTTAATTTATTTTTTACCAGCAACGAAAACTAACTTTAAGGTCTGCCGCGCATTGGAAGCGTTTTCGTTACGAATTTGACCCGTGCGATCAGGTACGAAAACGGACGAGCGATCCCGACTTTCTAAGTAGGTACTATGGGAGCCCGCACCGCACATTGGATGCAAGTTAGTCGTATGTGCTCGTAAGCATTAGCACAGTGGTAAATGAAAATTAGTGAAGGTGCTTTGATCAAAGTACCAAATTTACTAAATTTAAAATTTATTTTTACGGATTGATTATAAAAAAACTTCACAAAAAATTATGCTTTTTTTTTAAAAATAATTCCTCAATGCCTCAAGCATCGGAATTATGCCCAAAAGGCATAATTATGCCTCAGTTGGCATCACTGGCCTTACCTGATGGTGTATTTTAAATTCCAAATATTTGGCTCGATGACAGCCTAAATATAGGTTTTTTTTTTAGTCATTTGACAACAAGTTGGGAGAAGGGGGGAGGGGAGGGGGAGGGGGAGGGGACAAAAAACATTAAAATGATTTCGCATCTCACTTTGAATGCATCCATTGCAAAGAAAGCGATCGAAATGCGATTGACGGCTGTCTAATGGATCCAGTCCGTTCAGGGATGTTTTGAGTAAAAAAAAACCCTACACAAACGGCTTTGCCTCTCTATAAAAGGGCTGGTTCTGAAATTTTGGAGGCAGTCGATTGTGAGATGTGAAGCTGATCACATCTACTTATTTGGTGCGCTTTTTCGCTAGTTTTTTGACACATACTTTGGCGCGATTTTTTTCACGCGCAGTATGGTGGATTTTTTGGCGCGTTTTTTCGCGAATTTTTTCTGCATTTTTGGCGGGATTTTTTGGCACATATTTTGTTATTTTTTCATCGCGTATTTTGGCGGCATTTGATGGGCGTTTTGGCGCATTTTTTGCATAGTTTTGGCGCGTATTTTGAGATGTTTTTTTGGCGCTTTTTTTCGCGAAATTTTTTCCACATTTTTTGCGGGATTTTATGTCACTTTTTTGGCGCATATTTTATTATATTTTTAACCGCGTTTTTTGGCGCATATTTTGTTATTTTTTCTCTGCGATTTTTGGCGCGTATTTTGCCGAGATTTGTCGGGCGTTTTTGGCGCATTTTTTTTGCATAGTTTTGGCGCGTACTTTATAGATGTATATTGGCGGGTTTTTTTGTGAAAATTTTCCACATTTTTGGTGGGATTTTTTTTTCAATTTTTGGGGCACATATTTTGTTATTTTTTCACCGCGATTTTTCACGCGTATTTTGGCGCCATTTGATGGGCGGTTTTGGCGCATTTTTTTTGAATAGTTTTGGCACCTATTTTGAGATAGATTTTGGCGCTTTTTTTTTACATTTTTGGAGGGATTTTTTGTCATCTTTTTGGCGCATATTTTGTTATTTTTTCATTGCGTATTTTGTCGCGATTTGATGGGTGTTTTTGGCGCGTATTTTGAGATGTATTTTAGCGCGTTTTTTTCGCGAAATTTTTTCCACATTTTTGGCGGGATTTTATGTCACTTTTTTGGTGCATATTTTATTATTTTTTTCACCC
Source organism: Cheilosia soror (assembly GCA_949372485.1). Lineage (NCBI taxonomy): Eukaryota > Metazoa > Arthropoda > Insecta > Diptera > Syrphidae > Cheilosia > Cheilosia soror. The sequence goes on along the minus strand of OX443562.1, from coordinate 67,301,999 downwards.
CAATTTTTGGCGGGATTTGTCAGGCGTTTGTGGCGCATATTTTTGGCGCGCATTTTGGAGGGTTTTTGACGCGGATTTTGGGGCATTTTTTCGCGAAATTTTTCTACATTTTTGGCGGGATTTTTTTTTTCATTTTTTTTTTTGGCGCATATTTCGTTATTTTTCATCTCGCTTTTTTGGCGCGTATTTTGTTATTTTTTCATCTCGCTTTTTTGCCACCTCTTTTATTATTTTTTCATCGCGGTTTTTCACGCGCATTTTTGGCGCATATTTTGTTATTCTTTCATCGCGATTTTTGATGGGTATTTGGCGGGATTTGTTTTTTTGTTGGTTTTGGCACATATTTTGTTTTTCATCACGATTTTTCACGCGTATTTTGGCTGTATTTGTTGTGCATTTTTGGTGCATTTTTCGCACAGTTTTTGGCACGTATTTTGAGGTGTATTATGGTGCGTTTTTTCGCATCTTTGCGAAATGACGGGAAATAAACAAGTTGACATCAATCTACCAGTACCTCCAAGGAAATTATCAAAAGTAGTATAACAAAAGAAGCGATGGACCCACCAAGGTGCCTTGTGATCGTTCTCCTCACAACCTAACCTAACCTTACTTTGTGCTGATAGGCTTTAGTGAAATGAAAGTTGAAATAAAGGCACTGTGCGTCCTCGGTAGTTTTGAAAAAGCGCATGCTATGGAGCCCAATTTTGGGCTACTGTATCGAGCATTTTATGCTTCATCTTCTTCAGTATTGACATCCAATTTGGCAATACTTAAAACAGCCACAAACGTAAGTCACTCTCATTCACTACGAAATTCTGACTTGCTAAAAACTATTAGAAAGTAATCTACGTAGAAAGTGGAACACGCACAGATTTTGCCTAGTTACTATGCATAGTATGAAAAAAAATAGCTTATTTGAAATACTATATTATAAAAATATTATGTACCTACATTAAGCCGATAAGAATAAAAAAATTTTTTAAGGTTCTTGAATCGTAACGAGGCGTGTTGTTAAACTGAGACAGTGGTCTTTGAGTGCAAAAAAATCGAGATAAAAACATCGATGAATCGATAATATCGAAAATAAATTATCGAGTGAAATAATCGATATTTTTTTAACGACAGTATCGATGAATCGAGTGATTCGATATATATCGCGCATCACTATCATAACCAAGTCATCGCCTGCCGCTTTGAACAGCTACGAGGCTAGGCCATCTGCTCCAGCGGCTTTGTTGGACTTAAGCTTAGATATGGCTATCTTCGCTTCGTCCAGGTTGGGTTGACGGAGTTGTTGGTCTTCATCGTCCAGCTTGAATGGGTCATTCTGTCTGATAGCGGGATTTAATTCGTCATCACCGGTTACATTACAGTCTCCATCAGAAGTAGTTCTTCCATATTCTCAGCATCGACTGCCTTTCTACTACGATTGTCCATTGTTCATCCGTGCAAGCTTCGGTTCGGGCTCTGTAGCCTTGGGAGGTTCTTTTTACCGCCTCTATTGAAATCAAGATATACCTACCTATATAACTAGAGCTCACATATGACCGGCTCTCAGATTAAAAGAACTCTCTCAGCATCCACGATATGGAGAAAGTTTTTTGTAATACTGACCTTGCCAGGATATTCCAAGGTATCCAAAGTACAAAAGGAAAGTTATACTTCTTTTGGACATGAGGGTGCAATTTTCATTGATGCGGAAGTCAAATTCTCAATCTTTTTTTTTTGTCGGGCTAGAAAACACTTCATTGTACTACCAGGAAGCAAATCCAGTATTACCCAAATTTTCAATCTTACTAAAGTAAAATGTTCGTTGGGTACCAAAAATTAAAAAAAAATGCATTATGGTACTTCGTGATATTGAACCTCTCGCTTTGCAATAAGGGACCCTATCAACTGAGCTAATTAGGCAACAATTTCTCGAAGGCGCAACCAGCTTATATTAGCAGTTGGAACAGTTTGCCGATAATAAATGGTTTGTATGGTCTAAATGCCCAAACACACGTTTAGAATTCACAACGCAGCAACATTTTAATACCTACTTAACCTATATCCATGTTTAAATGCGTTTGGCCCAGATGTAAATTGTGCACCCACCACAGCACTGTGACATGGCTCTACTGGTTTCTATATACCCAAAATCAATTGTTCTGGTAAGCGCCACGTGTTTTCTGCGTCATCCTTGCTTTCGTGCCAAAAATTGCATAATATTCCTCTCTCTCAATTTTGCACATAAGATTATTACATAACTTCCTCAAATGATATAAGGCCATTAACAGATCATACAACCTGACTATTGAATATTAATGAACCCCCACCTTAAATTGGCTTAAATCCCAAGACTTTAGCATCAAATTTAAACTGCTCGAACAGGAGAAATTTCCTTTGTATTGTTTGCCAACAATTAATCAGGATTTGGTATATCCATATCTTTCGGCTTAAGTCCTCCATATTACCTTGGTCGCCTGAGTAGTGCACCGATTTAATGCGAATACAATTTGTTCCGTAAGTCCCACGGAACATGTCTAAATCCGATCTAATGATAGGCAAATAGAACAAATGGGCTTTCACAATTAGGTCTCCGCCATCGTCCTTGAGACATGGTAAATCCCATAAACGTTATTGCATAATCCTTATCACAAATTTATCCCCACAAAGCACATCCTTTGGTAATACATATTATCGACGTCGACAGTGTAAGCCACAAACCCTCTGCGTCATAGATAACTGCGTTCTTACGTCTATGCTAGACGCGCGTCTTGTCAAGCACTCATAAATTGTTTTTAAATCACAATTTGAAAAAAAAAAAATTAAAGAAAAGAAAATAAGCCCTCTCTCCTGCGGTTATCGGTTTGCTTATGACGCTCTCGAAGGAGTTATTGAAATTTACGATGAGTTGATTGCCCATTGGGATAAATCAGATTTAAGCGATAGAGCGCAAAGAGAAAGAAGAGCCCCAATGCGCTGCTGAGATACGATATTGAGATGCCGCCTGCTGCCGCACCCCACCCCCGGACGGAGTGATGTAATGCAAATTAATGGGGAATTCCATTAACCCAGTTCCAAGGCGACCATAATCGTAGCCGATTGGTGCCTGATGCCTGCTCTCATAGGCTATGGGTTAATGAAAACATGCATTGATCTTAATACATATTTTATGGCTTATTGGGCATCATGTAAGCAATTGTTGCCACAGTCGATTGTGCGCTTATCATTGGAAATTGAAATCAATAATAATCAAATCATTGCGGTGGGGGATTGAGCTACAAGCGCTAACGTTTTAATTAGTAAAACGTGCATCCTATGCAGTGATAGTCCGCCGCACATCCATTCGCGTGTAATTAGTTCGCCGACAGTAAATGCTTTGGCGCAATTTCAAAAACAATCGCTTCTTCCTGTTGACCGAATTCGGTAAGGATTCTGGGCACAATGGCTGCTGCAGTTCTATAGTCAAAGATAAGTTGTTTCGCTTTGCTTTGCCTTAAGCTGGCAGAAACAATAAACATAGCCTTGCACTTTTAAGTTTATTTAATCTCTAAACGGAAAAAGAATTTAAATAAATGCCAGAAGGGAGAAACTGGGGAAAATAAAAGGATTGTGGAATTATTTTATTAACTGATTCACTGACAAGAATTTCTGATGACAAAGAACACAGTGCCAGTGGGGTAAAATATTTTGTAGAAGACTAAAAACGTAATGCAGCCAACGAGCATGCGCTTGGAGGCCAACAGTTGACATCACTGTCAGCACTTTGTAAGGGAACATCTTACAATCTTTCACCAAAATTATTTTGTAAAAATGTCCAATTGCATGGCCCGTCTTCTGTGACATATTCAGCAAAAGTAGCGCCTTGCTGACGCTTGTTCCGGGGCCAGTCAGACCTGCCAGCATCTCGAGTTGTCCCATACTCTTATATGGGCAGGGGGCTAAACGTTGTAATGTTTGCCCAGTTGGTGTCGGACAACCGGGAAATCTGCGCCGAAATAATTAGTACACGTCTTGTTGACGTGTTTTTTAAAGCTAAAACGGGCGGGTTTGGGTTTCCCAAAAATAGATTCCGACCTGAAAAATTTCGTGCAAAATAGTAGAAAACAGTTTATATTACGTATTGTCACGTAAAATCTAATATAATTCTTTAAAAATAAACGTCGTCGTTTATTTAATATACATACATACTGAATATTTATAGAAAACGGCTTCTAATTCTGGGGTAAGCGTTAAATTTTTTTTTTAATTTTAGGATTTTTCAGAATCGTGGAGTTTGAGAGACACTTTACGTTTGTTCGACGTGGCCAGCCTTAGTGCGCACTCTAACTCTTATGCCGAGTTTGTTTGTTTACGATTTACGAAAAGTCTTTAGTTAGATTAGAAAAAGTTAGAGCTCGTGAAAAACCATATTAAAATAAATAATTTAAACCAAAATATAGATATGTTATTGTCATATTCATGATGTGCCACATCTTCATCGTCCTCGTCGTCGTCTTGGGATAATACTGGTTCGTCTTCTTTATACCTGCAATTTCTTCAGTTGCAGTATTTATTATTTGTGAGGGAGAAAATGCATTGCGTTTGCAATTTTGTGGTAGATGCATGTAATCGGAATATTCATTATGAGATTTCTTTTATAATCATTTGAAAATGTACGTAAAACTTTTAAGTTGCAACCACTCTACGAAAAAAAATCTTCACAACAAAAAAGGTAAACCAATTTTGGCAGCTACACCACCAACACAGTATACTTTTTTTTGTTCGATTGGCCAAAAGAAATCTGAAACAGGAATCTGAGAATCCCAATCGCAAACGCCATTAACGATATAAAAAATTAAAAAACAACATATTTCAACATAATTTTTTTTTATTAAAGATATGTTTTCAAGGTTGAAGAATGAAACTGTTTTATTGTTTGATTTATAATTTTTAAAAATTTACTTCAATCTCTGAAAGCTGTATTCGCACATCTGGGACAGCGCCCAATCTCGATCTGTATTTAATCTTTGCATAAGTATACGCTGAAAAGCCTGCTTCACAGCGATATACGTTGTGACAAAAGGGAGCAAATTTAATATAGACTGTTTGGCAAGTTCGGGATATTCACTCCTAATGCTAACCAAAAAAAAAATTCCAGTGATATAGAATTAAATACATGTTTTGATGAAGAAGAACTCTGCAGATCTATAAGACACTCGTTTTCCGGAATGCTTACGGCGATATTATTCACTTACTTTAATCCTGATTAAAGTTTACACCCGGGTTTAGGTGAGTTTAACCCAAAAATTAAGCCCAATAAATCCATAATATTCAGTCGGTAAACCGGATAAAAGCCGTTTTTTAAACCATGTCAGCGTTTAATCCGATTGAATTTAAACTGCACTTCGTAGACCAGTTTAAGTACTTTAACCTGGGTTAAAACTCAATTTCATATCATTGACGGTTTTTTTATGTCACATTTTTGACATTTCTTCGCTCGCAGAAAATAAATGAAGGTGAAAATATAATAAAAAGCAAGAAGATAAGAAAAATTAATTTTATTAGTTTTGGCAACGGTTATGGCACCACATGTAAATTTGGGAATCAACTTTTTCTTTTATTCTATTAAAAAATAAATGTATTAATATTATTGTATCGCGACACGAGTCCACTCATTTCACTTTGGACACAACAATAATTAGTGATTTTAACTTTTGACCTGATTTTTTGACCGGATTCACTTTTTTTAGTGGCAACACTGACCACAAGTTGAATGTGGATGGGCACGACTATTGTCATTGGTGCGCTCTCAGTCACCCTGAGCCAGGAACGACGCTTTGCCATATAAAAATTTTACGAAATATTACACAATTTAGATTTTTTCGAAAACGGCTCGAACGATTTGAACCAAAATTGATAGTTGAGTTAATGTTGTTATGCTTAACATGACTATAATAATACCGCTTCAACGATTTTGACCAAAATACATATTATTTAAGACAACAGCATTCTAACCACGAACACGTACTTACTTAGTTTTTCTCATAAAACTCGAGTTTTATGAATATTTCTCAAAAATTACTACCCAAATCACGATCACACACGGTATATTTTTGCAAAGCCCAAAACTTTAGTGGCAATATAATTCGAAATTCATCGCCTACTTGCCTTGAAGGAAATGTCAGTTCAGGGTGAAATTTGAAAGTAATAAAGGGTTGTAGTTAATACGTATGTTTAGTTTATGTAGTTTGTATTACGTTTTTAATTAACAATGGTTCAGTTACTAAACCTGAGTGCATCATGAGTAGGTATAATTTTTGATTCTTCAAGATTCGCAATAAATGAGAAAGTTTCGTGCGACCCAGTTGTGCACATTTTTAGATTATCCGAAATGGGCGCGATAGGAGGGAACGAGCCTCGCACCATTGTGTAATGTGTATGTGCATTGATTGCTACACACATTTCATTTGATTGAAAATTTATTTGACAACTCACGCTAGAATTGATGTTCCTCTCTAAACTCGCTCTGCATGCTGCATTGTGAAATTGCCATTAAGCCATTGCTTTAAGTGGTTTATTAATTAAATATATGTATACATATATCCAAAGTTTGCGTCTCTTCATGAAGTCTCCAGTTAAGCCGATCTTAGGCTTATCGCCTTCAGTTGCGCCAAGTTGGTTGAGGTCTCATTCCACTTGCTTGTCCTACTTATCTTAGTCGGCTTTTTTACCTGGTTACATTTTTGATCAGATCGATGTCGCTTTATAGCTTTATAGCTCGTTCAGATCGTTCGAAACGATCAAGAAGATCTGAATCCGCCTTTGCTAACGTCCTTGCCTCTGCGCCATAGAGAAGGACTGGAATGATTAGTGTCTCATAAGGGGTCAATTTAGTTGTTCGTGAAAGGGCTTTGTTACTTAAGAGCCTTCATAATGCAAAAAGGGCAGCGATTGGGAAGAGCTGGTGTTATTTTTACTTCACAAAAGTGGTTTTATCTCCCACTTAGTGCGAACTGAGTCCCTCAGTGGACTCAAGTTGTAGCTGTCTATCGTGACGTTCTTTTATGCAAATGAGCTGCAAATTAACTGGCAAATGAACTGGCAAACTGATTCTATTAGTTCGACGTCAATACTGCTTCTTCAATGCATTTTGGCCAACCGTATTATACAAAAAATTTAACATTTTCTTAAAAAAATACAAATTTTTTAATTTTTGAAATATTCCACTGGTCGCTTATGAAACCGGGCTAACATTTTTTAGGTTACGTGGGGGATTGTGCCATATAATTATATTTCGACTCATTCATCTATACCTAAAATCCTTCCAGTCGTTACGAGTACCTATATCTCTTTATAACATAATAAAAAAAAAAGAGAAATAACTTGCATTGATCTGCCATTTGAGAAACGTCACACTCCATTTATATGACCTTCACACAAAAACGATAACGACAGACAAATTTTCACGCTCGTAGAGATTCAAGAGATCGTCCTTAAGAACCGTTTTTCAAAGAATTTTACATTATGACACGAGCTCCATGCCACCTTAATTATGCACATAGAAAAACGATAAATGCAAACAGCGAAACGCTTAGGATTCTTTACAGCTTCATGTTCTTTGTGTTCACACGTGTTTCTTTCCCATTTCTGAGTTTAATTCCAATAGCGTACAAGGATTCCCCGTATATATCGAAGTGCATGATGATTCGAATATCAAAGGCGCTGCTCATTATTCCCAATGAAATGACTCTGCCGAACGTATAGAAATGCCAACGACAGTTGACTAAAAGGATGTCGACAACGAGCGACGAGGGCAACAAAGCGGCAAACGTGAAGACGACGACTACACGGCAACGCAAAGTCGACAAGGACGTGAAGACAAGTAATAATCAGAAGAAAAATTAAACTTTTCTCGTTAACAATTTTGATTAAAATTTTACGCTGAAAGTACAGCTACAGCATCTTTGAAGTGAGTGCATTGCGCGTAATAGTAGTAGTAGAATATTGCACCACCCCCACCACCGCATATACCAACACAGTTCCGATTCCGAGTCCTCCTGACAGTGCGATTGCTATAAAAGCAAACGAAATACTCGTTGCCGTCATCTTCATTTCAGCCGCGCGCCACGGCCACCATCGACCGACGCCAACACCGCTCTTCTGAGTTCTGACTCTATGATGGTATAGCTTCTCTTTTATCTGCCCGATCATCGTATATGGGAAATCCGCTGAAGCGTTGAGAACGGAACGAGTCCTTTGGCTCCTTTGGTTAGTGAGTTCATTTAAAATTTATTTTCATCCAAAGTCATTTTCGTTTTCGCGTGTTTTTTTTTTATGCGCTCTGCAAGCTGAAACTTTAATTTTCTGGTCTAATAAAATTATTATTATTTCGTTGAAGAATCAGAATCGAAAGGCTTCTGAGGAACGGCTTCTTCTTCACTCTCGAAAGCGTCGAATATCAAATTTCACATGGCTCGGCGCTCGGATGCAGTTTAAATTATATTTATCGCCATCGTTTGAGAGAGTTATTCATGTGCCGATAGTTTTCGAAAGTATTGCTGGGGTTTCAGTTTAGGATTGGGTTTGGTGTGACTGGCATTCCAATTTAAGTGGCACCAACAATTGGACTATGGACGATGTGAAAAGGAGATGCATTAAAAGACGGGTAAACGATTTGTGGGATTAATTTACAATCAGACGAAAAAGCGCTATTTCGTGAGTCGTTTGGTAAGTGCGGTAAATTGTGTGCGGCACTGAAGTTGTAATTATAGTTTTTATTGGTCTTCTTGGGTCATTGGGTGACAGATCAGCTAACTGAACAGAATTTGGGTCGCGTCGTTTTAAATAGAATAGGTGGTGTCAAAATTCAGCATGACTAATACGTGTAAACTACCTTAACTAAGTACTTCGATACTGGTCAAGGTGTCCACCTAAAAGTGGACGTAAAAACGGCAGCCGGTTTTAGATTCTGGAATATCAGGCGTCTTTCATTCAAGGGAAAATAAATGGGCGCAGGGGCTCAGTGGTTAGTGTGGTAGACTACTGTGCGAAAGGTCCCAGATTCGATCCCTGGAAAAACACAAGTTACATCTAAAGGTTTTTTTTTTCACTACGCCAGCTCTCGCAAACGTCTGATAAATATCCGAGTCCGAGAGTATAACTGTCCTGAAAAAGCTTCTCATTTCAGCCGTTCGGAATCGGCATAAAATTGTAGGTCCCTTCCATTCGTCTCGCAGTAATTTCATTGTAATTCTGGCTTTATGCGATGTGGCACCGTCTGGTTGATACCACATGTTAACCAAACCCAAAGCATGAAGTTGTGGCGTTAAAAAGTTTTCAATCATATCACGATATCGCTCCCCAAGTTTGAGGACACCCTAGACAGCTGTTTGCCTGGGAAATATTGCGCTCGTCAAGGAAGTCGATGAGCCGTACAAAAGGAGAACGAACGTTTGTGCCAGTGATATCTTTGCCAAGATGTTATACGTAAGTGAATAAACGGATCAATTCGAACGATACAAGCAAAAACTTCCGTCCAGCTGATCGAATTTAATTGAAAATATATTGAAAATTACTGGAACAGACGATCCACTTGAAGAGGTTAGAGCATGTACCAAGTACCACACCATTTCTAAGATTTGATTGTAGGATAGTATAACTAGTCCGAAAAGAAAGGAATCTGCGAACAACTCTAAACTGTGTCAGACATAGGATACTGTGTAAATGTAGCTAACGATTTATCAATTAACTGATAATGGAGAACTTTCATTGCTCGATTAAGGTTTGTAGGGAACTATTTTTCTGTTATAGTGCTCATTTTTTTTACTACTGTAGGACATAAAGATCAACAAAACTAACAGTAAGTTTGAGAGGCTATAATTAAATTTAGCAAGATAGTCTTTAGCGAGGGTTTGCACCTACACTTAATGATTATGTGTGGATGGTATGTGGATGAGAGTAGACGTGATGCTGAGCGGCAATCCTTGTATATTAAGCGACAAACAATTGAGCGACTCATATGAAAAGTATATAGGTGCGCGCAGTGCGACACACAAGATATCGTCCGAGAATACCATGCCGTACCGGAGAAGTCAGTATATGCCTGCGGTGTCTTATATCGGAAGGTATTGGTATGGTAACCAAGGCGAAAGGGAGCTATCATCCTAGCTTACCGCAATGGAGCACAAGCTCGGGTTAGGTATAATCTCCATTGCAAGTGCGTTCATGTAGGCAGTCGAAGACAGATATTGTAGGTGATCAGTTCGGTGGTCGGTCAAATTTAATCGGCGAGAAGTATAGTCCCTGCCATCGATCAAATAAACGGACAGTCGCCTTGTTATTCGAAAGCGTGGAAAAAAACTTATTCTAGTTCGGGATACGTTTTGTTTTATTTTTCTCGCATAGAAATAGAGAAACCGTCTCCCCATCCTGCCCGGGAACGAATTCAAAAACAAAAGAAATATATAGAGTGACGTGGTAGCCAAGGTCACGTTACCCAAACCGAGGCTTAGGTAAAGTAGGGGGTGGGCACACTCAAGGGGAGCACATTACATCCCTCGCTCTCCTACCTTATTTGGAAGCAAATCCGAACTTACAATATGCTAATTCGAAGAGACATTTCGGGCTTCTATCTCAAGAATCATCTAGATATTAACATCCATTCTAAAGGAACTTCAAATTTCGTAACTAAGTCCATCGTCATTGCGGCAAGATTCCCCCATTTCGACGAGCTATGACCTGGCGGGAGCTAGCGTGCCTGACGCTGCAATGATCTGGACGCTCTATCGCTTCAGCTGTCAGGACCGCCTCAAAAATGCATGTGGCCTTGGGTCGTAAGGGTGGTATAAGAAGTGGTAGGTTTATTAAGTTGTGGTCGAATAGGACATCACTTCATTTGCTCGGAAATAGTGTCGGTGGTGATACGACCAGGTTGAGTGGTCATACGCTTGTTATGTCATATATCTTTGAATTGTATCCGACCGTCCGATTCCCATAGTTCGTTACAGGTTGTTACACAGACCTTTGATGGCGAACATTTTTGTTTAGAGAAGGTGATACTGGATGTTCGAAATTCACAAGCCAAGATCGTGGTTATAATAATTTTCCGAAAGTCTGTGCATTTACTTGCATATGTGGACGACACTAACATTATTGGCTGACGTCAACGAGCAGTCAGAAAGAACTGAACACTGGGTCAGAATCAGGTAGGTAGCAAACATGGACCTAAGCCAAGGGGTCACACAACATCGACGAATCGGGTTGAAAGTCATAGTATACAGCTTTATAACTATCAAATAACTCTGAAGATGCCATCACATTAGACTTTCTTTGGTCTAAGGTGACAATGCAGTAGTAAGGTTCTGTCAGAAAGGCTATATATACTCTTTTAAAAGACGCTTAACAACTCCGTTCACCTTGGACATTAGGGAAGTCTAAAAATTTAAACGTAAATTTCCTCGAGTCAGTTTTGGTCTATTTGTGTTGACAAGCTTTGGAGTGACATAAATTTAACGGCAAACTCTATTAAAGGGTTTTTAATAATGACGGATTGATGTCGAAATGAAATAGAACAAGCTGTGTGTGAAGTATTAACGAAATCTTTTTTTTTTCATTTGAAAGACCCATGTATGTCATTATGTATGGAATATTATCATCAGTCAAATGTACGCCTCCGTGGCTTCTCACGGTGGCACAGATCCGAGAGGTCCATTGCAGCGTATTGCGTCGTTTTGGCATAGAGCTCAGACTTCAGAAAACCTCACAAGAAAAGGTCTAGCGGGGTAAAATCGCATATTCTTGGTGAATCGCAATTAAGGTCATCCCTGATGAAAGAGATAATCGCTCATGCAGAAATTCCATCTTGGCGTCTGCTGTGTGGCACTTAGCCCCATCCTGCTAAAACCACATTTCGTCGATATGGAGGTAATATCGTTCAATTTGAACCAAAAAAATTGGTTAGGATCTTTCTGTACCACTCGCCGTTGATGGTGATGACCTCATCAATATCATTTTCAAAAAAATACGGACCAATTGCTCCCCGCGTTGGCCAAAATCCTATCGGTGGCCAATTTCACCAACTTTCAAATTTGTATTTACAAGTTTTGCTTCATCAAATTTATTTTAAAGGCAAATGTGTAATTTTTCTACAGATTTTGTTGAAAATGTCTTGTAAATAAAAATTTGTAGGTTGGAGAAATACGCCACTTGTAACCCTCGTATGGTTGGCGCTGTTAATTTGCTTGTTCACATAGCCCTTCGTCCAAAAATTCAACTCGTCGCTAAAGAGGATTTTTCCATTAAACGCTTCGAAGCCCAGTCAGTGAACAAACGACGTTTTTCATGGTCATGAACTTTGAGCTCCTGGGTCAGTTGGACCTTGTACGGGTGTAGGCCCAAATCCCCATGCAAAATTCTTCTTGTGCACGGCAAGGAATTGACTGTTTTCATGTAGGTACATTTTCACGGACCGGGACAATGTTCTCAGCTGATCTGGTGTTTTTATAAGGCTCCGGACACGCAATGAGCGACGAGCGACTGAGCGGCTGAGCAACGAGTCGCTGAGGGACGAATCTGAGCGATTGGTGGCCATTTACTGAACGACGTCGCTGAGCCATTAGTTGGGAAAATGCCTCGTAGCCTTCAGCCCTATAAGGGAGTATCACCGTAATCTCTTCTATTTTAGACATTGAATAAAAAAATTTTTTTTTTTTAAAGATTAAATAAATAAAAACTTACCAGAACAATTACAAATTTGTCCAACTTCTTTCCACTCTTTATATGTGACATTTTTATTTTTATAGTCTTTGTGAGTTCCTTCCATAGCACTGATGGACGTCTTTGGACAGCTGAAATTAAACTTTCTGTGTTTATTTTGTCCATCTTATTACTTCGTCGCTCAGCGATCGACTGAAGAATTAAAACAGATTTGATTGCAGAAAAACTAACAAGAGAGAACTAAAGAGGAAGAAAGTTAAAGACAGCAGACAGCAGACGAACAAAAATTATAGTGAAAGTTAAGAGCGACAGGAAAAAAAGGAAAAGAAAACCGATCAAGTATCTGTAAAGATTCCACTGAAAAAGATCAGGAAGATACCGCGATACTAATTTATCTAGCCTAATCTATATCTAACAAAACTAGAGCTTAAAATAATCCCTAATATAAACCTAGTCTACCTTAAAACTAACCTAATAATACCCTACACGCGATAAAAGGGGTCGCAGAGCACACCATTCGCCACTAACTCAAATTAGCGTACGTCTAATACTGTCGACGTTGTGATCCTTTTTTCGTATTATGATAGATCCAAAAAAACTGCGTTATGACACAGCAGTGATGGGGATCTATGTCAGGATTCTTTTGGGAACAAACGCGCTGCCAGCACCAGAGATTCTAAACATGAGGGCACTAACTTTTGTTCTCACGTTAGGTATTTTCTTTAAATCCTATGGGGAATACTTACTTAGATGGCGCTACAGTCCGGGATGGACCTGGGCCTCAACCAACACGCCTCTCCAGTTAGCACGATCTTTGGCTAACTGCCTCCAGTTGCGCACTCCAAGTTGGTTGAGGTCCCCTTCCACTTGTGCGCGCCACCTAAGGCGAGGTCTTCCTCTACTGCGTTGTCCCTCCGGGTTGGAATCGAAGACTCTTCGGGCCGGAGCGTTGGTGTTCATTCGCGCTACATGTCCTAGCCATCTTAGTCGACTGATACGTACTTTTCTGGCAAGGTCGATGTCGCTGTACAGCTCGTAGAGTTCGCTGTTAAATCTCCTCCTCCAAAGCCCGTCAACGCAAACGGGACCGAAAATCACTCGAAGAATTTTGCGTTCGCAGCGCCCAAGGAGATCATCATCCGCTTTTGACAACGTCCATGATTCTGCGCCATAGAGTAGGACTGGGATGATGAGGGTCTTACATAGAGTCTCCTTAGTGTTTCTTGACAAGGCCTTACTAATCAATTGCCTTCTTAGGCCAAAGAAACAGCGGCTGGCAAGTGTAATTCTTCGCTTGATTTCTGTAGAGATGTCATTTTCAGAATTAATAGCGGAGCCGAGGTAGACAAAGTCCCGAACTACCTCAAAGTTATAGCTGTCTATCGTTACGTTCTGTCCGATTCGTCGATGTTGTGTGTCCCTTCTCGTTGACAGCATATATTTTGTTTTGCCCTCATTCACCACTAAACCCATTTTTGCCGCCTCTGTACTGATACTTGCAAACGCACCAGTGACAGCTCGCCGTGTTCTGCCAATGATGTCGATGTCGTCAGCGTATGCATATGCAAGTAGTTGCACAGACTTTTGGAAAATTGTGCCCCTGGTGTTGGCTTGCGAGTTTCGCACAATTTTCTCAAGAATGATGTTGAAAAAGTCACATGACAGCGCATCACCTTGTCTAAATCCTTTTTGACATCAAAGGTCTCGGTGAGACTGTTTCCGACCTTTACGGAGCAGCGAGCGTTCTCCATTGTCATTCTGCACAATCTGACAAGTTTGGCAGGGATGCCAAAACTAGACATGGCTCTGTATAGCTCGTCTCTATAAATGCTGTCATATGCGGCTTTAAAATCGATAAATAGGTGATGAGTATCGAATTGGATCTTGGGTTTTCTCCAGGATCTGCCGTTGTGTGAATATTTGGTCGGTTGTGGACTTACCGGGCCTAAAACCGCACTGATAGGGTCCAATCAGTTCGTTGACAAATGGTTTCAGGCGTTCACACAGTACGGAAGACAGGATTTTGTAAGCGATGTTAAGGAGACTGATGCCTCTATAGTTGGCGCAGTTTAGTTTAGAGGGTCTCCTTTCTTATGGATCAGGCAAACAATGCTGAGGCTCCATTCTTCAGGCATACTTTCTTCTGACCAAATTTTAGAAACGAGTTGGTGTATGCTCTCTACCAAGTCATCCCCCGCTGCCTATGGGGAATACGTCTCAATATAATTAAGTTGACAACTGCACATTTATCACACTCACCCCACAAATTGTCATAAAAAAAACTCGGATTATATAAAATCACGATAACACACAATTTTCATCACCACTGTAGGCACAGCACTTCTTCAGAAATGATTTGTATTTCTGAAGAAGTTTTTGCTTTTCCTGGTATAGCGACATCAATTTAGTCAGGAATTTGGCGAAAGTGTTTACATAGGTACATCGAATATGTGCGCTAACCCATCGACCAGAAAATCGCTTCCAAGCCGGGGCGACGACATTACAGGGGAAGTTTTCGACTTATAGGTGTCGTATATGCATATACCTATGGAAAGGCTCAACAGCTAGGTATAGTATGCAAAATACTGCGCCAAAGTTCTAGTTCACCTTGGATGATAGCGCCGCGCCACCAGCGTCTATTGTTATCTAAGACTTAAGCAATACAATTCCTGTGCACGGGCAAAGCCGGGCCCGTACAGCTAGTAAGTTTATAAATCAAGGTACTCGAACAGAGTTCAGTTTTCATAATTTCGACGACTCGTTTAGGTGACATTTTGCCGGAAGCTTAGATGAACTGAAACACTACTTAGTGACAGCATTTCCAACGCAAACACCATTTGATTTAATTCGGAAGATGAAATTGATTTGTGTCCACACAAATTGCCTCTCGAGCGAACTCGGTCTATATAGCTACCTGAGGTCCCAATGGAGTAGGTATGGGGTTTTTTCTTCTCCCTTTTTTTATAAATTTTTCCTCCATATACTACTTTATGTGTGTCCCTTGCTTTTTCTTTTTCGTATCGACTTATTTTTACTTAATCTGCTGTGCAAACAATAAATCCATTTCGGAATTAAGTCCCGAAGAATATCCCAAATTCAACCGGATATAGTGAACTGCGAGGACCACAAAAGCTTGATGAAAATATTGTCCATAATACATTTTTCTTCTGATGCTTTTTATATACCATAATATAGAGCTGACCGATACTAAATACATCGACTATGAAATTAGTCTCAAAACTACAGTTGGGAAACCTTTTGTATCACACAACGTTTCCCGTTGAGACATTTATATTTCATTGGATTTACCGCACTACCATGAAATTGACTAAAATATGAAATGTGTTCACATTTCTGTAATAAAAATTGCTCTCAAGCAACAGTCCGCAACAGCTACACCAACCAACACCAATACCAAAGCAGCGCAGCAATCTCTTTCCGGTTTCGGTCTTGCAACATTACACAATGCTTTAACAAAGGACTCGTAAATAGCCATTGAATTGTGTATTAACTTTGTGGTGCAGAGGAATTAATGTGGTGTAAATTACGTCCTTTCTCGCATAAAATTCAACAGTACAGAGGTCACGCATCGCCACCCTTTTGCTTCTATCTGGAAAGTCCTCCTTCAACCGCAAATGGCGTCCATGTAGACGAGACGACAATAACCCGGCCTTTGTTTCGTCTCTGTGCTTTATCTATATTATCTCAGCTGTGCTTCGTTATTATATAATGGCCTTTACCTAATAGATGGATGGAAACATGTTGACATCTGATTGATAGAAAATGTCGCTCACCGAAAATGGAACAAAACCATCCATCCATTCAATTCAACATTATTGTTTCCTTTCGAAATGTTTCGCGACAACTTTTTTGTCCCTTTTGGCATAGGCTTACTATACAAGGGTAAAATGTTCATAGAGAACTTTTTGCTGCCTCCTTATTTTGCAGAGTTAACTTTCCAAAATAAAAAGTAAATTTGCCCATGGCCATCGGCGGCGTTTCCCTTCATCGGTTTCGTTTCGGCTAGAGGATAATTTTGCGGGACATTTACCCCGAAAAGTACGAAATAATTGGGTAAACTGAGGCCGATAGATACACAAAGTCCAGTGAGTGGGGCCGACTTAGGCATCAAGGGCGAACTAACCCCATTACCATTTAGTAGATTTTCAAGGAGACTTGTTTCATGTGTAATATAATTTTGCGTCCTTTTCTTTTTGTTGTTGTCTTGTCTCATGAAAAAAAGTATTTTCTTTGTTTTTATCATATTTTCTTTTCTGTTTCTGTACGTTTTTTCTCATTACGGTTGGTTAGGTTGGTCGAACTATATAAGCTGGTGGCCATAATTCGATT
This sequence comes from Cheilosia soror, assembly GCA_949372485.1. Taxonomy (NCBI): domain Eukaryota; kingdom Metazoa; phylum Arthropoda; class Insecta; order Diptera; family Syrphidae; genus Cheilosia; species Cheilosia soror. The sequence continues at coordinate 67,284,968 of OX443562.1, read as the reverse complement.
ACAACTGTTGGACAGTGGCACCAAACTGGGGTTGCTGGAAATTAGACGCTAAATTCTTTTAGATAGTAAAAACAAAAAAAGTGTAACGTTGACAAAAACTGGTTCGAATGAGGTATGTTCGTGGTGAATTTATGCTTAAGATAATTTCTGAAAATGAAGGCTCGACTATAGTTTAGCTTGACAGTGATTTTTGTTGACATTTTCATAACAAGATCTGTAATGTAACTTAATTGACTGAAAACTGATCGCAAAATCATCACAAAATTCGTTTTTTTCTAGTGTCATTATAATGTCAGTCAAAAATATGTAGATATTGCCCAGGAATTGTATTGTTTCTTGTGTATCAAAAAAATTCACATCAATGTTTGAAATCTTACAACTATCGTGTGTGGCGAGATATAACGTTTGCAATGATTTTTTGTATGGGATACGTATGTGCCCTTTGGGTAAAATTTTGTCTATATTGAGTTATATTCCTTTTTGACAAGCAATATACGTTACATAAAACGAATTTCGGTTTGGATAAGCTACCATAAATGTCAAAATAACTTTGTTGTATGGGAGGTGCCACTCCCCTTTGTGAAATCCCGTGCCATTTCGCGAAGTGCTTTGATCGTGAACATCCGCCACCTATCTAGTCTAGAGTATGACACTCTGGCAAAGAGCAATGGTATATCGATGCCAAAATGTTATCAAAGACGACGCCGGAAATGATGTGCTAGGTTTCAACTGACCGCAACAATGCAGCAGTTGAGGTTCTTATAACATCGACTTATCAGAAAAGAAAGAAGAAATAACACGAAAAGCGCGCGATCTAAAAATTGGAGTGGTGTACAGTGTTGCCAACCCGGATCGAAGTTCTGAAAAAAATTGTACCTCTTTCAAAAAGATAAATAACGAAGAAAGTTTCAATTTATGTGATAAACTTTTATTAGTGGGCACATGGTTAAGAAAAAAACAATAATTATGACATTATGTATACTACACTACATGTGTAGATGACTAGCGGCATGCCACACTCTATATACAAAAACTGACATTTCAGCATTTGCACTAGATCTCTAGCACATATGGCATTGACACATTGAGTTAAACCTTTTACAAATAAGTTTAACACTTTTGCAGATAGGTTTAACACATTCACAAATAGGTTTAGCCTAGTTACAAATAGGTTTAACACTTGACCATTTCAATTTAACCTTTTCACATTTCTAGTTAACCAAATAACATTTCAATTTAACCCTTTTTCAACTAATTTTCAAAATTTTGAGTTTAAGAAGCCAGAAGCCATAGGGTGTCCCAGTTAAGAAGGATAATCCTTTAAGGGAAGATTCCTGAAGTTATGCCGAACAAAAAATTGTATTGGCAGGGGGGTCTATTTTCATCGTATTTCCCGTTATAGCCCGTCAAAGTAGGTGACCTCTAATTTTGAGGTGTTACCACTTAAAACGCTATAATTTCTAAACTATTATAGGTACAAAAATGTTTTGGGCATTTTAAAATGACAATTAAGTAGCGCATAAAAGTCTAAAGCACTTTGGTTACATCTGAGCAGCTATAAAAAAGTTATGGCTTTTTAAACTCAAAATTTTGAAAATTAGTTGAAAAAGGGTTAAATTGAAATGTTATTTGGTTTATTTGGTTGAAATGTGAAAAGGTTAAATTGAAGTGTTAAAGTGTTAAACCTATTTGTAAATAGGCTAAACCTATTTGTGAATATGTTAAACCTATCTGCAAAAGTGTTAAACTTATTTGTAAAAGGTTTAACTCAATGTGTCAATGCTATATTGTAAAAAATCCTTTTCTGTGTAATGTTTCAATCTAGCGCAAAATTAACTGAATAAATAAATAAATAGGTCCGTATTACTCTAGGTCTAGCTCCTCACATAATACATTATGGCACAAAATACATTTTTGATTTTGATGCTAATGAAGATAAAGTGATAAAAATTCAAACTGGTTCTATTCCAATCCCAACGTCACTTTGTCGCTGGCGCTAGAGGTCTAATTACATGCGCTGCCGCTGCGCCGTAAGACTGTTTTTGTGCTAGAATTTTTTTATTTGTGCTGATAATTGTTGTGAATTGGAATAGTTTTGATGATATTTCCCAAAAATTTGATTTTAACAATTGTTTTGTCAGTTTCCTGAAATTCCCACGATTTTGGTGCTTTTTCCGTTTCGGACATCGAAAATCCCACAAAAAGGGATAAATCCCACGATATATCAACACTGCTACCGGGACACTGCCTATTTAAAGAGAAAATCGTATTCAGTGTACGCACTCAATTCGTACGACCAGTATTCATACGTTTACATAAGATACAAATTCGTATCCAATGTGCGGCCGCCCTACCCCTAATGCATTTGAATAGTATATCACGTTTCATGTTTGGGTTTAGTAAGTAAGTCTAGTAGAGAATTGGAAAATAAGCACATTGGTAAATGAAAATTAGTAAAACGACCAGATTTACTAAATTCAAAAATTTATTTTTACGGATTGATTATACAAAAAACTTTACAACAAATTATGCCTTTTTTCTAAAAATTATTCATCAATTCTTTAAGCATCGGAATTATGCCTAAAAGGCATAATTATGCCTCAGTTGGCATCACTGGTGGTGTAGCAAAGGAATATATTAAGGAAAAACAGAGATGATCAAGGAAACCTTGTAGTAGAGTCACAGTCTGTACAGCCGAAGTATCATCGTATTCTAGTAGACTACATTGGTATTGGTAGTCTGTGAACGCCTGAAACCATTTGTGAACGAACTGATTGACCCCTATTAGTGCAGGTTTATATGTTTTAAGTCGATAAAAAAGGAAATATTTAGACTACGGTAGATACTATAGAAATCCCAAGAAGTCCAGATCGATACCCACTACATGTTTATCGATTTTGAGAACGCTAATATGACAGTATTTATAGAGAGGAGCTACGATAAATATCCATGTCTAAAAGGGATTTAGAGGAGATGCTGTCATGTAACTTCGTCAACATGTAAATGAAATAATTGTGGGAAACCGAGAAGCCGACCCAGAGGCATAATTTTGCACAAGTCTGAACAATTATGCATATGCCGATGACATTGACCTAATTTCAAGTACATGTCAACAATAAGGGACATGTAACTTCTACGAATCAAAGAGAATGTCTAAATCAACAGTTATAACTTAACTACTATCTCCTTAGGCTGAGGAGATGGTAAAGCGAAAAATAAAGAAGACCTTGATCATCCTGTCCTGCTTTATGGCGCAAAAGCTTGAAGTCTACCTAAAGCGGGTGAATATTCTCAGTCCCGTTTTCGTTGACAAGCTTTGAAGGAGGAGATTCAACGACTTACTGTACGATGAGGCTGTACAGCAACTTACAGCTAATCAACAAATATCGCATCAGTTGTCTAAGACGCTTAATAGGTACAAGCTGTCGCAAAAGTTGCCACCCGATGTTGTGTAATTGTTTTTTTATGAATTAAAACCTTTGGTTCTGCTTTTAGATTATGTTTATTTGATGTCTTCAATTTGTGTCCCTTAAGTCGAGAAAATTATATCGGCTAAGTGGCAGCCGCAGTAGCGCAGTGGTTAGTGTGTTGGACTACTGTGCGAGGAATCCCAGGTTCAATTCCCGGAAAAACCCAAATTACATCTTAAAGTTTTTTTCTACTGCGCCACCTCTCGCGAACGTCTGACAAACATCCGAGAGTATGACTGTCATGAAAAAGCTTCTCAATTCAGCCGTTCGGACTCGGCATAAAATTGTAGGTCCCTTCCATTCGTCCCAAAAATAGAAACTCACACAAAACGAATGGTTGCGAGAAGCTAGGCCTTGGGTGTCACCCGCCTGTTGCGCCACCTATTTATTTATTTTTTTTTTAAGTGGCAGCCGGCAGAGTAGATGACCCTTCGGGCCCGATGATGGCATTTTCCATCACTTCTGGCGATAGATCCTCGCACTTTTCACGGATATTCTCTTTAATGGCATCTCTTCTGAGGCTTCTTGACATAGACTGCTGACTTCAAAAATTTTTACAAAAAGAAGTCTGGCATCAGGCTATAGGTTAGTGCAAATCGCCGAAACGACAGATTTAGGCGACCCAGAAATGCAGCCCTCAGAATTTCAGTTGTGCAGTAGGTATGAGCCGTTGATCAATCCTGTTGGAACCACATTTTTTCCCAGTCCAAATTCATCGAATTGAGGAATTAAGAAAGTCGTTGAGCGCAACTCTGTAGCGCTCGCGGTCCACAGTAGTCGTTTGGTACGCGGCTTTTTCGAAAAAAATAAGGCCCAATGACGCCTCCAGCGTTATCAGCACACCATGCAGTAACTTTGAGCGGGTGTAATGGCTCTTCGTGGGGATTTTGAGTGCCCCAGAAGCGATCATTTTATTTAAAGACCACCGATTGATACCCAATAGCGTGACACGTCGTCGTCTGGTCGGTACACCGGGGTCCTCTGCGATATTTTCAGATACAGCTTAGCAGAACGGTAGATATATGGCTGCATATTGTGTTGTTCCATACTCTTCTAAGCATGCGCATAGACGACGCCGTCGTAGCGTTTGCCTATAGTTAGTGTCGGACTAAAGAGAAATCTGCGCCACTGACGAATTATTTCACAAGAAATCGAGACAATGGCCCCTATTGTGAGTGTCGATAGGTAATCGTTGATCGACAACTGTCGATCGATCGAGAACTGTAATTGTCGATTGCGATCGATATTTGTCGATTTGACAGTCGCTTGTAGTCGATTACAAATGTCTGATCGATGCTTTCTCTTAGAAGTGAACAAATTTCGTGCGTACGAATATCTAAAATCAATCGACGCAATCGACAATTGTCGTGACGATCGCTGATCGAAAATCACAATAAGGGCCAATAATTTCGCGCTCTTAAGGGGTAGGTATTGCAAATAATGTCTCGCAGTGGAGAAAGACCTCGCTTTATGTGGCGCGCACAAGTGTAAAGGGATCTCAACCAACTTGAATTGCGTAACTTGAGGCAGTTATCCAAAAAACAAGCTAACTATAGAGTAGTGATATTGGTTGAGGGCCATGGCCAAAGTAAGTGAGTAAACATTAGTTATGCCATTTATTCGCTATTCCTATGAGTAAATGACTAAATCTAAAGATGCTAGCACACGGCATGTAGCAAGCCAAATACGTATGTAGCACTGACGTCATTTTTACGTCAGCGAATGGTCCCAATAGGTACATGCCGTGTACTATCACCTTAACAGAAAAATATAACAATTAATAGCAAATTTCCATAGAAATTACATTTAAATGTGAAAGAGAAACAAATACACTTGGGAGAAAAAAAAATTAAATAAATTATCCTGCCATGAAAATCCCTCTTTAGTTTCACTAACCCCAATTTGCAATGCTTTGCATAAACCTTTAATTTTTTACGGCATTAAAAAAAGGGCATCACTAGGGTACCCGTCATCCCTTGTCAGCAGCCTTAAGTACGTGTGTGTATGTCGCTCTAATCCCTGAAATGAAAAGAAAATCCAAAGAAATCGCGTTCAACTTTATTACACCCACGTGTGTGAGTGAAAGCCATTTCTTCATTTCGAGTTAATTGCTACAAAATGATTCAAAAAAAAAAAAAAAAAACACCAACACAAGCACAAAAGCGAAAGAAAAATACGTAAACTTTCATAGGCCATGTTTTACATCACGATACACAAGGACTTGGTGAAAAATAAAAAAAATTACAAGAAGGATTCCATCCACAGTTGTGCTTATCTACTCGGTTCCTTTTGGTGGTGGGTTCCCTTTTTTTTTATAGTGCCTCTCTTCATCTTTATCCGCACACGAAACACGTCAAATTAAATTCCAAATCTTAGAGTAATTATAGAAAACGAGGCGCCATTTACAACTCACTCATGAAAACGAAAGCGAATTGCACGACGTCGACTATAGAGAGATCTCTTAAAATGCGAAAATAAGTACGATTAATTTAATACTCAGTGAATGTATAGCATCCCCTCTTGTGTACGTGTGTAGGCAACGTTAAGCTAGCTCATAAATCAGCGGGTGGCTGGTGTGCGCTCGCTAACCCCCTTTTCGGTCTGATATATTAGGTAGTGCTATACAGAAACCGCACCACCCTTCTGACAGTTGTCTTACAAAGGCAATATCCTTAACTCAAATGTCCTACACTTGCGGAATTTTATTTCCAGGAGCGCTATAAATAACCGACGTCTTGGAAGAATCTTTTTTTTTTCTTCCCTTGTTTTTTGTCAGGCGAGAGGATACATTTGGCACTTCTGGGTTCTAGGGCTGCGCTGCAAGCATCCCTGAAGAACTGTTCTGCATAAAATGAAGTAGAACAGGATGCGATGTGGGTTTAGTAGTGCCATCAAGTAAATAGACGGCGACAATGAAGTAAAAACTGCGGATCCGTGTAAAGCATCTTCAGGGCATTTTGCTTTTCTTCTTGTGCATTCTTCTTATATGAGTATAGGAACGGCAACTCAGTGGTTATGGTTATGGGAGTTGCGTTGTGTGGGAAGGGAGCGCATCAGCGTATACTCGTAGTGTTAAGTAATGCGAGGTGGTGTCGGTCGCAAGGAGCAATAGTTTCTCGACACACATTCGTTTTTAACATATCACCAGTATACGACAAGGTTGGAGGATTAAAAATAGGAACACATGAATGCCTGCAGTTTCTTTGTTTTGATTGAAACACGAATGCACTATAGGGTCGCATATATGTATAGGTAGTTGTGCACTTTATATGCGGAGGAAATCTCATGTTCGGCGCTGTTGAATCTGAGGTGGCACTCAGCGGTGCGCCTTCTGACAAGTGATGTGTTCCCCGGTAGTGCTTCCACCCCGCACTTCGTAATGTGTTCAACTTCAACTTAACCTAGAAACATAGATTTCCATAGAGTACACGACCTTTTACTTTCGTCTGTAAAAAAAAAAAAATAAAAAATAACCAACCGTCATTTATGCTATGCATGTGCGTTTGACATGGTGTGTTACACTCTAGTTAACTTGACTTGAAGAGGTCGGCAATTTGGAGCGAAGGCATTGGGAAATGGCGCAATTTTTGCAACTACTTCAAATGTTAACGCAATAATTTGCTGCTAATCGCATTTGAATGGACCTTTGGATGGGAGCCTAGATCGAGGCTGCTGCTTGCGTATTTATATGTCATCATTTTTGCCATCATTTATAGAAGTGTGTGCTAATTTGGAGTGAAGAGGAAGGCTTATGATGCGCTGAAGTGACTGATAAGAGTGTTGGTTATACTTACAGATATTTTGAAGACGGCTTGTAAGAGTAGGTACCTGATGCTTTTTTTTTTTTTAAATAAAAATAGAATTCCAAATCCTTAATTAATGACCCATTTTGCAAATATGTTGAATAACCTTGTATTTGATTAACGGATTTTAGCTGAAGTTTTGAGTACCTACTGTTACTTATTTTATACCTAATATTTTTGTTACTTGGTTTAGGTACTGAGTACTGAACGAGAGGTTCTCGATTCAGCCCCAGAAAAAAAAATAGCTGCACCTATGAGTTTTTTGTCACACAGCCAGCGCCACCTCTTGTGAATATTTGAGAAAACTGTCTAAATTCGGGACACTAACCAAAGTTTTTTTCTCAACCTTTCAAAGGGTGTTTTTTTTAGAGGTATAAAAATTCAAATTAAATCAAAACACTGGAATCTAATCTATACATATAATAAAACTGTAGGAATTTTCTTTGGCCATTAAAAACTCGAAAACTACTGGACAGATTTCGATGAAACTTTTTTAAAATGTTCCTTAGGACTTTGAGACTGCTGTAGGCTATGCAGTTTATAGCCACGTCCTTAGGAACAGTTTGTAGCCAAAATGTATTTTTTGAAGTGAAAGTATATATCTACACATACACATATACCTTGCTACAAATGGATGTTTATACTTTTGCGATCGTGCGACAGGACACACATATACTACATATACTATACACATTCGAAAAGGGTTGATTAGTTTTCGCAGTGATTGCTACATAAGTTATATGAAGGTGTGTATATGATCGTATGTCCGATGCAGGATGGGGATGGGGTGGGTGCTGCAGTATTATAGCATGGGGTATATTAATAATCTTAATTTTCATAAGAGAAGAGACGGATAATACAAAACAGGTTTCATTTTAGAATTTCATTCTGACATGTGGTATGGTAATTGGTAACAGTGTATAGGTTTGGTCTTTGGGGTAGGTAGTTCCTTGGATTGCATAGGAAGAGGGAAACAAATGAAAGGAAATGCAATATTACAAATAAGTATCAAGATCTAGGAGAGGGAGGAAATTTCTTTTTATCCTAAAAGCTCAAAAACTACTGGACAGATTTCAATGAAACACTCAAAGTGTAATTTTAAATAAACCAAATATAATTTTTTGCGAGCTGGCAAGGCGAGCACGGGTCCGGCTAGTGATGTCTATGATATTAATTTTATTTAATAGATCATTTTTATTACTGTTTAAAAATGATTTCCGACATATGAGCGCCATAGTCAGTTCGATTCCTCGTATGGTGGTCCAAATTCGGCAAATCGTTTAACTACTCCGGTTAATCGGCACAGACTAGAGACTTCACATACCCCAAAAGAAATCTAAGGCTGTGAGATCGCAGGATCATGGTGGCCAGTTCACAGGTCCATTACGCGAAATTATGCGCTCAGCAGGTGATTAAATTGATTTTGTCGCACGCCGTGTGGCATGTTACGCAATTTTGTTTAAAGCAAAGCTCTGTCACGTCAATGCCATTCAACTGAGGAATGACAAAGCCAGAAATCATGTTTCTATAGCGCTCTCCATTGACGGTAGCATTCTGGCTAGCATCGTCCTAAAAGAAATATGGGCCGATGATTCCACCAGCTCATAAAGCACACCAAGCAGTGAGTTTTAATGGATGTAAGGGCGTCTCGACAAAGGCTTCCGGATTTTCTCCACTTCAAATTCGGTAATTTTGCCGGTTTAGATATCAATTTAACGATAAATGGGCCTCATCGGGGAACAAAAGTTTGCGCTGAAAATGAGGATCAAGCTGAGTCATGTTTTCGATTCCTGGTATTCCGAATAACTGGTTTGGCGAACCCAACCGTGGTTTTCAAAATTGCACAATTTGCACGCATTGTTCTGCCGATAATCTATTCATCGTAAAATGACAAAAAGTACTAACTACAAATCAACTTTCAACTGTCAAATTGACAATCTGTGGAAACATGCTGCCACACTCATTTCCATACAAGTTTAGAATTGATGTCATATAGGAATCAAGTGCCGTGATATAGCAGTTTGGATATCTGAATCTGACATTATAGCGCAGTTGGCTTTATTTATTTATGTCCAGGCTGGAAAGGTATCGTTTTCACGAAAGCTCTCTCTAACATATCTGTGAGAAATGACGCTATCGTCGAAAAGATATCAGCCGATCGTTTTAATTTACGTGATCTGGCCTCTAGATACATCTATCTATCTATGGCATAGAAGGGAATGTAAAAGGTTGTTATTTTTTGAGTAGTGGATGCGCTCTTCTCTCGCTTTTCCTTGCTTTGTCATTTTTAAAATCGTTTTCCTCAACCATACAAGATGCTAAGAAGTCAGTTGTAGTAGCATCTCCATGACCGCAGCTTGGCACGTTTTTTATGGCTACTTATCCCTTTTGTAATCGCTTCAAATGTAATCTTTGGTTACAATACATACACTTGGCGAAGATGGTAGGACACTAAATCCTACCTATGGACTCATGCCAATAATGCACTGAGGTATGACTTTGACAAGAAATTTACAGTCCGTATACCCGGAAGGATGGACTGGCTTTCCCCGAATATTGTCCAAAAAATGCATACCCATATCCTCACAGATGCCTCAAAGAATGAAACAGGAGCAGGAGTCTTCTCAGAAGAACTAAGTATCCGCCAATCATACTGACTGGCAGATCAGTGCATCGTTTTCCGAGTGCAGATCTACGCGGATAAGAAAGGAGCTCAAATTGTCTTTTCGAGGGAACTTATAGCAATAGAAATTACCTTATGTGTGGACATTGAAGTTAATCGATACTCGCATCTTGTTAACTCTAAACTCCGTAAGTCAGTGAGAGCAATAAACCAACTCATACACAATAGTGTTGTACTGGGTTCCTGGACACGTTGGTGTATAAGGGAACGAGGCAGAAGATAAAATGACCAAATGCGGTTCTCAAACGGAGAAATTACTATATCTTTCAGATAAGTTCTACTAGCTTCCAATGCAGCAAAGAGTGTTATTGACAACTAGCTGGACCCCTGCTCGCCTTGCCCGCTCGCTCAAAATTATATTTCGTTCATTTAAAATTACACTTTGAGTGTTTCATTCAAATCTTTCTAGTTTTCGCGGTTTTAGGAGAAAAAGAAAATTCCACCCTCTATAGCAGTCTTACAGTCTTAAGGAACATTTTGAAATAAATTTCATCGAAATCTGTCCAGTAGGTTTTGAGTTTTTAACGGCCAAAGAAAATTCCTACAGTTTTATTATATGTATAGACTAGCAATGCCCGCGGCTCCGCCCGCCGGTTTCATTTCTTTTCAATAAAACTAAATTTATATGACTTATCATTGTAGGTGTGTTTATATATTGCCCTCTTATTTAGTTTACAAAATATTTTAACGCAATGTTTTTGTGTAAACTATACACGATATTTCTTTTAGTGTGAGCAAGTATAAACAAATTACCACTGCAGCTCACACGCGACCATGCATCATAGAGCTATCCATGTGAAAAACATGGCTGTCTGAGGTAAACTCCAGCAATAGCCGAGTAGCTCCAACGATAACCCCTATACCTCCGTTTCCCCTTCCACCATCTTCTCCCTAAGTAATAACTTATATTGGAAAATTTAGCCAGTACAATGTTGTAAGAAGTTTTAGTTTAGAATCGGCCAAATAGTTCCAGAGTTAGTCCCTACCACCGCTTTACCTATCCCTTCCCCGTCCCAACTTATTCCTTACGTAACCTGTACTGATAGGAACGGTGTCACCATGACAACGGTAAAAGAACTTTTAAAACCGGCCTAGTAGTTCGAATGATATCCTTTTCCACCCCCCTTTATTTTCACTCCTATTCCACTACACTAAAACCTAAACGGGCATATAAATGAAAGAAATGAAATACATCGTACCAATAGTTTAAAAAACTAATAAAATATGGCTTACATTATACTAACATCCTCACGGGATAAACATTGAAAACAGGTTAATTGTATTTTTTGCATTGTGCTATTATTTTATTGTATGTATTGTGATTAGAAATTAAACCCCATGCAAAATTTCAAAGACCTAAGTCAATGGACATAATATTTCACATAAATAAAAACTCGTCACAGGTATGATTTGCTTAATAACGCGATCATATCGTTATACTTTCCATAGCTATGCAGATCTCATATTATGTAGATATGTACAAAAGTGCATAGCTACATACTTACGCATCACAAACTCCTTATAGCTACGTAGTTTGTTTTATGCATATCCATTCCCTGCATCAAATTCAACTACGCATTTCATGAGAATTTACAATTATGCATTCTGAATGCCCGTCGTGTGAGTAATCATTCTATTTTTAGAACGCAAATCAAAACTAAGTACTCTTCCTAAGCACAACTGCAATCGATAAAGCGATTTTTTCGCACTTGGCCAAATAAGATCTAATTTCAATTTATTATATCTCACCCTCTGGATGGAGCAGAAAAACGAATGTTAGCTCAAAATACTCTGTAAAATATTGCCTAACAATTAAAAGCATATCCTGAATTGACATAAATCCATTTATTAGTGTAATGGCAAGTTAAGCGTAGTAATGTCGATATAGAAAACTTAGTTTGAAAAGTTTTTCAAACCTTGTAGGACTAATTTTGAAAAACGATGAATGAGGAATGTAATAATTTTGACTTATATATCAACATACAAACTTTTAAGTTCATACGGCTAATGGTTCGTGAGACCCCCCTTATTCCCCGCGACCCCTTTACTCCTGAGCAATTCTCACCCACCCTACGGACTAAGTTGGCCACACATCTATAAATCAGAAAAAGAATCATGAAAATCGGACGAATGGTTCTCGAGTTATGGAGAAACGAACAGACGGACGTTGCATTTTATAAGTAGTATGGATGTCACATTAAACTTGGCTTAAGAACGATGGAACAACACTTTGGGTTGTACTATAACTCGTAGCTTGTAGCCCTCAATTGACGCTAAAAGGTCAAAAATATCCTAACATCTTTCGAAAAAAAAAAAAACAAATCTGAGTGCTCGTCTGGGCTATAACTGGACACTGTATCATTGGAAACATGATTTTGCCAATCATGACTAGATATAGTTTTCTACAAACGACTTCTCAAGATGGTGCAGTGATAAAGAGCAAATAGGATCTCTGTAACATCTCCTGTTTCCCTGATGCCCAGCCCTTCAAGAACGCCTTTAGCCTTGTATGGGAGTACGGTTCTTCGACGACTTGAATGATCTAGCAATGATACTTCTATCAGATTTAAGAAGATTCATCAACAGATCCGAATGGTTTTGTTAGTTGAATGTACTATCGGGTAATCGCAATGAGTCTCAATGGCTTCTGGGTGGAAATTGTCCCTTTAACCTAACCTAATCTAGCCGTGACGGTTGTCCTTGTCACTATTGTACCTTACCACAATTATCGGCCTTGGGTTATTTTGTATTTTTTGTCGGTTTTAGGCTAAACCTCTCCGTCAATTATATGAGTATGGAGTTATTTCGAGTTTTTTTTTGTAGGGTTTCTTAGAATTTATCTCTGACAATAACGAATATTTCTTCAGTACCTACACATACCTATGCTTGACAGTTGATGACGTGGTTTGACAACTTCTCGAGGAGCTCACCCTCTACAGGGCTCCACATATCTGAAGTTTAAGAGTTCTTGGGTTACTGTTGTTGTATATATGTCTGCAGTTGAGTTGTTTCCGAAGTGGAATAGGTTGAGTCTATATGTGCACAATAATGCATCTCTTTAAACAGATGAGGAAGCTAAGGAAGAAACCAAAAGTAGACTCAGTTTCGGCCTTCAATTCGAGTGAGATTTGATTGAGTTCTGCCGAAGTCTGATTACTTTAACATGGCATCATAGTTTTTCAGATACATAACCATATCCTAGAACAACAACAAAACGAATTATCCATTTAATGCCTTCATTATCATTGAATCCCTTTAATAGCGTTACTGGATGACAAATGGTTCTGTTGTATCTGTTTGAATATATATTCATACCGCTCTGAGCCCCCGTTAAGGTTTTTCCGCAAAAATTAATTAAAGCTCCCATGGAATGTATTAAGTGCATACAATCCCAATGATCCCGAAAGGTATTCCGTATTCCAATTTCGGTTTAAAACTTTATTAATGTTTGGATGTCGTTAGCACGAACATGTACGAACATGCCACCACCATTGAAACATTAAAATGGTTCGCGTGCTTAATTACTGATGAACTCTTACCTGCAATCCTCGCAATGCATCCCGCAGATGCTTTGCCGAGGGTAACAATGATCCATATCCCTCATGCTAATGTACCAATATTTTTCCACCATTCGTCCTTGTTCATATATGTACACCAATGTGTGCACAGTGCATATACAGTTCGACACAATCTACTCGCTTGCATTTGGTTTTTATCCTCGATATCCTTAGATGGTCTCCATATATACTCTACTCATCCGAGTCTTTCACCATGTTAGCCCAGTTCCCGTATGCACATATCCTTTCAAGAAAATGTTCTCCCCCCAGTACCCTCACCCCTGTAAGCCAGCTAAAAGGGTAAATGCATCCATGAAGAGACACCAATTCCTTTCGTTTACAATTGAATATCATTTCAGTATAAAATGACATTTTGTCGCCCAAGTCATACACGGGCAAGGCGACAGCAGCTAAAACGGCTACAACGACGACGACGATGAAGACGAAGTAGGAAACTACTGTCATATGGGGGATGGTATGTTACCCCATAGCATGGAGCTGAGGCGCTCCGAAGGAAGTGTTGTCATATGAGTGCAAATATTTGCTCATAATATGAAGAATGTTCACTAAGATGTGACTAAGGCGGAGGGGCCAACGGGGTACGTATGGGCTTCAGGCTGTGTTGATAAAAAGCCATCAGATGTGGATATTTCGTTTTTCGGGGGGACACGGACAAGTGCAAAGAGAATGACAGACGCAGAGCTTTGCAAGTCATCGCAGTCGTCGGCTTCGCCTTCGTCGTTGTCGTCGTCGTTGCTGTGAGTGTTGCTCTTTTCACCTAGAATCGCTTTCTTTGCTTTCGGGTGATGTGGAAAACACGGAAATTGAATCAGATTCGCTTCCTTTATTTATTTTGTGTGTAGTTTTTTCTATTTTTGTTATGCTTTTTCTTCTGGCTGCAGAGAGAAGACGATTTTATTGTTTATTTGAAGGAAAAAAAAAATGGCGGTGATGTTGCAGGCAGTACTTCAATTAAATTAATGGATGCCCGGGGATATCATGTTTCCATACCCAGCATTACTTTGATATCCAATTGAGGCATTTAGATGGAATGTATGCATATGTGTATGTATTTGTGGAAAGGACTTTGTTTATTTACTTCAGCTTGTTTGAGTTGAAACCAAGTTGGGTACACAAGTAATAAAAGTATCAGCAGTCGTACAATCTGCAGGACTGATAAATTTCATCAAGATTTTTTTTTCTCAAAGCGACCGTTGATATCTACATCCGCTTTAGATTGAGTCCAAGCTTCAGTGCCATAAAGCAGAACGGGGGTGATGTAGGTCTTTTACAGAATCTCCTCAGTTGGGATGAGGCAATTGGCAAGAGGCATTCTTAGTTTAATTTATAGGACAGCCGAGGTAGACAAAGACAATTACTTCCTCAAAAGACGGACTTATGAAATATCGTACCTTGTTCTTTGGCCTGTAAGTTTTGCACAGTTCTTGATGTGGTTAAAAAGTCGCATGAGAGCTTATCGCATATCAGTGTGTCGCCTTGTCTGATTTTTTTTGCATCAACGTTTTCAGGGAGGTCGCCCTTGCAGCTTCGTTTTAAGCAACTGCCTTAATTTGGAAAGGATGCCTAAACTATACATTGATATAGCTTATCTCTATAGATGCTTGTCATATAGGTATACATACTTACTTAGATGGCGCTATACTCCGGGGTGGACCTGGGACTCAACCAACACGTCTGTCCGATTAGCCCGATTTTGGGCTAACCGCCTCCAGTTGCGCCTAAAAGTTGGTTGAGGTCCCCTTGGGCCCTTGCACTTGTGCTCGTCACCTAAGACGATGTCTTCCTCTATTGTGTTGCCCCTCCGGGTTGGAATTGAAGACTCTTAGGACCGAAATATGGCCTTCCAATCTTTGATAGCTTATTCGCATTATGTTGTTGTACATCTCGTAAACCTCGCTCCTCAAAAGCCCGACAACGAAAACGGGACCGAAAATCTGTCGAAGCATTTTGCGTTCGAAACGATTAAGAAAATTTTCATCCGCCTTTGCTTACGTCAATGCTTTTTCAGCATAGAGTAGGACTAGGATGATGAGGGTATTTTATACAGTCTTTTTAGTGTTTCCTGGCAATACCTTATTAGTCGGTTGCCTTCTTAGGCCACAGAAACAGCGATTGACAAGAGTAATTCTTCGTTTGATTTCAGCTGCGGTGTCATTCTCAGAGTTAATAGAGGAGCCGAGGTAGACAAAGTCTATAACCACCTTACAGTTGTAGCTGTCTATCGTGTCTTTTGTCCGATTTGTCGATGTTTGGCGTATCCTTCTTGTTGACAGCATGCATTTTGTTTCGCACTCATTCACTACTTAACCCATTTTTGCCGCTTCTGTACTGATACTTGCAAACGCACCAGTGACAGCTCGCTGTGTTCTGCCAATGATGTCGATGTCGTCAGCGTATGCAAGTCACAGACTTTTGAGAAATTGTGCCCTGGTACCTGGCTTGGGAGTGTTGCACAATTTTTTCAAGTAGAAATGATGTTGAAAAATTCACATGACAGCGCATAATCACCTCGTATAAATCCTTTTGTTAACAACATTAAAGATCTCGGTGAGATTCTTGTCATATACGGCCTTGAAATCGATGAAAAGATGGTGAGTATCGATACTCATGAAAATGTATAGACAGCGAACTTCTCGAGCCTTAGTCCGCACACACTCATCTGTGTTTCTGGCCACTTGGCAAATTTGACGAATTGCATAATTTTCAAGAAGATACCAAGCAACTAAGCAAGTAGCAATTGTCAATAAGCAATGCGCAGCTTTACACGTATCTGCTCTTCGGTTATAGGTTTGGAACGCCTCGTTAAATTTCGATCTAAGCAAGTAGCAATTGTCAATAAGCAATGCGCAGCTTTACACGTATCTGCTCTTCGGTTATAGGTTTGGAACGCCTCGTTAAATTTCGATCTTGACAGCATTATAAAACGGTGTTTAGCCAATAGAGTGGAATTTAAAGCTTTCAAAACGCAATGCTGTCTGTTGTCTCCAAAGCAAAATCTAAACCATCAACAAATATCTATGAATAGCACTTGCATTTGCATCACCGAAACCAAAAGACTTTTCATTCTCGGTATCTTTGACAATCTTCGTTAGAATGACCATATACACGAAGACGAAGTCACCAAGAATGCTGCGAGCCTTCTGATCTGGCTTTAATATATTATAAGCCGCTCATTTTATAGTTAAGATTTTATTTATATTATGAGCACTTTTATCAGGCCGAAGTGGTGAGCCAGTGACGTGGCAGTGGCGTAGGGACCAAGTGTCAGGTGACATTTGGCGTGGCGATGTAATGACAGCGAAGTGGTATGATTGCCATTTAATCCATACTGAAGTTGCAAACAACATAATGGAGCCACCGATTCATTAGCTGTAAAATGCCGTCCTCAGACGATGAAGACGGTCTTTTACTTATACAACTTGCTTACATAAATGATAAAAATCGGAGAATAAGAAAATCCCCAACAAAAAGCACGTCGACCCAACTCATAGGTTTCAGTGATTCCACCTGCCATTTTGTCGCCATGCCACTGCCATGTCACTTGCTTACCACTTAAGTGCGCGGTTTGCTTTATAGGTATATCCGTCTGATGCTGATGATTCCATATGATATTCTGTCGAAGGCGTTATGCTGCTCGTCCACTTAGTGACCAACGTATCAAACAATTTTATTCAACTCAACTCACTCAACTGTTGAATGACCCCGTACACCTAGTTGACCAACTCATTCAATTGTTGAATGACTTCGTACACCTAGCTAATCAACATGTCTGATTTTAGCAAAAAAAAAGTTCCTCGAGTTGGACAACAGCGTTTTCTTTGTGGTTGCTCAAAGAGTTGATGAACGCGTTGATACCCTCGTACATTTAACCAAGCATCACTTGTTGGGCAACGCGTTGAACGCACATGGTAGCTGACAGCTTCTCACACCCTCATGAAATATTTCGAGCTTCGCTTTCGACATCAGTTTGGTAGTGATCTTCCAAGGAGCCAAGGGTACGGAGCATTGTTTCTTGTTATTTTTTTTTTCATTTGATTTGTGACTGAAAGCAATACATACAGTCGTCGGCATAATTATTTACACAAAAGTGAAGTTAATTCTACTCACAAATTTAAACTTACTTCATGTAAATTTTGGCATCAATAAAAAGGTCATTTAAATTCCGTTTGAATGATACAAAACTTTCCTTAACCCATTGAAAATTTATAACTTTTGTAAAAGTCTACTTTTTTGACTTTTTTCCTCGGTCTAAAAAAAATGTTTTGACGCAAAAAGTTTCTTCAAACAATTCTATAAGTGACTTTTTAAAATTCTCTTCGCTTATAGTTTTAATGATTTTTTGAATGCATCCCATTCAAAACAGACAAATTTTGTATGCAAACGAGGAAAAAGTGGCTAAAATTGTCGTTTTTAGCGAAAGGGTAATAGGTTGTTGGCATTTGAGAATGTTAAGCTCTAAGCAGTTTTTAAGGAACCAGGTTGAAAACAGATCAAGGTCTTGTTGAAGGAGAGAGGAGTCTTGAGGTGAAGAAACGAGTTTGAAGAATTTAGTATCGTCGCCGTCGGCATATAGAGAGAGGGAGGAATGTTTAATGGCCCCGGTCTTCCGGGCCGGAGCATTCACGTCCATTCGCTCTACATGACCCAGGTCGTTGGACCTTCATTCTTCTAGCTAGGTCAATGTCACTGTACATGGACTCTATCAAAAGCGGATGAGCTTACTCTTGGTTGTTTCGAGAGGAAAATTCTTCGAGTAATTTTCGGTACTCGAAGAATTTTCCTCTCGAAACAACCAAGAGTAAGCTCATCCGCTTTTGATAGAGTCCATGCCTCTGCACCATAAAGTAGGACTGGGATGATTAAGGTCTTATAAAGGGTCACTTTAGTTGTTCGAGAGAGGGCTTTGCTACTCAATTGCTTTCTTAGCCCAAAGAAACAGCGATTGGCAAGAGTTATTCTTCGCTTAATCTCAGCGCTGGTGTCATTATCTGAGTTTATAGCGGAGCCTAGGTAGACAAATTCCTTTACCACCTCAAAGTTATATCTGTCTATAGTGACATTCTGTCCAAGACTTCGGTATTGGGTGTCCTTTCTCGATGACAGCATATACTTCGTCTTGCCCTCATTGACATGCCAAACCCATCTTCGCCGCCTCCGTCTCAATGCCCACGAACGCGCCAGTGACATCACGCCGCGTTCTCCCGATTATGTCGATGTCGTCGGCGTAGGCGACTATATGGACGGACTTTTAAAAGATAGTGCCTCTGGTGTTACCGTTTGAGTTTTGCACTATTCTTTCAAGAACGATGTTAAAGAAGTCACATGACAGCGCATCGCCTTGTCTAAATCCTTTCTTGACATCGAAGGTCTCGGTGAGTTCTTTACCGACCTTGATGGAGCAGCGTGCATTCTCCATTGTCATCCTGCATAAACGGACGAGTTTGGCAAGGATGCCAAAATTAGACATTGCTCTGTATAGCTCGTCTCTATAACTGCTGTCATAGGGGCCTTAAAATCGATGAAAAGGTGGTGGGTATCGATTTGGGTATCGATTTGAATTATTTGGTCGATGGTAGACTTTCCCGGCCTGAAGCCACACTGATAGGGACCAATCAGGTTGTTGACGAAAGGCTTCAGGCGTTCACACAACACGGCAGATAAGATCTTGTAGGCGATGTTAAGAAGACTAGTACCTCTGTAGTTGGCGCAGTTCAGAGGGTCTCCTTTCTTGAGGATCGGGCAAACAATGCTAAGGTTCCATTCATCGGTCATACTTTCCTCCGACCATATTCTACAGATGAGTTGGTGCATGCTCCTAACCAAATCATCGCCTGCCGCTTTGAATAGCTCGGCGGTTAGGCCATCTGCACCAGCGGCTTTGTTGGACTTAAGCTTAGATATGGCTATCTTCACTTCGTCCAGGTCGGGTGGACGGAATTGTTGGTCTTCATCGTCTAGATTGAATGGTTCATTCTGCCTGATAGCGGGATTTAGTTCGTTATCGCCGTTAAACAGTCTGCAGAAGTAGTTCTTCCATATCCTCAGCATCGACTGCGATTCTACTATGATGTTCCCTTGTTCGTCCTTGCAGGCTTCGGTTCGGGCTCTGTAGCCTTAGCAGGTTCTTTTTACTCTTTGGTAAAACTTCCTGATGTAGCATCTCTCTATTTCCTCAATCGCGCGCTTCTCGTGCTCTTTCTTTTTCCTCCTGAGAAGCCGGTGTTCGTCTCTTCTCTTCACGAGCAGCTCTAGTCCTTCTTTGCAGCGCCGCTTTGTATGCCTCTTGTTTGCTGCATGTGTTTGCCGGCACTCGTCGTCGAACCAGGGGTTTCGTTGTGGTGGTCGAGTGAAACGAAGCACATCAGAGGCGGCGTCTATGATGGCTTTTTGGCAATGGTGCCACTGGTCTTCAATACTTGATGCTGGCTGCATAGAACCTCTTGAGAGATTGAGAGATTAGTCATTCGACTAATTGGCAATTTATTTTTTATTCATTTTAAAAAATTTAAATGATAAATGAGCCGTTTGTCGGATTTCTATACTTTTTTGATTGAAAATATTACCTTTCTAGGTAACGAACTCTTATAGATCAAGAGGTTTTATCCGCCTTAATCTCATGATGCACCTGATCGATTGTAGAGTGCTTATTTCTAAATCTAAATTGGTGATTTGGGACTAGCGATTTTTCGTCAATCAATTTTTGCAGGGGTTTGACCAGCATTTTCTCGAATAACTTTGACAACATTGGTATGGTAGTATAGAAATTGGCCCATTATGAGGTTACCTCGTTAGGTGGCTTGCCTGGTTTTGGTATCATTATTACCTCAGCGACTTTTCACGTGCTTGGAACATTATATCAACTTAAATGCAGCATTTATAATCTGCGCAAGTTTTTTTAGACATTTTCGTAGAAATTGTTTCAAAATTTCTCCTGTACCTAATCTATTTTTATATTTATACCCTCTTTAACTTCTTTCGCAAGTTGTTTACCTGCAACCAACCGAATAGGTCTTTACATAAGATACTCTCTTGGATGCAAATTGATTTTCCTGAGTTCGCAAAAAGCACTCTCAACTATATTAACTTTTATTTGAACTGCATTTCGCTGTCTGTTACATTGTGCTCGAATCTGCCACTAAACTTTTTCGAGAATTTTCCAAGTCCATCAAAACCAACACAATAGGGAGCTATACACTTAAATCATTTTGACATTGCTCCTCATCAAATGTCAAAGCGGGTTCAACTAACTGCAAACTGGCAGAGGTTAACCGCAGTCGGATGCTTGAAATAACACAGAGCTTCATATTTTATGGTACACTAACACTCAACGCCGCCGCGCCGCCCCCCCTTACAAGTTATTCATTGCATAAAAATGCACACCCGAGATGCAAAATACAATGACTATGAGCAATAGAATCAGCAACAACGTAACACTCTGTGAAGGATGCAGCACCAGCAGCAGCCCCTGCACCAGTCCGTTGTTTGTATTGCAGCGGTTTAGACAAACTTCTTGAAGAAACAACTGAAATTAAGTGGAAAGACATTTTAACCACAGTAGCGCTTCGCACAAAGAGAATTGTTTGTGCTGCGCCAGCACATACAGTACAAGCGACTATGAGCGTAAGAGGGTTGATGAGAAGCGAAACTTTTAATGTTTATTTCTTGGCTTGTTAAGTAAGGATGACGACGACGACGAGGACGAAGACGTATTCAGAGCAAGTGCATCACAACCTCCAACCACGAACCACCAACCAACAACCACCAACCAACAACTAGCAACCCAGCAACAGCAGCTTCAGCAGGACTCTGTTGCTTGTCTAAAGCGAAAAGATTTCAAACTTCTTACAAACTGCAATAATAAAGTTTATTAGAGAATGTACGCCAAAGAAAACGTTTCGCCCATTTGACGCCCCTCCTGCTCCTCCTCCTGTTTCAGCTCCTGCTCCTGTGTGTATGGGTATGCATCAATTTGTTGAGCAAGTATTTTTTACTTTCGCAAATAGACATGAAAGCAATAACATTGCCATGGATGTAATTGCTCGCCCCCAGGTAGAAAGGATCTTCATGTATGACTACGTTCTACGGAAGAGTCCTATGCTTTAATTGGTTATATTGCATTTTGTCTTCACTCATACCGAGAGTCACCAGAGTGCACAGGAAAAATGTGTACGCGTTCAAAGAAATGACGCCTTTCTGACAGTTGATAGTCAGTGGCGCTTAGGCGTCGAGAGAAATCCAAATAAAGCAGTTAATAGATTTATACCCACTGTGGGGAGAATCAGGGATTACGTCATACAGGATGTCTCCGAGTTCTTAATTATTTCGTTGGTATATGGAACTGAAAGCGGAATCGTTTGCCGAGTCGTTTCTTCATTGTTTTTCGGGGAAAAGTTTTAAATTGGAAAAGTTTTCCTTTGTTAACTAACAATTTTGATTGTAATAAGTGGTTGAAGTGATTTCGTTTAATTGCTGTTCATGTTTGATATGGGATTCAGTAACCACAGATCTTTAACTGTGCGGGTTTGGGGGTGTTGAATTTGCTACGACCAATTGGTGGTGATTTCAAAGAAGGATATTGCAATTGCTTTACCACGAGTTCTATTGCCCTGCGGTTTTTACTGTGCAATTTTAGGATTGCTTGCAAAAGGTCGTGTTCCTTGCGAAAGTAATTGAATGTTTGATGTGTTTACATACACGGGGTTATATCTAATTTGCATACCAAACATGAGGACCTTAGAGTTGGACTGGGCGTGGTTGGAAAGTTTTTCTCTCAATTCTTCAATACGAAACTATCCCCAAGCTCATCTGAAACGTACCTAAATGTCTCTAAGGGCTCATTTGGATTCATTCACTGAGATTGAAAGTATGAAATGGTTAAGAAGACAGTGGAATATAAACCCCGGCAGACGGAGTTAGTGTCTCCAGCGAGCTCTTGTGGAACTGCTTTGCCTGCATGCATACTTTTCAATTTTCTTACCACTTGATCTGGGCAATGATCACTTATCCCCAATCAGTCAGAACAAACAGTTTTACAATATGAGATTACAGACGCTCGTCGCTCGCCATAATTGGTGTCATGAGTGGGCACTATCTAATAGAGACCAAAATGTCAGAAATGTAAACTTGCGTTACAATGACTTTTGTGGAATTTGCAGCGAAAAAATATCTACCCATAAGTCAACGTCCTTCATACTAACGAATTGCCAGCCACGGGCCATGATAGCCAACTATAGTTAATGTATTGGGTAGCGTTTCCACCCTTTATGAATGGATCTATCTTCCATATGTGGCATAGGTTAGGTTAGGGTGGTAGGCCGCAGTGCGCGCAGCCTTATTTAGGCCAGAGGAGTCCTATTGTGATACCACAGGATCAAATGATGTCACAACTACCCGTTGACCCAGAGGGAGCTTTTTTCTACAGAAATCGTTGGAAGGGAGGCCCAGCCTGAGTTTTTAAGAGTCGGCAAATCAAGGAAGTAACATTTTAACTTGAGCAGCTAAAAAACAAAATTCTAAAAATTGGATTTTCATTAGGTATATGTTTTCAAACTCGTAAATGTATACAAGACGGCATTTTCAAAGGTTCCACCTTTCGGAAATGCGAATTTATATTTTTTTGACTGTATGTACCTTTTCCGAGTTTCGATTTTAAAAATGACGGTCAGCATCGGTGAATTTTCCGACTGAACACATTAAAATTTATCGATTTTCGATTCGATTTAAAAAAAAGATTGTCGGCGTCGCTGAATTTGCCGACTGAAATATTAAAATTTAGCTAGTTTCTATTCGATTTAAAAAAAAACTGTCGGCATCGCTTGGATAAATTGCTGCAATATTAACATTAATTAATTTATTTCATTGTTATAAATTATTTATTATAAATAAATGCACCACTGTAATAAAAATGTCTCATATCGTCTTTAATGAAAATGGATCGTTTTTGTTCGGATGCGTAAAACTTGAAAACGACTTGACCAAATTGGATACTTCCTTCTGCGGGTTTGTTCGTAATTGCTACGCGAAGGTTTAGGAAAAAAAAGTCGGAAAATTCTCAACAGGTGGCGCTGTAGCCCCACATTTAGATATCTCGAAGACCACCAAATCGATTGAGCTCCAATTTACAGGTAGTATTAGTGGTCAAAATTGGACAAAGGGGCGTGGCACCTCCCATACAAAAAACATCTTCTATGGGGTGAAACTCGATGACGTTATAACTCGATAACCGCCGGCCCGATACAGTCGGCAAGTTCCTGAAATAAGTCGGCATTTCAATGAAAGTCACTCCCCCACGGCTCGAACCCTCGCTACGCCCCTGTCGACAAAGTTGTGCCATGCACAGCGAGTTCGTCGGCCTTCCAATTCCCTGGAATGCCCATGTGGCTCGGCACCCATATACGGTTTTTTTTTTTTTGTTTTGAAGATGAAAATCTCGAAAGACACAATGGGATTAGAAACCCAGAGTAGTGTGGGACTCTAACCGCACTAAAAACACCTCCTTGACAAATGATTTTAGTTTCAACGTTGAGTTTGATTACAATTTAATTATTTTATAATTTAAATACATGGTCTCATATTTTTTATTCTTGTTTGATTTTTTTTTTTTAGATTATAAGGTTTGGTTCTTCTTAATCTACGAATATTATATCGTAATACGTCTTCTATTTCGGGATTAATATGCATCGGCAGACGCTCATTGTGACGAATTGCGTACTTTCTAATTACTTCCGTCAGATCAATCTGCAAGTCACGGTGCACGTCATTATTTCTAATATACCATGGGGCATTTACTATTCCCCGAAGGACTTTATTTTGGAATGTTTGTATTATTTGTACATTTGTTTTCTTTACCATAATGTCCAACCGGGTTTTAGTATCTGATTATATAATAAAATTTTATTCTCAGTGGACATTTCCGAATTATATCCTAGCAACCAATAAAGTTTTCTATGTCTAGAATAAGGAACTATTTGGTTATTAATAACCACGGAAATGTTCGTTATTTTTTTGTTTGTAAAATTGATATGGGTGGACTTTGACTCATTAAGTTTAATTCGCCAACGTTGTGCCGAATCACATATCTCGTTAACTGAGTTTTGTAGCTTTTCTCTTGCTTTAGCCACACATCTATCAGTTGATAGAAGTGCAGTGTCATCTGCGAATGTAGCTATCATCGTATCATTCGTATGTGGTATATCACTAGTATACAATAGATACAGGGTTGGTCGCAGAACACTTCCCTGTGGAACTCCTGCCTGTAATTCTTTAAGTTCAGAATACGCTGAACCTGGTCTATTGTCGAATGTTTATTTCTAAACCCGAACTAGTGGGTGGGAATAAGCCTTTTTAAAGGCTTTTACTTAACTTCGTGAAAAATTTGTTGTGTCAAAATCTTGCAAGTCAAATTTGAACCACTTTCTCTAAACTTATAGAACTTTGAAATTTTCCATGCTGGTTGGGTTGTGAAGACAATGCAATATTTAGAAAGAATTTTTGGATTTTGACTTCCCCTGCCCCTTTAAGGGAGGCTTTTTCATAACGCATGATCCACTAGCCGTATTAACTTGAAACTTTATATGTCAATAGATAAGTCGAAACTATTACATATCTAATTGATACTTTATACCGATTCGTCCTATAAGGGTTGGAAAAAGGGGGTGCAAACTTTTCTATTTCGACCTTACAACGCTCAACTTGCCATTATACTCATAAATATATGTAGGTCAACTCAAAAAATCCTTTTAATTGTTAGGCAATACTTTACCGAGTATTTTGAGCTAACATTCATCTTTCTAATCCATCCAGAGGGCAAGATATAATAAATTGAAAATACATCTTATTCGGCCAAATGCGAAAAAAAATTGCTTTCTTGATTGCAGTTGTGCTTAGGAAGGGTAGTTTTATTTGCGTTCTAAAAATAGAATGTATGCTCATACATATGTATGGCGCAGTTGAATTTGATGTAGGGAATGGATTTGGATAAAACAAACTATGTATGTACATATGTACGTATATAGGAGTTTGTGATGCGTAAATATGTAGGTATGCACAATGCACATGCACCATCGTACATACTTATATTTGAGATCTGCAGCTATGGAAAGTGTATAGGTAGGTATGTGTAGTAATATCAATCAAACCATACGTGTCGCGAATTTTCATTTATGTGAAATACATACCTACCTATTATGTCCATTGACTTAGGTCTTTGAAATTTTGCATGCTGATGTTTCAGTTTCGATGATAATACAATAAACTTCTAGTAAAAAAAAGGTTTTGAGAGTATGTAGGTAGATATAAAGACTAAAAAGCAAAAAATAAAATAATAGTTTAAAAAACTAAAAAAACGCTTTTATAAGTAGGTACCTACTGCACTAAAAGCTAAAAAATAAAAATTAACCAATCTATTTTGAAGGTTTATCCTGGAAGGGGCTTAGTGTAAGCCATGTTTGTAGTTATGGTTTGTATTATTTGAGTGTAAACTACACAAACATGGCTTACACTAAGCCCCTTCCAGGATAAACCTTCAAAATAGATTGGTTAATTTTTATTTTTTAGCTTTTAGTGCAGTAGGTACCTACTTATAAAAGCGTTTTTTTAGTTTTTTAAACTATTATTTTATTTGCTCTATAATTCTATATAGTCTTTTAAGAAGCAGTTTCTGAAAAAGTTTTGATAATACTGGTAAAAGGGAGATTGGCCTGTATGAGGTGACTTCTGATAGTGGTTTACCTTGTTTAGGTATAACTATAATTTCTGCTATTTTCCAGTGATGTGGAACATAATCTTAGCTTGAAACAAGTATTAATTTTTGCTTTAGTTTTACTAATGCAATGAATGGTAGTTCCTTCAGGATTTGGGCAGTTATTAGATCATAACCTGGAGATTTTCTATTAGATAGCTTATGAATACATGTGCTGATCTCTTTTATTGAAACAAAATTTATTACGTCTTCATCTATTCTATCAGATATATTCAACTTGTTCATTTGTTACATTAGGTGGAAAAGGTTTAAAAACATTTGTCAATTGTTCCGAAAAAATGTTGACCTATTCTTTTGGGTCGCCGATCCATTTCCCAACAGATGTTTTTAACGGGGGATCTTGCGCTTGTGGTCTCTGCCAAATAACCTTCCAAAGGGATTAGTCTGTGACATTGTCAGCAGTTATGGAATAAACGGAATAAAATGTTCTGCCGAGTTTGAGCGGTTGAACAAGGCATAAAACTAATACATACACAACTTTCAAAATATTTCAATTGTGAAAATAATACTACACAAATGAAAAGGGGTTCATATATATAATTTTTCTGGCGGCAGAAATCATCCCGTGTGCGTTCGAAGTATGGTATAAAAACGGTTTTCTAATATTAGTTCCCTAATTTCTATGAGATATTTTACCGAAGCTTGTTTACGTTGTTGGTAAGTTGGTAAGTTGGTGTACTATCTTCTGCTGCTTGCTGTATATCGGCAATGAATTGTTCTACTTCTATGTCAATATGACTTGTTGTGACTAGGGGAGATCTAAGGTTAATAAATTCTTCGAGTAATTCTTTAAATTGACACAAGTTCGTTTTTTTGTTGGTGAGTCTTTCATTGATTACCTGTTCTACTGTGATGCCGTTGACCGTTAAGATTATTTAAATTGCCTTTAAATAGCCGACAAATAGATTTCAGACACTAGGGCGTATACGTAACATTTTTGCTCCGTTTCCAATTTAAAAACAAAATCGTTTTATTTGCCGGCTAAATTGTTTTACTATGACAACGATCAAAAATATTTATTTGCCAACCTCTTGAGAATGTTCTTGAATCCTTTAATATCTGTAAGTTCGAAAAAATTTCAGCCCATATGAGTGAAAATTATTTTAATCAAACCCCTTTGAATGTTCAAACTCGAATTTTGTCCTCATAAGTATTGGCCACAATTGCGATCTTTTCGAAGCTTCCTCAAATCATTCTGTTATTTATAAATGTTATAAAATAATAACTTCAAATTTGATTGCATCCAACATCACAAATCCGAGGAATTGTCCTTCTCTAAAGTATTCATTCTTCAAAATATGTCGCTTCCGTCTACTTAATTTATCAAATATATCATCGAATTGTTAAAAGATGAACTGTCGTTGTATCTATTTCCCTCCAACCACTTTTGTATCTCACATTCATAACAAATAAAATATATACTCTGTACATTCAAGTTATAAGAAAAATCTCTTCTTCGAAAAAGTCCTTTTCACTGAGACTTGGCTGGCTGACAAATGTGAGCTGTAACAACTAACATAAAACTAGAAATTAAGAAAAAAAAACCATCCCTCCTTGCGGATGTACCCTCCCCTTCAACTGTAACTACAACCTCAAGAAAGTCTCTTTGCACCCGTTGTTGCCCTTCACTCGGCTAAACGCAGTGAAAAATGGCACCACACAGCACAGTTCAGGACAAGCAAAATGTACGCTTAGAATTTCAAGAAACGAAGCGCACAACCACGAGACAGAAAGTTAGTTGATCACAATAGAAAAACTTTTCTGATAAAACTCCTGAACGGAAAGAACCGCTTTATATATATATTTTTTTAATGGTGTTCCCAGAAAACTACAAACACACACAGAACAAAAAAAAACTGACAACAATACACGGGGAGCAATGTGCAGGAAGTAAACAAGGCAAGGCAAAGAAAAAAAAATATATATACAATATTATAAGAAATACGAACAAATCTCGAACCTCAACCAACACGATGAAGGATGCAGTGGATAAGAAAACGCTGGAAAAATGCTCGGAAATCTTTGAAAATTTTTCCATTTTTCCATTTCACTAGATGCAATGCAACAACAAAATATTTCTCGACTCCGGCTGTTACTGTCGGAGTACTTGTATTATATTGCAAAGCAAGGACTGTTCTGCTGGTTTTCTTGTCTTTTTTTTCTTAGTCATTTTTTTCTTTACGTCTTTGAGATCATTTTTGCGATATAATGGTCACGGGAAGAGAGTCATTTGATTTGTTCCGAAACTCGTTCGTCCTTTGTTATGTGTGTTAGATTTTTTTTTTTCTTCTTTTCTATATCGAGTTGTGTCTTGTCTTTCTTTTGGTATCTCTGGTGAATGTTAAGGAAGATAGAGAAAAAAAAGATGAAGAAGAAAATTCTTGGATACAAGTCAAAGATGCAAGTTGCATGGACAATCTTTCGAGTGAGGTAATTTGGGTGCAGACCAAATAATTGTGGCACTACACAACGAGGTCATCGGGGATTCGTTGTAATTATTTGTTCTCATTGTTGTTATCAGCAATATAGCGAAAGATACCGACTGACAGGACATAGAATTGGATTCATGTAATTGCTAAAGTTTACACAACGAAGACATTTGGGGCGCGTCCTAATGTTTTGCTTTCTCTAATCGAAGAATGTGAACGTTTTCATTATTTTCAAAGGATATATATATATTCCCTTTTGTTGGATGAGAGCAAACAAACAAACAGAGAGTCTTTTCAACAAAATGGACAATTAATTGCTTCCATGCGTACTGAAGCGAAATAAAATGATTTATTTTTTGATGATCAATGGGCGCTTAATTTACACTAAAGATCGTCCCAACTACCTACTCCTATTTTATTACTTTTATTCCTGGCAATAATTTAATACGTTTGTATGCAATTTAATTAAACACACACACAATCCAATTAGTGCGAGAAAAATCGGTTTAATGTGCCTCGTTATTTAGAGCTATGGCGCTAGAGAACTTTTTTTTTTTCATTTTTCTATATACAGATTAACTGAAAAGCTATGCAATCAGCTAATTGCTAAAGCGACGTCATAAATTCACGGAAGAAAAGTCGATAAAAAATGTAAAAAAAAACGAGATGCAAATAAAACAATTATTCAGATAAATTGCTATGGTTTCAGCAACTATTAAGTTGCAATGAATACCTATCCGTGTTTGGTTTTATTTGTTCACAGGTCAATTTAGCTGAAGTGGTTATTGGATGATTTATACAAAATGTTTTGGCGTGAATGCGATTTTTGTGTTCGAAAGTTAAATGAGAAATATTACCTGCGGTGGAGTCTCTTTTAAAACGAACACTGTTTAATATATATTGTTTTTGTGGATCTTTTTTTATGTAAAAATGTTTTTGTTTTAATATTTAAAAAAAAGAATTGTTTTGGTAAAAACAACAAACGATATCGAGTCTATGAAAAATCGATGTTTTGAAGACTTACTTACTTACTTAAGGTGGCGCTACAGTCCGGGGTGGACCTGGGCCTCAACCAACAAGCGTCTCCAGCCAGCGCGATCTTTGGCCAGCTGTCTCCAGTTTCGCACGCTAAGTTGGTTAAGGTCCCCTTCCACTTGCGTGCGCCACCTGAGTCGCGGTCTTCCTCTACTGCGCCGTCCCTCGGGTGTGGATTCAGAGATCTTCCGGGCCGGAGCATTCACGTCCATTCGCTCTACATGACCCAGCCATCGCAGTCGTTGGACCTTCACTCTTCTGGCTAGGGCAATGTCGCTGTACAGCCCGTACAGTTCGTCGTTGTATCTCCTCCTCCATTCACCGTCTATGCAGACGGGACCGAAAATTACTCGAAGAATTTTCCTCTCGAAGCAACCAAGAGTAAGCTCATCCGCTTTTGATAGAGTCCATGCCTCTGCACCATAAAGTAGGACTGGGATGATTAAGGTCTTATAAAGGGTCACTTTAGTTGTTCGAGAGAGGGCTTTGCTACTCAATTGCTTTCTTAGCCCAAAGAAACAGCGATTGGCAAGAGTTATTCTTCGCTTAATCTCAGCGCTGGTGTCATTGTCTGAGTTAATAGCGGAGCCTAGGTAGACAAAGTCCTTTACCACCTCAAAGTTATATCTGTCTATAGTGACATTCTGTCCAAGACGTCGGTGTTGGGTGTCCTTTCTCGATGACAGCATATACTTTGTCTTGCCCTCATTGACCGCCAAACCCATCTTTGCCGCCTCCGTCTCAATGCTCACGAACGCGCCAGTGACATCACGCTGCGTTCTCCCGATTATGTCGATATCGTCGGCGTAGGCGAGTAGATGGACGGACTTTTGAAAGATAGTGCCTCTGGTGTTAGCGTTTGAGTTTTGCACTATTCTTTCAAGAACGATGTTAAAGAAGTCACATGACAGCGCATCGCCTTGTCTAAAACCTTTTTTGACATCGAAGGTCTCAGTGAGTTCTTTACCGACCTTGATGGAGCAGCGTGCATTCTCCATTGTCATCCTGCACAAACGGACGAGTTTGGCAGGGATGCCAAAACTAGACATTGCTCTGTATAGCTCGTCTCTATAAATGCTGTCATAGGCGGCCTTAAAATCGATGAAAAGGTGGTGGGTATCGATTTGAACTTCCTGGGTTTTCTCCAAGATCTGCCGCAGTGTGAATATTTGGTCGATGGTAGACTTTCCTGGCCTAAAGCCACACTGATAGGGACCAATCAGGTTGTTGACGAAAGGCTTCAGGCGTTCACACAACACGGCAGATAAGATCTTATAGGCGATGTTAAGAAGACTAATACCTCTGTAGTTGGCGCAGTTCAGAGGGTCTCCTTTCTTGAGGATCGGGCAAACAATGCTGAGGTTCCATTCATCGGGCATACTTTCCTCCGACCATATTTTACAGATGAGTTGGTGCATGCTCCTAACCAAGTCATCGCCTGCCGCTTTGAATAGCTCGGCGGTTAGGCCATCTGCCCCAGCGGCTTTGTTGGACTTAAGCTTAGATATGGCTATCTTCACTTCGTCCAGGTCGGGTGGACGGAATTGTTGGTCTTCATCGTCCAGGTTGAATGGTTCATTCTGCCTGACAGCGGGATTTAGTTCGTCATCGCCGTTAAACAGTCTGCAGAAGTAGTTCTTCCATATCCCCAGCATCGACTGCGATTCTACTACGATGTTCCCTTGTTCGTCCTTGCAGGCTTCGGTTCGGGCTCTGTAGCCTTGGCAGGTTCTTTTTACCCTTTGGTAAAACTTCCGAACCTCATTCCTGCTGTAGCATCTCTCTATTTCCTCGATCGCGCGCTTCTCGTGCTCTTTCTTTTTTCTCCTGAGAAGCCGGTGTTCGTCTCTTCTTTTCTGCGCGTAGAGCTCACGAGCAGCTCTAGTCCTTCTTTGCAGCGCCGCTTTGTATGCCTCTTGTTTCGCTGCATGTGCTTGCCGGCACTCGTCGTCGAACCAGGGGTTTCGTTGTGGTGGTCGAGTGAAACCAAGCACATCAGAGGCGGCGTCTCTGATGGCTTTTTGGCAATGTTGCCACTGGTCCTCAATGCTTGATGCTGGCTGCATAGAACCTCTTGAGAGATTGAGAGAGACTCGATCGGAGAAGGATCTGGTGATCTCTTGCGATTTTAGCCGTCCGACGTCAAACTTCCTCACAGTATTTACTTGTCTTGGCGGTGTTCGGGATATCCGAAGGCGTACCTTGGCTACAACAAGGTAGTGGTCCGAGTCAATGTTGGCCCCTCGGAACGTTCGGACATCCATAATACTGGAGGAGTGCCTTGCGTCGATCGCAATGTGGTCAATCTGGTTGACGGTTGATTGATCGGGAGATCTCCAAGTGCCTTTATGAATATCGAGATGCGGGAACCGCGTACTTGATATGACAACATTTCGCCCCGCCGCGAAGTCGATCAGCCTAAATCCGTTATCGGAGGTGGTGTCGTGTAGGCTGTACCTCCCGACAGTACTACCAAAGATGCCCTCTCTTCCTATCTTTGCATTAAAATCACCTAGGACAATTTTAATGTCATAGTTAGGGCACTGCTCGTATGTCTTGTCCAAGAGCTCGTAGAACCTCTCTTTGGTATCGTCGTCTTTCTCCTCCGTGGGGGCATGGGCGCATATTAGGCTAATGTTGGCGAATTTAGCCTTGACGCGGATTGTCGTGAGGCGCTCGTTCACACAGTTGAAACTTAAGACTTCTTGCCTAAGTCTGCCTCCAACGACGAATCCACATCCAAATAAGCGCTGTTTTTGTTGCCGATAGCAGTCGCCATAATAAATATCGCAGTCTTTCATCCTCTTCTTGCCCGGTCCATCCCATCGCACCTCTTGGATGGCGGTTAGGTCTGCTTTAAAGCAGTTCAGGGCCTCCGCTAGTTGTTCGGCTGCACGTGGTCTGTTAAGGGACCTAACATTCCACGTGCAGATCCGAAATTCGTTGTCCTTTATTCGTTTGCCAGGTTCGTCAACAGTAAGATCATCCGTATCCGAGGCTTGTGGTAGTTTCGGAACTAAGTAATTTTTTCCGCAGTCGGGCAGTTACCCCGACGTACAACCCCCAACCTGGAGGGCCAGGCCCTTTGTTAGACCCCTTGGACGAAAGGGGCCGGATTCCTCCGGTGTCAGTAACCCACTTCGGGGATGTGAGAGCTGCCGTTGGCCCATAAAGGGTTCATCCGCCACCATCTCTGTTTCAGCACCCTGACTAGTCCTGAAAAATCCTCACTGACCTCAGCTCCAAATATGTCGAAGTAGCTCAAGTAAGGTAACTGTCGTATTGACTGTTGACGACACCGTTGATTCAGTCTAATGAATTCATCCGCCGTACCGCCTCTTTCTGAGGAGCTCATGTAAGACTTCTGAGACTCGTTCAGTCAGTCTTTCCGACAGAGCATTATAGTGTTGCTATTTTCTTCGTGTTCAACACTCGCACTTATAAGTTCAGCAAGTCACACCCGGATGGGCAGACCAGTACCCGGTGGTTACCACTGGGAGGTAAAATAAGCACAATTGATGTGTACGAAAGGTTACAACAGCTGGGCACCGCCAGGTTGATGCCGATCAGCGCCTACCCGATTCATACACACCCAACTGAAGACTTGCTTGACGTTTAAGAAAGACGTGTTGTAATCCACTCTAGAGTCTGGGGGCAGTGTTAGGAGGTGTTTATATTTGTTATAATATTTTTGTTATAATTATGTCGGCCCTTCCTTGAAGTGTCAGCTATACTCTGCAGTAACATCTAATTTTTTATATGGCATTCTATAATGAAGGGGATAGAAGGGATTGCTCCAATTACAGGGGTATATCACTTTTAAGTCTCCCCGGAAAAGTCTTTACCAAGGTGATGGAAACTCGTTGCATTGCGGCCTTCGTCCCGGTAGAAGCACAACCGACCAGCTATTCACGCTCAGAATGGTACTTGAGAAGTCTTGGGAGTAAACGGCGGTAAATCAATACCTTTCACTGTGGACGTTGGACTTCGCCAGGGGTGCGTCTTGTCTCCTCTCCTTTTCATTACTTATATGGATTGGATGTTTTTATTTCAAATCAATTTGTATTGGTTTGTTTTACGCAATATTAACGTGCTTCTATCGTTTGTTTACCACTATGGGCTTTTTAGCTCTCATTTGGATTAGATGTTATAGCGCAGATCTGAGGAAAGGTTAGGTTAGGTTACGTTAACGGGTTGGTAGAGTAGGGTGAACCCTCTGGTACAACATTTAGGTCCTCAAGGACCCATTGTGATGCCCTTTCATGCGGGGTTAACCATTGGTGTTATGGTGGTTAGCTTTGTGTCCCTCCTTCTTGTATTTACAAGACGACCGGCGGCCGTGATCCGAAAGTGAGACATCAGAAAGTTCTTGTAAGTCACGGAAGTATAGTAACTTAACTTCCAAGTGTTCTGTTCCTCAAATGACAGAGACTCGGGCAGTGACAGAGGAAGTGATGTGTGTCCTCATGGACGTCATCGTCTCCGCAGCCTCTACATATATCGTCATCTTTGATATTTAGTTTCATTGCGTGATTTCTTAGGAAGTTATGCCCAGTTAGAGCCCCTACCCTACCCGCAAGAAGGTTAGAATTTGTGAACAACCATTATTGGTTGTAAATTTACATTTACATTTTCAAGGTTCCGTTTCCATATGGAGGAACCTTATTGCTTTCGCTACGATGTCTGTCCGAATAAACTAAGCCAATTTTGTACCTAGGTCTATCTTAAGAACTGATAGACGTAGAAGGCTGAAATTTGCACACAACATCATCAGTGTTGGATCACACAAATATACCATGCTCACCAAGAACAAACAAACAAACATCGCATTCATCGAAACAATCAACCTTAAACTTAAACAACTTACCTATGTACTTTAATACTTACAGTATACTTTAATTGCTAACTTATGATACATTATAAACTCTCACTGAATTCAAACGAAACATTTAAAAATTAGCGCCCAAAAACCAATGTTCGCCATATTTTTCTATTTACTCTTTGTACTAAAAACTTGAAAACTGAATTTGCTATTGTACTAAATAACTCTCTTTACTAATCCAATGTGAAAATAAAATTAGTATGAAGATTGGTGATCTTGTCGTTGGCACCAGCAGTGGAGTAAAGCTTTTTATTTCGTCTCGCCATACTTAGTCGTTTTCGCTGTTCTTAGCTCGAATTACTATTGGTCAAATATAAAATTTCGATTTCGACTTTTCGATTGAATGAAAGTCTCGTTTCGCTTAATTCTTGAAAAAAGATAATAGCTATTTCGCATATTCGAACTTCGCAAAAAACAAATCAATCTGAGGGATTTTTATTGCAACAGTTTTCGAAGCAAATTTTTCCCAAGGAGCAATCGAAAAATTATTCGATTGTACAATCAGGTATAACCTCCAGTTAAACGACAAATACCAATAATAGCGACATATTGATTAGTTTTGGAGTAATAAGTAATTTAGCGAAAAAAAAATATTTTCATTTTCACAAAAACTGTTTTTTTTTTCTTGATTTACAACAAAAAAATAATGTTTCTATTTTGTAGATTTTAATCGTAGCTGTATATGCGCTGAAGACTGTTTTGCCGAAAAGTTAATATTTTACGAGATAGGTATTTACAAAAATATGTCCAATATGTCATTCATAAGCGTGCTATCTTATACGTTTAGTTTGGGTCTACCCCAATATGTAGAAAAATACAATACTGAAAACCATAATTTAGAAAAAAAAAATATAGAATGAAAAAATCTCGAAACCAAAATCTCGAAAACAAAAATCTCGAATAGCAAAAATCTAGAAAAAAAAATCTCGAAAGCAAAAATCTAGAATTAATATTAATTTTTGAGCCAATGGTAACAATCCGCGCGCGCGAATCTAAATTTATTTTCTGTTGAATAGTTATAGTTATGGTTTCGAAGGCATGTGTTTTGTTATGACTACAAAGAAGTTACAAAATATTCATCTTATGTCGATTTCAATTGGGCAAGAAAGTTTTTCTGCTCTAGAAATTAATTTTTTGTCAAATTAATTTTTCATTGGGCAAAAAAAAAACACTTTTTTTAAGATTCCGATCACTTTTGTGAATCTCGATTCGAGGGCGAGATTCACACATACTTTAACCTTCGTATTGGTGATTGGCAAGAGACATTTGTAAACACAAATCGCAATAAAAAAAATAGCTGACTGTCAAATAACACACCAACACAAACGCAAACAAAAAGTAATCTCATTTCATGTTCCATTGGGCAGGAAAAATCTGAGATCTGAGAGCAAAATGGTAAAAGCCCAATCGAAATCGACATTAGACTTGTTTTCATTTTCGGAGTAAATTTAATGAATTATAAAAATCTCGAAAGCAGTTTTATTTTCTAGATTTTTTTCGAAATATAGTCTTTCGAGATTTTTGTACTTTCTAGATTTTGACCCATTCGCGATTTTTGCATTCGAGATTTATCAAATTCATTTTCGAGATTTTGACCATTCTAGTTAACGCCATGATCCCGTTTCCTTTCCAATAGAATTGGAACTCCAAGAAATACTCATTTTCATACACACACATATTATATAAAATTGTTTCTTCTTTCGCTCTCGGACTCGGGTCTCGGCCTTGGCTCACTCGGCTCAGTGTGTGTCGGTCGGGGGCAGGGTTGTCAGGTTTTAAAAACCGGAATCGCCAAACGTAAACTATAAAACGCCAAAAAATCGCCAAATTTTAAAATTTCCCACTCTCCAAATTCAAAAACCATGAAAATCAAATGAATTCATGCAACCAGTAATTTTTACTTAAAAACAAAAACTTAATGCAAATTCCCCAAGCTCCTGAAACTCTGGCTGTCTTATTGTCATTTTGTACACATTGTTACAAAACTTCAAAACGTCTTCTTCGGGTACACTTTCTAGATAGATAAAATTCATTTGACCAATTGACTGAAATTAATTTTTCCCAATGAGTAAGTTATAAGCTTTTGGGTGGAATCAAGCTTAAAAACAAACTTTTAAAACAGGGTCCCAGTTGGCTTATGCTGTCCCCCTGCAACCCCCTGCTTAGGGTTTCTGTCAGATTTGGAGTATGTGTGAAATTGGATATATCGAAGGTTTTTTTTGCAGTACAAACTCCCACCTACTTCAAAATCCAACAGAAAACTCAAGCAGTCTGTGCATTTCCACTTACTATTTTGGGCTTTATTGCTTGTCAAAAAAACGAACCCTGGAAAGAAAATAACACCCAAAACGAAGAAAAATTTTGCAACAACAAATTGCACGAGTTTTTTTTGGGCGTTATTTCCAAATCGATTTGGGCGCTATTTCCTTAGGCGTTATTGCCTGTCCAATGTCTACCCAAATCTATTTTCAAAAGGATGCAGTAGCCACAACCTTCATTTATGTTCATCGGCTACATGCACACCAGAGGTAAGGGAGACTGCATGTAGCCGATGAACATAAATGAAGGTTGTGGCTACTGCCTCCTTTTGAAAATAGATTTGGGTAGACATTGGACAGTTTTTCACTCACCCCGCATCTAAGCAAAAATCAATATTGCATTTAAAACGTCTAAGCACCAAGTTTTGACAAGGGAAGTTGGGTTTGTCCGACAGCTTTTCAGACTTCGACCGATCTCACTGTCATTGTACATATTCTATCATTCTGCTGACAGAGACAAACACTTCGTGTCGTACTTAGCTAAATAGAACGGATTCAACGTATAGCCGGAAACTGCATGACGGGCTGTCAACGCTCCTCACCGACCACTGCACTGAATGTCATCCTAGGCTTATTACCTATCCAAGTACACATTCAAATGGAAGCAAGACTAAGCATTCATCGCCTATTCCATTCGAATAATATCGACCCCTATTCCTATCATGGAGGTCACCTGTCTTTAATTGACACTATGGAGCCTGAAAGAGCGCGTTCAGCATATTTCTAGACGACATGTTACCGGAATATGGCTTCCATAAAAACTTCTCTATCATCATATCCCGCCAAGGGAAGAATGGGAAAAATACAAACCCAATCCATCGCGACTTGATCTAGTCTGGTACACAGACGGTTCCAAGATGGATTCAGATACTGGATCTGGTATTTTTGGAGAATCTCCTCAAGCGAACTTCTCAGTCAGCCTAGGCAGGTTCTCGTCCATATTCCAGGCTGAAATCCTTGCCATCAATCACTGCGCTAGAATAAATTTATATTCTAACACAAGTGGTAAAACCATATTTATCTTCTCAGACAGTCAAGCTGCTCTTAAAGCTCTGAACTCATCTGTTATAAAATCGAAGCTGGTCCTAGAAACTTACATGGCCATCTACGAATTAGCAAAGAAAAACCTAGTCATTCTACACTGGATTCCAGCCCACAGGGGATTTACTGGAAATGAAACGGCTGACTCTCTGGCCAAAGTCGGCGCGACAACGCCACTCGTCGGACCTGAACCCTTCTGCGGTGTCAGTAAGGGATGCTTCAGGGAATACATTAGGAGCTTAGCTCAAATCGAATCTAATGAACTCTGGCTTAAAACACCTGGGCAGAACTGCACCAAACAGTTCCTCCCGAAATTCTCCCAAAGAAAATCCTATTTTCTAACTAATCTGGGTAAAAACAACCTAAGAATCCTGACAGGATTTATTACTGGCCATGGTCTTATGAAAAAACATCTTCACCGAATCGGAGTCTCACCAGACCCCACATGCAGACTGTGCCTAGAGAGTGATGAATCCTCTCTTCACATTCTCATGGAATGTCCGGCTCTCTTCCGCCTTAGAAAGAAAGTTTTTGGCGAAGAAATCTTTACCTCGGCAAATCTTGCTGAATTACCCCCAGAGAAGATACTTGTCTTCCTGACTGTCTCCGGAGTAAAAAGATGGCTCTAGGACCCTACCAGGGATGGCACAATAGGTTCCTGTAGAGAGCCCGCAGTGCCAGGGCCGGTTAAGGCTCTCCCGATCAATCATCTAATCTAGCTAAATAGAAGCATTCCAGCTGAAAAATTGCATTTACTTTAGACTGATGCAAAGTTTCTATATTTAGTTATTTAGTTATAAAAGCAAAAGTGGGGTAATTTAAAAAAGAACATTTTTTCGTAAAAAAGTA
Organism: Cheilosia soror; assembly: GCA_949372485.1. Classification (NCBI taxonomy): domain Eukaryota; kingdom Metazoa; phylum Arthropoda; class Insecta; order Diptera; family Syrphidae; genus Cheilosia; species Cheilosia soror. Next base: position 67,246,120 of record OX443562.1, on the reverse strand, counting down.
AAATGGTTAGGCGGAGCTTAAAAAATGTAGTACATTAGGGTAACGATGTAGTATGTAGTACAGCGTTGAAAAGTCAAGCAAATATGTAGCACAGTACTACATATGTAGTACAATGGTAACGCTGACTACACACTTTTGTTTCCATGTTTCACTTAGGCCATAGTTATAGCTATCATTGAAATGCATCATTGAAAATTTTGTTTTCCGATTTTAAGACGAGTAATCAAACAATATTGGCTTTAGTTGGTATAAAAATAAAGGTAATCAATTGTGGAATTTTTTTACGAAAGAAATTACTTAATTCTGACTAAAACTCTTCTTTAAATTCAATTTTATTATTTCACTGATCGAAATCGATTTCAATGAACAGCTGATCCTCGTTTCTCCAATTTGGAACCCAATCGTTTCACTGATGTGTTCGATTCTCTTCCTATTCTCAGCTGTCAGTTTTGCTTTCAATGATCAACTCTAACCTCAAAGCCTAGACTGGTTCGTTGAAAAGTCACTGACAGGTTGTTTCACTGACAAGAATTTTTCAATGATTGCTATAACCGACTTGTCAAAAAAAATTAAACCACCATTCCACTGATTTGTTCCAATGATGCATTTCAATGATAGCTATAACTAGGGCCTTAGTTTGCATATCCATTACCTACCCATTCTCCATTCATCATCATCATAATTGCTATTGGTTGATGAATGATGGTGCTCTCGGATCGGCCGCGGTCCTCATTTTTTTTTCTCATTCATGGGTGCTCTTTGTATTTGTATTATTGTTATTGCTAGTTGGGTGGAGCCGAGTCGGTGGATTTAACTGACGAGTGACGATGATAATGACAGCGTTCTTAACTATGCATGTACAGTAGTTATACACTAGGTAGTACAACGTACGTACGGAACCTTCGGTGCGCGAATGACTCGCACTTGGCCGGTTTTTTGTTTCACAAATAGAAATTCTACAAGAAAAAAATTAATATTGAAAAAAGAGTTGGTTTATTATAAAAATTAATGAAAGAGCACAAAATTCGCTTTTATTTGATTTAGGTACCTACAAACATTTCGCCATCGACCATTCACCAAGCCCTGATGTAGTTGAATAATGATAACTTTTAAAAAAATGTAGCTCTCATGTTTAACCCTCACATGGACAGTATCTACCCGGGTAGATATTTGAATCTTCATCTCTAAATATCTCTTGGGTTTCTTATTAGATTTTAATGCAGTTTCGAATCAGTGACTAAATTATTGTTTTATTGAAGATTATTTTACTTTTTTTTGTCTTACACGGACATTATCTACCCAGGTAGATATTTGTTGAATTTGAATGCAAAATGTCGATACAAAAAATTATGTGAGTACCAAGTAGAGCTTAAAACTAAACTAAAGTATATTATTTTATGTGACATACAAATATGTGTAGTGTAGCAAATAAAATAATAAAATACGATTTATTGCGAAATTCTTTTGAAGCGCCTCACCGATATCGTTGTTCGATAAAAGGGTAATTTGGAAAATATGCACAACCAAACGTAAGCGAGAAAGTTAAAAAATAAAGAGAATGAATGCAAAAGGATAATATTGAAAGAAAAACTATAACCTAGTGGAAAAAACTCACACAAAATGCGTGAGATTTTGTTTATCTACCCGGGTAGATACTGTCCATGTAAGTGCATTTAATTTTCCGTCCATTAGAGGGTTAAGTGCGTGTTTCGTACGAGTGCTCCAAGAATGATATTGAGAAAGTTTCGTAATAGCGCGTCACCCTGTCTTAAAGATTTTTCGATTCTGTCACCAACGCAGTGTTCCCATGAAAACAAAAGTTTCTCAGGGTAGCTAAATAAGTCCATCACCATTTTGCTTGTTCTAAATAGCTCCCAAAATATACCCATGAGAGTAAAGAATCCTCCTCCAAATATCCACGACGCCATTGAAATTAAGAAAGACAAATCTGCTACTGCTACTTTTCCAAAGTGATTTACCAACTTCATTGCCTCATTATCCACATCTACAACCTGGCAGGCGCCTTTCCCTATCAGCACCCAATTAAGCTGTAAAGTAATACAATATCCAGCGACACTACAAAGTATTACTGCCAAATAGATCATTGTTCTCCTTTAGGTAATCACTTGCTGGGAAATCACATCCACCCCACCACAGTTGCGCTTCATCTCGTCACTGGCCAAAGATTAACTGTCTAATAAAGGATCCTCCAGTTGGCAACATCCATTTGGTATTAACAAAACAATTTCCATCGTCAGGCGATTTTCATAACAAATAATGGGCAATTTTCAATAAAGCACTCGCGCTTCCTTGCACGCCGCTGTTTACAGCGTACAGGGTACATGCCGTGTCGTTACCTCAGCACAAAGGATAAGACGAAACGGCCACCTTTATTACACACCGTGTACGCTATAGTGATTCCATTTAGTTTTCAGAACAAATAAGAAAAGTAATATGCCTTCGCTGTAACCGTGTAACTGGGCCCCGACGCCACTATACCTTTAAATTCTCCATCAGGTGCTTATTCAAAATTTATTAGCAGCCTCCCTCTTCTCGGCCGCAATGGGTACAATGAGCGAGAGTAGCATAACGAACGTCCTGTTGTCCTGGGATAAAACCAAAGTCGAAAAAAAATGCCCATAATCACAAAAAGAAAATTTATTGTTCTTCGGCCGTAGGTACTAGTAATTCGGTCATTTTCCATGGAAAAATGAAAAGAAAAAATTAAATGAACAGAAAGTGAAAGAGCGGGCGAGAATAAAAAAAAAAAAAAAAACAAACCAAATGCCGCAAAAAGAAAGCAACGACTCCATAAGGGTGCAATGTTGAGCGAACGTAAACCTGAAGATTATTTATAGTCTTCGCTAAATCTGCTCTTGGAGGGTGGTAAACATTCAGATGAATTATTTGAATTCTAAGCGATTTTTATGTTCACTTGTTTGTGTGTCTTGTTGTCCTGGTCTTTCTGGAAATATACTATACACCTAAAATCTGTTGATGTTTTTGTTGAAAAATCATTTTTATTGTTCATTTGTTTTGTTCTCTTTCGTACAGGAATTGATGCCATGGACATTATGATTAACAGAAAAGCGGATATACTTCGGATGGGCATTGTTCTCTGGATGTTCTTCGTCTGCAGCATATGTGGTGAGTCACACCTTTTGTTCGTAAAATTAGGGATATTTATTACGATTTGTTTTGAGTTTAAATTTGATTTAAAATCGATTTGAATTTATTGACTTGCAATCCTGGGGAACAGTAATTTATTCCCAAGATTGCCATTATTCAAATGAGTTATATGTATATAGATTTGTATCTACGAACGTCGTACCTATAGCTGGTTTTAAGGGGGGGCAAACCTTATTTCGAAGCACCTATTGGTTTTATCAAAGTCTAGGAGTAAAATGATTTCACTAATAATTCTACTGCAGGCAATGAACGTTTCTCGATAAGGAAATTCACAAATGCTATAATTGATGGTAAGCAGAGGACATCTACATCTGAATATTGTCCTATTTCGGAAGTTGCATCACGCTGCAGAGGAAATACTGCAGTTTAATGGGGGATGGAAGTGCAGTCAAGGGAAATGTGTAGCTATAAATACTAAAATAAATAAGAGTTATAGTTGTGATCAAAAAAGAATGTTTTTTTTTTGATGATGACAAAATATAGGGTAATTTTACCAGAACACTCGAGCATCGTTTTTCAGCACCCTATCCTATACAATACATATTTGCATTCCATTAAGTTTTTGCACAAATTTTTTTTCTAATTCGAAATCCCTCTAAGTCGGCTCTCACATTGAGGCAACATTCAATAAGCAACTGGCAATAGGAAACATGCAAAATTATCGCTCACAGTTATTTTACTTTGAATTAAATTAGAGGTCTCACATCAAAGCAACTAAATATCGCTCGAACGAAAAATGTTGCTGATTGTTTATTGGCAGTTGCTATAGTAACTATAGTTGCTTATTGCTTGTTGCCTCAATCTGAGAGCCGCCTAAATCGACAGTCGCTTTAATTCAAACTCGATTCTTGACCTGTTAGAATCCATTTAAGTCTAATTTGTATAAACAAACACAACATAACAAAACAAAAACAACTAAAAAACCCCCCTCTCGTGCACAAACAAACGCATCACGTGCTAGGCAACAAATTTAGACAATATCCTCGAATTTTGTCAAAACTTAACTTGTCGAACTTATTTTGGTATCCCGTGTAAACAAAATTAAGTGCACGGCTGGGTCGCACCATTGTATATAAATCTAGAATTTTTCTTTTATTGCAAATCTCACTGAATGTCAGGGTCATTAACATATTCGGTGTCGGTCTATTAGCGTACCTAAAAATAAATAAATAAATAGGTGGCGCAACAGGCGGGTGAAACCCAAGGCCTAGCTTCTCGCAACCATTCGTTTTGTGTGAGTTTCTATTTTTGGGACGAATGGAAGGGACCTACAACTTTATGCCGAGTCCGAACGGCTGAATTGAGAAGCTTTTTCATGGCAGTCATACTCTCGGATGTTTGTCAGACGATCGCGAGAGGTGGCGCAGTAGAAAAAACTTTAAGATGTAATTTGTGTTTTTCCGGGGATCGAACCTGGGATCCCTCGCACAGTAGTCCAGCACACTAACCACTGCGCTACTGCGCCCACACTATTAGCGTACCTACGCGGGTAAAACCGAACGCAAACGATATATATGTAAAAGGTAAAAAATGAGTAAAGTATTGGCGGGGAGTAAAGGGGGTCTCACGAACCGCTAGCCTTATAACCTTGAAACTTTGTATGTTGATAGATAAGTCAAAAGTATTACATGCCTCATTCATCGTTTTCAAAAATTCGTCCTATAAAAGTTAAAAAAGGGGGTGAAAACATTTCTATTCCGAACATACTACGCTGAACTTGCCATTATACATACTCATAAATCTATGTAGGTCAATTGAAAAAATGTTTCTAATTGTTAGACAATACTTCACCGAGTATTTTGAGCTAACATTTAACTTTCTGGTCCATTATTTATTTCTGAAATTTAAAGTACAAGGTGGCGCAAAAGTAATCCTCCTATCAGAAAATGCTATAAAGTTTGCGATTGGCCCCTAATGTCAGTTCTGTTTTGACATTTGTGTAGTAAACACATGCGAAATACACGTTAATAAACAATGTTACGCTACACTGCTCCAGAACGCGGAATATTGGTGACTATTTATTTGAGCAATAATCGGTCGGTGACTTTGGCACAACGTGAATTTCGTCGCAGATTTCCTAGCCGTCCAACGCCTACTGGTGAAACACTGCGACGTTTAGCCGCTCGCCTCGAAGAGACTGGCACAACACGAGATGCTGCCAGGCGTGGCAGACCCCGGAGTAGCCGTTCTGCAGAGAATATTGCTGCTGTAGCCGAAGATGTCATGGACATGAAGACGTCGCGGGCCAAACGGTTACTGTGAATGGTGAGCGCTACAGAACAATGATCAACGAGTTCTTTTTTCCGCAACTTGATGAATTGGGATTGGAAAACATGTGGTTCCAACAGGACGCTGCAACGGCACACACTGCACGTGCCACAACCGATATGCTGAAGGATGCATTTCCCGGGCGCCTAATCTCCCGTTTTGGCGATTTGCACTGGCCAGCAAGATCGCCTGATTTGACCGCTCCAGACTTCTTTTTGTGGGGCTTTTTGAAGTCGCGGGTTTATGTCAACAAGCCTCACACTCTTGCAGCTCTTAAAGACAATATCCGTCAAGAATGTGAGGACCTATCGCCGGAAGTTTTGGCCAAAGTGATGGAAAATGCCATAAAAAGGGCTCAAAGGACAATCAACTGTAGCGGCGGCCATTTACATGACATCATATTCTCGACTTGATGTAAAAAAAATTAAAAGACCAAATAAAAATAATCCACAAGAAGAATCAAAGTTTTTCATTTTTTTTTTAAATTACAGCCAAAAAACATCGGAAAGTTATTTTTGCGCCACCTTGTACATTCTTTTATTTTATTATTTATTAAGAACATTCATTTACCAACTGCCATATCTACTTTTGCGACCCTACGCCTACAGTCCGGGTCCACCAGCGTCTCACCCATTGCACCTTTTCATTTACCGTGATCTTTGACTGGCTCCCCCCCCCCCCAGTTACACAATGCAAGTTAAATGAGGCGAGAGGAAACGTACGTGGATCGGAAATAGCTGCTCAGCGAATAGTAGCAGCGGATCACAAACCACATCAAAGCGAAGTACACTAGCGGAGTACCTACTTCCAGTAAGAAAAAGGTTTTAGCAATGCAGGGAAATTTTCCAAGAAGAACGTTGGCCAATAAAAATTTTACAAAATTTGAACTAAGCTAAAGCAAGAGAACTAAAGTACTGTAGGTACCAAACTTTGTTGAAAATAAAATGTGTGACGTTTCGTCACAGCGTCAATTTTCGAAGCAAAAAACAAGATTAAGGAATGATTCAGCCCGACTCATGGATTGGGTTAGGCAAATGGTGGTAACCCAGACAGAAGAAACCAGTGTTCGGCTTACTTTGATGAACTTAGATCCATTGAGATGCCCTTGCAATTTTTGCTTCCACTTAATGGAAACCTATAAAAACCTACGGACTTCCAAGGTATTCCATTCCGAGGCATTTCTGAATTTAAGTAATTCATTTATGGATCTGTTAGAAAGTTCTTCTCAGTTAGTAAAAAGTATCTGGATTCCATATCAGGTGCAGCACAATTGCAAAGAAATTCCCGTCACGCCTCTGAGTTCAGGAACTCAGCAGAGTCTTAAGCTGGGCTACGCGACAAGAACCTGCCACTCTTCGCAGCACTGATTGACCAGTGCAATTAATTGCAATTATTGCAAGCTGTTTAGAAGCCGTTGTTACTACCAGCAACTCATCTTGGAACACGCTGCTATTCAGGAAATCTGGTCGAACTGCATAGTACATGAATTTGGATTTAAATTCCCGCGAAAATGATGGATCTGTCTGTGCAAATGGGTATAGTCTTCTTACCATCCATCCCTACTGCCGAAAACTAATGACATAAATGGTCTTACAAAATCTAGATCAGCATTATCCTTAAAATCGTCTTATTAAAGAGTGTAGCTGTTGGAGATAAAGGATATGGATGTCTGAGCAATGGCTGAAGAAATGCTAAAGGGGAAAAGTTTGTCGAATTCGCAATAGTTCCGAGTTCTCGCAACAAGCTGAAAAACGGCATCTACAAGGTATTTAAGGAAGCCCTTGAAAAGCCAAAGGAAAACCTCGAGCCAAATAACATTTTCGAGCTGATCTGACAATGTAAGGATTTATTATGACAAAAAAAAAAAACCTGATGTTAGTTAACCACTCATAGGTCTTATTCTCATCTTTCTCTAGTTAGATAGAAGACATTCTTGTGTGGCAAAAGGTGGATTTGTGGATGTGTATCTACGAGTCCAAAGCACAATAATGCAGCGAAATTCTTCTTATATAGTACATTCCCAAAATTAGAATTTTCATATAGCTACTACTCACACATGGCCAATAGTATCTGCTACCACATTTATCATGCACTTTCGATTTTGAAATCAAAACATTTATCAGAATTATTTGTGCAGCAAAGAGTACACACTGATTTATGTTGATGTGGTGGCTTCCACTAATTTTGCACATGACCGCAGATAAACAATCCCCAAAGGCGCAGCGCACCGATCCACCAGCTCCAATTTCAAAATTGTGCTCTCCCCAACTGTTTGTGAGTGTTCAGTGCATAAATGTGTGTTGCATCTAAATAAGACACAAGATGTAACCGCCGGGCCGGCCAGCATTGCACCAAATAAATTTTATTTAAAATAATTTATCTTACTTTGCATGTGCAGTCCGCACGAATATAACCAGAGAGCAGCAGGACGCGCCGAATGCACTAAAGCCATCGGGATTATGAGAAGGCCGAGATGAGTTCTCCATTTTGCGGTGGACTGACATAAAAACTCACTGGAGCCCTCGTGCTCCCGAAAAAGTTATTCCTTGTTTTTAATTCAAAACAACAAATACGAGAACGAGAGCTCGTTTCATGTACCTCCCCCCCCCCCATCCGAGGATCAAAGTTTTCCTATCCCTGTGCTCGTTTAATTGCTCGCCTCTATGCGAGTTTACGGGTGAATTTCATTGCAGCAGTGTCATTTTCAACGTTGTTTCCGGTCGTTTCCTCTGCCGTAACCGAAAATTCTCAGGCTCATTAGGAGATGCTTGTTTTCGTGCGACTATAGGTGTGCGTGTGTGAACGAAGCACCTTTAAATATAGCACAGCTGGGGTTAGGCAACTTTCCAAGGCAACTCAAGGGAGGAATTTCCTCGTGTCCGGAATCCGGATGGGCTGTGGCGTGGGGCTTGGTCTGTATGTTCGAACCGGCTAAATAGTGTTGGACTTGAATTACATATGCCCCATGTGTCGGTTCAGAAAATGGACCTGTGTGAAATTGCGAAATATCCTTCAACGGCACACAGGAGGAGTAGTATGTTGTATCCTTTGGCAAATTTTTGGGTCGTTTGTCGATTTGGAATGGTACATTCGTTCTGTGGTTGTCCTAACCTAATCCAAATTCATCTGTGTATGAGTGCAAACAACTTTATTCGAGAACGAGAATGAGAACGCACACGTCATAAATTCTAAAAAGTACCTACACTTGCAGTCCTGCGTGCGATGCGCATCGTAGTGCCGACCATCTGAGTTTTAGGAAGCGAATCGTTGGCTGCGTTGCGCTTAGTTGATGCCGTTCTATTCCGATGGAGCCGCACTGACAGAGTAAACAATTATTTGCCAATTAACGAACTGAGCGGGCTCGTTGGAAGCAATGCTTGTTTGGCAAATGTCTTTCGAATGACTTTGACTGGGGCTGTTTGTGTGCGTCTGACAGAGTGAAAGCCTAGCAGTCATAAATCGTTGAATGTATTTTACTGAACTGAATTGGTCTGCCAGAGGTGATTTAACTTTTCATTATCATATGTGACAAAAGCGCAGCTTAACTGCAAGAGGACACAGTTATTTGTGGGGCTTTTATTTGCGGATAAGTTGTTTTAAGCTGTTTAAAGCGAAGAGGTACGTCACTGGGAGGAAACTTCGACGACTCTACTGTAGATATTTTGGGGAGAAAAGTACTCCGTTTTAGCTATTTTAAAAATGGTCAAGGTGAAGTTGTCGGCTATAAAGATCTGACACAGCTGCAGTACAATTAGAGTGCGCTTGCGATTTGTTTAATTTCGTTGTCTTTAGATATGATAGCAGAGTTTAAGTGCCTGTGTGAGTTTTACGTGAAGGTTGCAGTGACACTTGTGTCCAAGAAAGAACATTATAACTGTAGTATTTGCGAAGGATGATGCACTTTCACCAAAGTAAGTCCGAACACAAGCCACATACACAAATTTACGCGGACAAAATCTGGTCATTCGATATAAGGATAATGGCCATAAAATCCATAACAGAGTTGTATATCAATAAGAGAGGTAAGGTTGAGTTTATTCTGTCTTCTAACCTCGCTATAAACAACAAGGGCCGCACACAATTGTTTAAAAACCAAGTTAGGGAACCTATGTTACCGATTTAACATAGGTCTGGTTGTATAGCTATTGGCACAGGTATAACAGTCTTCATGGATGACTCAAAAATGGACATAGGTACGGAAGCAGTTCTCTACGCGGAGGCACTGAAAAGTAATATACTTTTAGATTACCAGAAGCGGGTATGTTGTGTCCAAGCTAAAATCCTGTCAGCCGTCGAAAAACCTGCAAGATGCACAAAAGGCAGAAACAGAAAGACAGTCTCCTTCCTCGGTCGGATAAAACTAGCTGTCATTGTTGAAAACGATCACATCCAATACAATCGCATCCAATACAATCACATCAAATGGGGTTAGAAAATATTAAGACACACTGATCACCATTAGGCCAGTAGGCACCATTCGCTCGCACTCTGCTGGGGTTCCGAATATGCGGATGCAGTGGCAAGAAAGAGGCCAACTTACCTACACAAAAGGCCCAATTGTGAGTGTCGATTGCTAATCGTTGATCGACAACTGTCGATCGATCGAGAACTGTCGATTGCGATCGATATTTGTCGATTTGACAGTCGCTTGTAGTCGATTACAAATGTCTGGATCAATGCTTTCTCTTGGAAGTGAAAAAATGTTGTGCGTACGAATAGCTAAAATCAATCGATGCAATCGACAATTGTCGTGACGATCGCTGATCGACAATCACAATAAGGGCCAATATCTCCATATACATCATCATAACAGGAAGAATCTCAGGACACTTAGCCATTGGAGTCAATCTCCGTAAATGTTGGAAAGAGCCCAAGAATTTATGCAAGCCCTGCAAGAATGACGCCCACGTTAATATACCCTAGGGTCCATGTTCCTAATAAGCAGCACAGTCACAGAATTAACAGGGAGATTCACATGGAAATTTTCGGTCGAAGAGTGGACATAAGGAGTACAAATGTTTGATTTATGCCATATGAGAGAATCTTATGATCTGAGGATGCCACAGTTACTACTGAGTTATCCGTCAAACGAGTTACTACTACTATTATCATCATTGCAGGCGTATCCGCTAGGCTTTTTCTCCATTGTTTCAATACTGCTAATAGGGTAATCCATGAGCAGTCTTTTTTGACGAAGGTTGCAGGTCCTCCAAATTAAGTTTCTTGAGTTAGCAGCTCAAAATTGATAAAACGGTCGGTAAAATAAAACTGATGTTGTATTTTTTTTTGTAGATTCCGGTTCGAAAATCACGGCAATAAGGGAGCAGTTGCTTTTCCAAACTGTTTTTCTATCCTCCACATCGGCCACAGGAATACAGGCGAAGTCGATAAAGAATTCGTGCATATCGATCTGGAATTCCTGCGTTTTTTCTAAGATCTACCGGGGTCTGAAGATTTACTCGATGACTGACTTTTCTGTCCTAAAACCGCACTGATATGGTCCTATTACGTATTTAAACAGTATAGCCGTCAGGAGGTCTGTAATTAACGCAGTTCCTAGTTCATAGTGGTTCAAATTTTGCTTACAAGACTTGTGCATAACAAATATTTGTTAAGTAAACGAATACTACGCCCCCGGAATGGAAAATCTGAAGTTTTTGAGTTCTAGCATTCTGTTACCAATCTCACGATTCTAGGATGGCAGAATTCACTAATGCTACATAGAACTAACATACATCTGCAAGCATCTCGGGGCGTTGATGAAGCGTTATCGTTTCGCCTTTCCTGGGAGAAGTATTTAAAACAAAAAAGATAAAGTTTAGTGAGGTCGACCTCTTTTACCGCAAGCTCATTAGTAAATGCTTCAAGTTCAAAGTCGATTGGTTCCAAAGTTAGAGGGCGGTCGAAAACAGCCTGAGTTTGTTCCTGTAAAAAACAAAGATGCCTATAAAAGAGAACTTGGCTATTGAACTACCGTGCCCTTCGATTTCCCTTCATGCGGATGGGGTAACGGATGCTGAGGCTCTTATCATCGGGAATACTTTCTTCCGACCAAATTTTGCAAATGAGTTGGTGCATCCTCCTTAAGAGGTCATTTCACCGCGCGTAACACAGCTTCGCCGGTAGGACTTTAGTTTGGATACCGCTTCGCTAACCTAACCTCATTTTGGTCGGGTGGATGAACAATTTTACTATCATACATCGTCTAGATTCAATAATTGTTCGATATGACTGATGGCGGAATTTTGGTCGACTTCCCCGTTTAAAAGTCTGCAGACGGTTTCAAAATCACCAACACCGACTGTGGATCTAAAAACGTATTCTTACGCTCATATCCGCAGGGTTCTATTCGGGCCTTGTATCCTTGGAAAGTGGCTGTGTCCTCTTCTCTAGGAAATACAAATTTGCATAAATTGACCCTTCCCCTATAGTACTAGCTTGACCTTTTTAAAAATTGTCTTATTTTAAGAGAAGTCTGAGTTAGAGAATGACCATGCCAATACTCTACCTATTCTACCAGATAAAACTATACCTCAGTTAAACTGCGCTTCAGAACATCGTTTGGTAGCAAGCAGTACGCGTTGGGAATTTTCGTCGATATTGAGGGTGCTTTTGACAATGCAATCTTTGCGATCTGATGCAGCCAGCTATTATGGTATAAATGTGAAACATTGGTGTTGTGGATTAAAGCTATGCTAATGTACAGGACGTTGATTGCCGAAGCGAATTGTGGCAAATGCGTCATGACAGGGGTAAACAGGGGCTGCCCTCAAGGTGGTATTCTGTATCCCCTTTTATGGTGTATGGTAGTAGACTCTAGACACAGAAGCCTACACAGACGATGTGGCCGTTCTGTCTGTCGGTTCTCAAACCTAAGGACTGTCTGCTCTCTGGCGCAGAGATCCTTAGGCTTGGGCTTTCAGTGAAGCCTGTTAAAACTACGGTAGTTCTCTTCACGAGAAGGAGGAACGTCAGTGGTCTGACTCAACTTGTGCCAGAAGGTGTCACTATCCCGATCTCTGATGAAGTCAAATATCTGGGATTAATCCTCGATAGAAAACTTCATTGGTTTGACCCTGTTGAACTGAAAACCGATAAAGCGCTGTCAACTTTCTGGCAGTGCAAAGGCGCTTTTGGCAAGACATGGGGCTTATCTCCTAAAAGAGTCCTTTGGATTTATACAGTAATGGTAAGACCACTTCTCTCATATGCATCGGTTGTGTGGTCGTGGTGGAACAGGCTTTCGCGGAAATGTGTTAATGCCTCTTTTGCAAAACTTCAAAGCACTCCGGGCTCTGCTCTAGATGCATTGATGAACCTCCCCAGCCTTGATATTTTTATCATGGGGTGTACGCTGAAAACCATCTCTCGGTTAAAGATAGGTGGCTTTTGGTACCACGCGCACTGAAATTTTGAAGAACTTGTGCGAGAATTATCCTTTGACCCCTGTCTTATGGATATGCCATCTGCCAGGAATTCTACTGCGACAAAACTACCACGTCAACTTTCCTCAGGCAACTTAATGGCTTCGGTCAGACTCTGAGCCAGTAAAAGAATGCCATTGCGTATTCACGGATGACTCTAAAACCGGACAGCGAGAACATTAGACTACACTACCCCATAGGTAACCATGCGTCTGTTTTCCAAGATAAGATTTTCGCTATCCTTATGGCTATGCGTGTTTTATTGTGACAAACAGCTAGACGGCTAGAAGCATATGCGTTTGCAGTGATAGCCAAGTGCTGCTTAACCCTCTTACCTCGCCCAAGTTAGTGCTCGAACTCAAGCTTTCTCTGAACTTGGTCGGAAGGCTAAACACAGTGAAACTTGTTTGCATCCCAGGTCACACTGGTTTCCAGGGCAATGAGATTGCTAATGAGTGATGACCTTGGCTGGTTTTAGAAGAAGCTCTCTCAGTACCTGAACCTGTGCGTTGAGTCTACTTGCATGGGTTGTTAAGTTGTTCATTGATACTTGGGTTTCTCCTGAACACGAGTATCGTTGGCGTGATTGTGCTGGGTGTCGACAGACCAAACGACTGCGTCCGGACATCTGCAAAAGGTCCGCGTCTTTCATTCTGTCTCTCAGGAGAATCGACTGCAGACTGCTTGTGGGCGTTCTTTCGGGCCATCAAGCTTTTGCCAAACACCATCTGTCCTGCTTGTGGAGAGGATGACACTACAGCGGAACACTTCCCCTGTAGTTGTCCTGATGCGTTTGCTCACATCAGGTGGCGGATCTTTGTGGCTGACGTTGTGAGTACTGAACATTTAAGCTCTTCATCACTGAAGCTCCTTCTCAGGGAAAATTAAGTACAGTAAATTAAGGTGTCCGATTGGCAGTACAATGGACCAGTAGTTGTGTCTGAGTGCTCCATCGGACAGTAGCAATCTTCGACATAAAAAGAAAAAGAAGAAGACCTCAGTTATCCCAATAATCACAAACCATAGGTAACCAAGTGGTACAACATGTCTAGTGGTGCGTCTGCAATTCTGTAAGAATCAGATCTTTCTCGACACACTGCATATCAGCGCTATAATAAATGTTATCACTGGAAACTGTTAATTGCCAAGCATGAAACAAGTCGTGAAGTATTTACAAGCGATTTTCGTAAAAGTAGGTACACTTAAACTTCACTTAAGAAATATGCCTTCTAGAACAACGATTTGATCTAAGATCTAATAAGACATAAACCTCCGAAAACTCACTAAAAGCTCAAACTGATTCATCAGGTAGAGTGAAACATTTTCCTATAGATTCATCTGGTTCATTGAGGACCTTAATGGCCTTAGTGTGACGGCTTTTTGCCGACACCCAATTCAATCTATTTTTAATTAATTTTGCTTTTTGTTATTTTTAAACATTTTGCGGTTTTTTGTGCGAAAAAATATTAAAATTGCGATATAGGCTAATAATAATCTGGTAAAGCGAAATCAATCAAATACCTCAAAACCTAATTTACCATTCACTGCAGCTAACCGCAGTCTCTGATGCCAATCGAAAAGCCAATGTACCTTTGATTACTGAATGGCAGAACGAGAAAAAATTTTTTGGTTATGTTCTTGTGTCTGTAGTGTTAACTCTAGGATATAATGGGTTGCATTGGAGTGCTCCGGATTAAGCCAATATGCGATTACATTGAAATTGTGTGCCATATGACAAGATTAGTGGAAGATTTCAAGCTCCTGCCAAAATGGATTTTGTTTCGTTCTTAAGACTGATTTAAAGCCAACTTAACCCTATAAATTTCCGCAGAAATGATTCTGGTTTACCTTCTTAAACTTTTTTAGCGAAAGATAACACCATATCCATGACAATTCGCTTTCCAAGTATCTAGAGAACAGTCAATCCCAATATCCAACTAAATAAAACCAAATCTGTCAACTGGATACACTAATTAATTCCATTTGCTGCAACTCTGTGTGAAGAGTTATCCTTGTTCGAAGCAAAACTTTTACCCAGCTCAGAGTTTCGCCTTCGTCTGTCATTAGCTCATTAAAAACACGTAACTGTGGTTCGTTTCGTTGTTTCCGTGTCAGAATAGTCTCCCATCTCTGACGCCATAAATTGCCAATCAAACATACCAAGTCCTATCGACTCTTTAATTACTCCTTAAAGCAGTGGTAGTTGACAACAGTTTTTGTCACCTTATATCCCTGTGAGCAAAGCAGTCTTCTCCGTGTCCTATTGATTTCTTTTTTTTTGTCATACTAATCAAACAGAATTAATCAGTAAATGGAAAGTCAACAATATGACTGCTTTCACTAATGAATGGGTGTAAATCGCCGACCAAATAACCAGAACCATACCACCCGTGCACGTCAGCAAAAATTGAGTTTGTTTCGTAAACTTTTTCGAATACCTTCGAAATGACACCCGCACCACTATCAAGCCCCATTAACGAAAAGAGATACAACACATCATGGAAGGTAGAAACAACAAAATCGTTTCTCTCATTTTCTTTGAAAAATTTATTGGATACTTAACCCACTATGGTATTGTTGTAGGAAAAATGTTAACAGGACATGTCATTCAGGTCCATGGGGTATAGGTACACACAGTCACACAGACACAGGTGACTTTAAAAGCTCAAACAAATCAAACACAAACAGCCAACAATAGGATGGTGGACAGATAGTTTAGCTTTGCTTCGCAGGATCTAACAATGCAGCTCACCGCTCTAACACAAACACACTGACATACAAGAGTGCCGAGTGCGCTGTCCACATACCGCACAAAGGCAAGTCGAATTGAACTGAAGTTGGATGATTTGAAAACGAATACCGGAAGGGAATTGATTGGATTCCCTAAGGAATCGAATTTCATTGAACTTATTTAATTTTTCGTCCTTTTTGTTGCCGCTGCTGCTGTCGTTGTTGTTGTTGTTTCTATTTTCGAGGAGCTTCTATTATGCTCCAGCACTATCCTTGTCTAAGGATTTATTGTTGTGATGAATTTGCTATTTTCACAGCATGCGGAGGAAGTTTTGTTTTGTTTTGTTTTCGTTTTCCCTCTGGATTCTATAGCGGTGTGTGTTTGTGTGTATGTGTTTTGAAAGGGAAATATCGCGTTGACACATATACGCTCCTTTGGGGAAGACATCTCCATTGATTCTTAGGATGGGATGCGGAAGAGCATCATATCGTCTCAATTCCAGGGGTCCGGTCGGCCATTCAACATTGACTATACTATCCTTCGATCCCTTTGGTATAGGTTTCGGTCGCTGGGTGTCGTTCAGTGCAGAGCATCAGAATAACTTTCCTGTGTACATCTTTGGCTGGATATCTTGACCACTGACAGTGACTCTCTGTGATTGCACTAAGTAGAGGACGGAGTGAACATATACAAACACCCAAGACAATGAAAGCTTAGCCGTCCTTGTAGTCTGTCGATACATTAAGGAATTGGGTAACCCTAAGTCGATTGTTGGCCTCTGATGGTCACCAGATAAGACTGATGCCATCGATGTCTCCCTTGCTGCAACGGCTGTACGTGTACGTAGAAATGGAAGTCGAGTGTTTTTCCTTTTTTTTTTTTGCTGCGAGTTAATTAAATCAACATCGGATTCGGATACACATCCCTGGCGAGCACAAACATGTGAGTTTGGCAAAAGTTGAACAGAGTGCTTTGGCTTTGGGGGTGTGAGCACAATCATATTGGAAATTTTCGATACTTCTCTGCTCTGGTCTGGATCCGTATGTGAATACACACATTTAAACGGATTTCGGAAACAATGGAGTGATATAATTGGCTATTTTTTTTTTTGTTTATAGAAGTCCTTGGTCACATACATTTATATATATGTACTATACCCTTATTTATATGCCTGGCTTTTTATTTCGTTTGAATTAAGCTTCATGATGGTGAATCAATTCAATTCAATGAGTAGATAAAATTGATTTGAAATGGCAGAGGACAGTATATTGATAAAACATTTAATGGAGTTTATAAGTGGATTTATCGTGGAAATGTTTTTTTTTTTAACAATCGAACAACTATGGATTATTTATGCGACGCACTTAAATATCAAAGCAAAAATTAAATTTTAAAAGTATTTTAAAGTTAACCAAATTTTTAGTAGTTTGCCTGTAATTAGGAGGACGCATAGTAAGTGGACCGAGGATGAGTGTATCTCATGAAATAACTCGCAGGAAATTGATTAATACCAAAGTGTGGGCTATACTGTCACCTTGTCCTACATTGACAAGGTCCGAATAGGCCTAACAACAAGCGGAGACCATCGATTGCTACAGAACAGATATAACATATGTAGCTCAGCCAGTTGTCACTTTCGCGTTTTTGAGATGTTGGAACAAAATAGGCAAAAATGGGGTTAGTAGTGAACTAGGGCAAAATGAGCAAAACCAAATACATTTAGGTCTGCTGTCAACTAGAAGGGATACACACATAATGTACTGCTATAACTTAGAGATAGCTGCGGGGATATCAAGCAAAGAATTACTCTTGTCAATCGCTGATTCTTCTGAAGCTTTAAAGCAACTATTATTCATGTCAAAAATCCAGTCAATTTTCGACATGCTCACGTCCCAAAATTTAGCCTATTTGATCGTCATATGTAAATGACATTCGTAAGAGTGTGAACCCATATTGACACCCGATCATATACAATGTTAATCGTACGGTCATGCACGTATCTGTGTCCCAAAATTCATATGAGAATAAGCTCGCTTTTTTTATGTTGTGTGGGCTCTGAATGACAAATGCGAGTGACAGGATTGATACGACGATTGATTGAAGATGACAATGTATATAATACCTTATGGGTAATATGACCATTTCACGGGTTTTGGCGGGTTTTACCCTCTTTTTTACCTAAAAACCCTCCACCCGCCACCACAATCATTTTCCCGCTTTTTGTTAAAAAATCGCGATTTAGTTCTCTTAAGAATTTTCTTTAGTCCTTTTTTTTTCACTACATTTGAAGACTTTTTTAATTAAAAAACGTATAAGAACCCTGATGGCAGATCTAAGCTGCCGTAG
The DNA here is from genome assembly GCA_949372485.1 of Cheilosia soror. Classification (NCBI taxonomy): domain Eukaryota; kingdom Metazoa; phylum Arthropoda; class Insecta; order Diptera; family Syrphidae; genus Cheilosia; species Cheilosia soror. The sequence goes on along the minus strand of OX443562.1, from coordinate 67,228,162 downwards.
ACAACATCAGTTGGCATAAGTGCGCGAAAATTGCAAATGTCATGTGTCAAAGAAACAACCAATGTTATTCATTGACGTTCGCTGTAAATACGACGGTAAAATTTAGAAAGATAAAGAGAGACACACCAACTCCGAGATGCCGAAAAATCAAAAAATTAAAAAAAAAATATGTAACGCTTAAGCTACGATTATACGGCCATTTTTTCGAGTCATTTAAATGTCGCTCTGTGTGATCGCCATTTTTGGCAGCTTCATTTAAATGACTAGGAAAATGGCGCACCAATTGACATGAATTAAGTGCCATTTAAATGGCGGAAAAAAATGGCCTCCTGATCGCTCTTCAATGACAATGGCATCCCAACGGAAAATTCTAAATGACTTGCAGTGTCCGTCATTTGATTTTGGGACACAAATGACGATGATAGTCATTTCGTGGGATCGCGCAATTTTTTCAATGACGAATCGTTGCTTTCCTGACGCCGTGTAATCGTAGCTTTACGCCAGAATTGGAAGCCGTTTTTCCGTATATTAAAAAAACTGATGACGTTTATTTTTAAAGAAGTATTAAATTTTACGAGACAATACGTGAAATAAACTGTTTTCTATTATTTTGCTACTTTTGTGAAACCCGCCAAAACACGCCCGCATTTATCTTAAAAAAAAAACTACCGCTTTTTGCCAAAAAAAATAAATGGTCACGTTACTTATGGGTGATTTTTTAAGCATTTGGTTTTCAAAATTAATAAAATAATACCTACAATGAAAATTTACAAAATAAAGTGAAATTTCTATTAGGAGCTAGGAGTGTCGATAAATCAATTCTTGCCGTTTACTTTTTGAATATAATTTCGGGTAAATTTTGACCGCGACTATACGCTTCAAGTGGTCCATCCGGAATCACAGTACCTACACATATTAAAGGTAATATATTCCGACCGAGTATTCATTTTCGTTTCGTTCTGCGCATCTGTCAAAAAGGCTTGCTTTTCCATAGATTTACGAATGGGGTCACATGAAAATGACATGTGCGCGCTTATTATTTCTATCCGTTTATTGTCAACTAGCTGGACTCGTGCTCGCCTTGCCAGCTCGCGCAAAATTATAGTTGGTTCATTTAAAATTACACTTTGAGTGTTTCATTGAAATCTGGGCAATAGTTTTCGCGCTTTTAGGAGAAAAAGAAATTTCCTCCCTTTCCTAGATCTTGCTAATGTAATACTGCATTTCCTTTCCTTTGTTTCCCCTTTTCCTATGGAATCCAAGCAACTACCTACCCCAAACCTACACTGTAACCATACCACATATCAGAATGAAATTCTGAAATGAAACTTGTTTTGTATTATAGGTCTCTTCTCTTATGAAGATTATTTATATACCCCATGCTATACTGCAGCATGCACATGCACACCATCCCCATCCGGCATCGGGCATATGATCATAATATGCATACGTATACAACTGACCATAGCAAGCACTTACTGCGAAAACAAATCAACCCTTTTCGAATGCGAGGTAACGTATGCTAGTGTTATTTTGTTTTTGTTTGTCCTGTTGCACGATCGCAAAAGTATAATGCGAGAAACAGATTACCACAGCACCAGCAACAGCAACTTTGACAGCAGCAGCAACTTCAACAGCAGAAGTCGCATGAAACACATTGGAAACATCGACAGCAACTTTGTCAAGGGAGGAAAACAAAATGTGTTGTGAGTTGATTGCAACGCAGCATTACCAGATTAATTTTTATATCTTCAAAAATTAATGGTAAAAGCGAAAAAATGATATTAGGTAGGTACATGACGTCCTGTAAAATGTTAGAGCAAATCACGTACTTAGTACCAGCAGGTAAATACCAGTATAGATACTTGGTGGTAGCTAAAGTATAAAATTCGAAAAACATATCTGATGTCATTTTCGACAGTGTTTTTCAGATGTTTGCTGCCCAATCAAACATCAAATCAAAATTCGTATGCACTTTTCTTTTAATAGCTTGTCAAACATTAATTTTAACACAACTCACGACGATTGAATTAGTAGATAACTCGTTTCCACATTGCAAAACTAGAATTCAAAATCACGTCCAACCGACAGTAAATAATTTGACGCCTGCAAATCAAAAAAAAAGAATTGATTTGTAAGAATAAAAAAGATGAGAATAATTTATAGACTGCTGAAACTTTTTTTGTCTATATCTGGTAATGATGCTGCACCTTCAGTATGTCAGCATTCGAAAGTTGAGAGAACTGAAAAAGTCACTGTGGTGTTGGTAGCCGTTGCACAGCAACATTGAATTTAGGACTTAGCTCTAACGTCGATGTCGATGTCGATGTTGCTGTGGTAATGTAACTTCAGCCATTAAAAAGCAGGGGCTCTAAAAAGTGCGCTGTGGCTGTCAAAGTTGCTGTTGCTGTTGCTGTGCCAATCTGTTTCTCGCATAAACATCCATTTGTAGCAAAGTATATGTGTATATATATATTTTCACTTCAAAAACTACATTTTGGCTAAAAACTGTTTCTAAGGACGTGGCTATAAACGGCATAGCCTATAGCAGTCTCACAGTCTTAAGGAACATTTAAAAAAAAGTTTGATTGAAATCTTTCCAGTAGTTTTTGACTTTTTAGCTGACAACGAAAATTGCTACAATATATAGATATAGATGTCAGATAGGCCGCCATTGCCGATGCGCAGTTATAGGTATATTACCTTTATTATGTGTAGGTACTGAGATCCGGAATGCCCAATTTGGCATACTTTTGAAAACATATCGACTATTATCTCACCAATAGCACGAGCTATATTGTCTTTCAAGGCGGCAATAGTTCCAAGCTTATCCATATAGACGAGAGACTTCACATATCCCCATAAAAAATAGTTCTGCGGCGTCAAATCGCACGATTTAGGCGACAAATTCACGGGTGATTACAAGTTTGCTAAATATTACATTGCTGTCAAAAGGATCTAGTAAGCCATCAGGATGCCCACATCTCGACTATAGTTTCATTGTAAAGAGAAAAAAAATCGGTTAAAACGATTTTAATTTCAAACTACCGTTAGACTTAATGGCTACCATTTTGTTGACATTTGACATTTTTACTGCCGAGTTCGAGAGCTACCATTTTTCAGCAGCACTTCTTGATATTAATACTTTCTCCAAGACCAGGCTAACATTTTTATCAATGTAGGTAGGTACGGTAGGTAGAAGTGATGGTTCAAGCCTTTGAACCCAATTAGCACTATGGTGTGCCGTTTTGTTACCACGCCTCTTGGGACTTACTTTGTGATGATTGTTAAGGATGTGATCCGGGCGGTACCAATAATCAACCTGTAAAATTGAGAAAACGGATAAGATCCTGTATCCCTTTACCCGAGATGTCGCTAAGGTCGTCATAGAATGGTTGGTTTAGTGCGCGCAGTCTGGCTCTTGCTAGAACTGGACATTTGCATCCAGACACAAGTGTATTGTCTATGGGCCGCTTTAGATACTTAGCGATGGACGACAGTGTGAGTGGTTAATCATTTAGACGGGGTAGGGTAAAATGGGTATTTGGCTTTAGTAGTGAACACCATCAGTTCAGTTTTGATCGGGTTGACACCGAGGCCACAGCATGCAGCCCAGGCGCTTACCTTATCTAGAGCGGCCCCCATAATTTCACTAATCACGGTGTGAAACTTCCCTGAAACAAGTGTCACCATGTCGTTCCGTTCCCTGTCCAGAATTTTATTTATAACCATTAGCCATAGTAGAGGCGAGATGACTCCACCCTGTGGCGTTCCTCTATGGGAAAATTTGGTTATGTGGCTGCTGCCTAGTGTTGCCTGAATGTTTCGTGTCCTGAGCACAGAGACTATCCATTGACTAATAAATTCCTCTATGCCCAACTCATTTTTATCAATGTCTGCTTTGTTTTACAGCAATTCAACAACAGCTTCAAAATAAAGAAAATTGTTGGCGCAACAGGTCCATAGAAGACCCTAAGCCTAGCTTTTCTCAATCCTTCGTTTGTGTTAGTTTTAATTATTGGGAAAATTGGAAGTGGCCTGTAATTTTATGCCGAATCCAAACGGTTGAACTAAGGTCAAGACACGTTGATATATTCTCGGGTGTTTGTAAGTTTGCATAACTGAGTCCCCTCAGCCTCACGCCAACCTAACCTGTCTGAAATTTGTTTTTCACGGACTAAGCAAATGGTCAAACACTTAAGTTGTTAATTCCTTGCAGGATATACGGAAATATCCCTTAAACGGCAAAATAGATATCATTCTGTTGCCCCACAAGGCTAAAGGAGTAACTTTTTCCTCTACAGGCATTGAGATAATGGCTACTTTTTCCTCCTTTTTGTCCCTGGGGCCAGGCCCAGCCCAGGATTAAAAAAAAAGGATAACAGAACCAGGAGAAAAAACCAAAGCACAACCAAAACACTAAAATGATTTATTATGTGCGCCATATTACATTACAGAGCAGAAATTTTTGCTTAATGCAATGACAAAGGACAACCGCACCACAGTGCAAACTACACCAAAGCTCAACTCAACTATGAACGAACACGTTAGACTTATACTGGTAGCGAAAGCGTTTTGCGCCTTTATTCCCTCACAAATAACTGGCTGTATAGTATGGCTGTGCTAATAAGCTGCTGGAGTGATGGACAAAAAAAAATTCAACTACTTCTTGACAGGACCAAATGACGTGTACATATTGACTGATGCCACACATATGGAGCTGGGTATTGTACGCCGGCCGCCGCCGCGCCGTTGGCTGGTGGCTGATAAACTTTTCGGATGCATTCTCATTATTTAGTGCTTATTTGTAAATTTGTGATTGATGAATTGCCAGGAGCGTCAAAAACGTCAAAGTGATAAATACGAAACCGCAAACAAAGATTCACTTAGCGAGGATACACACGCAGGCCCATATGGTGTTGCGATGAAAGCTCTGACAACGTATGTGTGACCCTCGATATATTTCATCATCATCAAGCATATGTGTGGAGATGAACAGAACATATACGATTTTCTTTTTCGTCTTTACTTTCGGTTTGTTTATTTAGGAGGTATCCTTAAGAGCACATAACAAGGACTTCATTAGGGTACATTACCATTCATGGACTGATACATCAGAAGTTAGCCTCATCCATCTTCGTTAGGAGTGTCATTATTTTGATTTCAAATAGACTGGACAGCAGATAACGATGCTGCTTGTGTGGGTGGAAGGATGCTTTTCGGCTAAGTGGACTTTTGAAAAGTGTATATATTTTTTTTTATTTTTCATTTCTTTTTTTTTATCTGTTCTGGAAATAAATATTTCAACCGAAGAATTCGGAGAAATTGTAGGATACTCTACTGAAATAGCACTACAGTGCTCGGGATAAATTTATGAGTGGTAGCTGTTTGAATGAGCACAATTTGAAGTGGTACCAAATCGAGTGGATAACATGCCAATACCCTTGGCATGTTTTGGTAAAGTACCCCAATTTTTGAGAACTTATAAGGGGTTTTGTTGAATGCGAGTGCATTTACGAGCAGGTTGGATACCATGAACAAATTGGTACAACCTTATATTTTAAAAGTTTCGAGGTCTGTTTAAGTAAATTGTTGGTATGTATGGTGATTGAGTGAGGGGATGTATAGCGAGATGGGGGAAAAGGCATGTGGAACATGGCTTACAGATAGTGAGAGATCCCTCAGTAGACTGTGGTGGCCATGGGAAAGGGCTTTTTTTTTATTGAAAAGCAAGCAAAAAAAAGTAAGTAGATAAATACGCAGAGTGACTTGCTCCAAATTGTCCTGAAGTATAAATAGTATAAAATTAGACCCATTAAAATTCCAACTTAATGTAGCATAAAAGATTTCTAAACAAACGCATCATGTGCACGTCTCCAACCGGGGTGACTTAATCTCCGGCAGATCGATTAGCGACTATAGACCAAATTTTCACTCTGAAGCTGAAGCAACCCATTGAAAAGCCCAAGCAGAATGTCATAGCATTCATCATAAAGATGGTACTGCAGAGAAACACATGGTGCAATTTCAAATCAGCTCTTCCGTAATATTTGAAAGTTCAATCATGCGCGGATTTCGGCAAGTTGTAAATACAAAACCATGTGGCTTCTTCATCTAAAGTAGATAGTTTGCAAAGCCAGGTTTTTTTTGGTTGCGCCAATGGATGTGGTAATCTTCTAAAGATGCGATAGCCCGTGCTACTAACATGCACGATCCGCAAATCCGAATATTCGATGCCAGGAGTGCGCCTGACGTACTAATCAACAGCCACACCCTATTTCCTTCAACCACTCTCCCCGCGGAACTGCCGGTAGGTATTATTTCGCGGGGGTGGTTAGAAACATATGATAAATCCTCCGGGTCCGCCATTTCGGCGCTTCTAAATCTTTCAAATCTCTTTAATTCTTCTTTAATTATAAAGGAGCATACCTCCAGTCAGTCATTTTCTGACCTTAACATATGGCTTATTAGACTTTGGGGGTTTCGTAAGTTCGCTCTTCCCCCTGCAAAGCGCCTACAATGGAACATTGCGTGCTCCGTATCTTCTTCTTTGTCTGGGCATTCGGTACAGAAAGGCGGGCTATCGTGACCAAATCTGTGAAGGTATTTCTGATAGCCGCCGTGACCAGATAAGAACTGCGTAAGATGGTAGTTGCAATCCCCGTTTGTTCTTTTTGTCCAGACCTCGATGGTGGGGATCAGTTTGTGGGTTCATCGTTCATCTGCCTTTTGCCGTGTTATCCCACCTGGCTTGCCATAGTGCCATCGATGTTTCCCTCTCTTCTACTTTGACCCTTAGGGCCCTCTTGCCGGTTGGCTGTTTGCCTAAGGTAGATCCTTTGCATCTCGCTGGCAAGAATGTCAATGGGGATCATTCCCGATATAACGCAGGCTGCTTCATCCGAGATTGTTCGAAAAACGCTTATTGTTCGAATAATATGGATAATAGAATGCTTCTGATATATCCAGGTCCACCGATGTTTGGTGAACGAGCTATACGTTCACGGAATCAATCGATTTTACACTCGAAACAAAAACAAATTCCGGCACGTATTGCTCGTTTGCGGATGAGACGATTCGGCCCCAGATGATTTGATTCCCAACCCGGGTATTTGCAAATTCCACAGACTTTCGGCTGGTTATCAAGACAGCCTCAGTCTTGTGGTCGGTTAGTTCTAAGCCGGCGGACTCCAGTTACCAGTTTTTGATTCTGGTAACTGCTTCATCCGTAGCGAACTCTATCTCGTGGATGTGCTTGGCCACCGTTACCACGGCGATATAAACCGATCACCTTAACCCCTTGAGGCAGCGTTAGTCGCAGGACTCCGTCATCCATACTACTTATAAAATGCAACGTCCGTCTGTTCGTTTCTCCATAACTCGAGAACCATTCGTCCGATTTTCATGATTTTTTTTCTGATTTATAGATGTGTGGCCAACTTAGTCCGTAGGGTGGGTCGGAATTGCTCAGGAGTATAGGGGTCGCGGGGAGTAAGTGGGGTCTCAAGAACCTTTAGCCGTATGAACTTGATAGTTCGTGTGCTGATAGATAGATCAAAACTATTACATGCCTCATTCATCGTTTTTCAAAATTCTCCCTTTAAAAGTTGAAAAAAGGGGGTGCAAACTTTTCTATTTCGACCTTACTACGCTTAACTTGCCATTATACTCATACATTTTTGTATGTCAATTCAAGATATGCTTTTAACTGTTAGGCAATACTTCAGCGAGTATTTTGAGCTAACATTCATCTTTCTGGTCCAACTACAGGGTGAGATATAATAAATTGAAAATAGATCTTATTTGGGCAAGTGCGAAAAAAATTGATTCATCGATTGCAGTTGTGCTTAGGGGTAGTTATATATTGCGTTCTAAAAATAGAATGATAACTCCCACGACGGGCTTTCAGAATGCACATTGTAAATGCTCATGAATGGCGTAGTTGAGTTTTATGTAGGGAATGGATATTGGATATACATAAAACACACTACATATGTACGTATATATGTACGTCTACGTAGTACATAAGAAAATTGTGATGCGTAAGTAGATATATGTACTCAATCATGGATGCATACATATATTTGAGATCTGCAGCTATGGAAAGTGTTACGTACGATATGATCGCGAAGTATAAATAATTAGATCATACTTGTGACGAGTTTTTATTGATGTGAAATCTTTTGTCCATGGACTTTCGTATCAGTACAGGTTACGTAAGGGCTATAAGTTGGAAACGGGAGAGGGGTAAAGGGGGTATGGTAGGGACTAACTCTGGAACTACATAATTATTTGACCCATTTTAAAAATTCTTTCAACATTGTACCGGCTACATCCTCCAGATCAGTATATGTTTAGGTTAGTTAGGGTGCTGATGGGGCAAGGGGAAACAGGGGTATAGGGGCTATCTTCGGAAGTACTCGGCCATTGCCGGAGTTGACCTCCGACAGCCACGTTTTTCACATGAACAGCTATATATTGCATGTTCGCATGTGAGCTGTAGGCGTAATTTGTTTATATCTACTCGCGCCCATTAAATAAATAACATGTAGGTAAAGTTTATAAGAAGGCATTGCGATAAAATATTTTGTAAGCTTAAAAAAGAAGACAAAATATAAACCAACGTGCATTTATATGATAACTGAAATAAATTTGAATTCAATTTAAAAGAAAAGAAACCGGCGGGCGTAGCCGCGGGCATTGCTAGTACATTATATTCCACAGGAGAGGTCCAAGAACGAAGCCTTGTGGTACTCCCGCGGTAACTTTGTAGTACTTAACTCCATTGTCAGTCTGATACCTTAACTTTCTATCGGTAAAGTAATTTGTAACTATGTTCCGCAGGTACACCGGCGCTTCCATTCTGCTCAGCGACCTCCTAATGCATGACCAGTTCGCCGAGTTAAAGGCATTTTTAACGTCCAAAGCCAGGTGTCGTTCAGCTTCTGAGGGATGAAGACGATAGCCATATTATCGGCCACTCCAAGTGTGCGCGGTCGATGTCATAGATGCCAGTTAAGGAGTTTACATAGAAGTAAAGATCGACTCCACGAATGACACGTTGTTGTGAAATGGCAAAAAGATAACCTAGACCACACCATTTTAGTTTGGCAAGGCAACAGGATTACAAATTTCTTCAGCTACGATTACACGGTTAACGAAATGGGTCAACGCATGGACTGTTATTGACATCGCGAAAAAATGCGTCAATACATTATCAACGCACAGTCAATGTTCACAATATGAAGGCATAAATTGTTTATGATCACACGACTCACGCAAGTCGGTCAATGTTGTCCCAAAATGCGTTGACTTGCAAATCTGAGTCAATGCATTGACACCCAAAACGTTGATGATCACACGAATTGACTAGGTAAGATACTTCAGAATACGTTGGTCGTAAACGATCCGAAATGAAACATTTTGCACGTTGACGATTATACAAACGACTGACGTTCACTAAGTTACAAGCCGTTTGCGCGATAAAAAAATAAAATTAAATGACGAAAAAAGAGAGATTCACAATCTTGGTGTCGTATTTGTTGAACGCAGTGACGGCGACGATATTTCAAGCCCATCAAGAAAGTGTCGTCCATTTGTACCAGTATATTTTTGGTGCGTCTTTGTTTGGAAATTGATATTTGAGTTCCGGGCGGAGGAACAAAATTTCTATAAAAATATCGTCCACGGTTTAGTTTGATCATTTGGTAGCTTAAGTGAAGTCGAGCATTTTGGCAGAGGTGCATGGTGCATTTGGTCCTCACGGTGCCCTACCTGGCGACTGGCTTCAATTCCTTTTCCGCATGCGATAAAATAGCTCAATGCGTCCGAACTGCGTTGAGAGGTCAATGCGATGACTCTAACATTCGTTCCACCATGGCCATCAACGAGGCCGTTAATGCGCGTTGATATATTGCCAAAATTAAGTTTTGGACCTTTTTGCATAAGACTTTATTTCATGGCACCAATCACGTCATTTGGATGTCAGACAGTTAACGCGTTGCTTTATGCTGGGTTTCCACTTGACGATTTGAAATTGACAATTGACGTATTTTTATGCCAATTAAAAAATTGGCAAGTGGAAATAGTGAAAAATTGCTGTCAATGAATTGACTAACAGCGTTTGTCAATAACTGACAAAGAAACCACTGGACATGGCTGAATTGTCAAACAAAATGTCACAATTGACAGAGAAAATTTAATTGGCATCGAGTTCATAAGTTGGTCAATCTACTGACAAACGATTTTTTGCAAATGATTGGAATGGAAATGAACTGACGTTGGTGTCGTTTAATGACATAAACGCAAGGGGCTGTCAAACTTTGTTAATCAACCGACATGTGGAAACCCACCTTTACTCGAAGAAATATTTGCACCCTCTATAGAAAACTTATTCTGTGTTAGGCCGCCAAGTGCCGCATATTAGGAAGGACAGCAACAAAATACTTGTAATTTTCTAAAGACAAATTATTCGACGGTTTCAGTTTCATTTGATCAATCAGTTGAGCTTTCAGTTAAACTGATGTCTTAAATGCAAAAATTGAAGAGTTTGACTGGAACTTAAACTGATGAAATTCGCATAAGTCGTCAGTTGTTAGTTTAAGTAAGCCTTCGAGGGAGCTCAGATATGTAGGTACCTATCTACAACTGTTTCGCTACAATGTCCAATCTGTTCTATTATATGCAGCACTTGGAAAATTACGGCCACGTGAAAGCTGCAAAATTTCATTAATCGGTCAATGGATTGAACAAACATTTGAGAAGGCCGGTACTACTTCCATAGCTGAACATGGACTCCGCAACGGAACTCGTTAGCTTAAGTTGGAAGAAGAACGGGTCGACCGAGAAATACATGGCGCAGGGCAGTTGAGCAGAGCTGCTGGCCGAGCTTTTGAGGCAGCAGGAGATAACTTGGTAGAGAGCATACACCAACTAGTCTCCAATATTTGGTCAGAGGAAAGTATAACTGATGAATGGATCCCGATCCGCAAGAAAGAGACTCTTTACACTGCGCCAACTATAGAGGCATCAGTCTCCTTAACATCGCTTACAAAATTCTGTCGGCCGTAGTGTGTGAACACTACAAACCATTTGTCAACGAACTGATTGGACCCTATCAGTGCGGTTTTAGGCACGGTAAGTCCACAACCGACCAAATATTCACACTACGGCAGAAAGTGTAAGAAAACCCAAGAAAGAGCAAATCAAAACTCACCAACTATTTATCGATTTTAAGGCTGCATATGACAGCATTTATAGAGATGAGCTATACAGAGCCATGTCCAGTTTTGGCACCCCTGCCAAGCTTGTCAGATTGTGCAGAATGACGATGGAGAACGCTCGCTGCTCCGTAAAGGTTGGAAACAATCTCACCGAGACCTTTGATGTCAAAAAAGGATTTAGACAAGGCGATGCGCTGTCATGTGACTTTTTCAACATCATTCTTGCAAAAAATTGTGCGAAACTCGCAAGCCAACACCAGCGGCACAATTTTCCAAAAGTCTGTGCAACCAAACTTGCATACGCTGACGACATCGACATCATTGGCAGAACACAGCGAGCTGTCACTGGTGCGTTTGCAAGTATAAGGCAGTGATTTAGTGATGAATGAGGGCAAAACGAAATATATGCTGTCAACAAGAAGGGACACACAATGACACAACATCGACGAATCGGACAGAACGTCACGATAGACAGCTATAACTTTGAGGTAGGTGGTTCGGGACTTTGTCTACCTCGGCTCCGCTATTAATTCTGAAAATGAAATCACATCAGAAATCAAGCGAAGAATTACGCTTGCCAACCACTGTTACTTTGGCCGAAGAAGGCAATTGATTAGTAAGACCTTGTCGAGAAACACCAAAGAGACTCTTTATAAGACCCTCACCATCCCAGTCCTGCTTTATGGCGCAGAATCATGGACGTTGTCAAAAGCGGATGAAGATCTCCTTGGGCGCTTCGAACGCAAAATTCTTCGAGTGATTTTCGGTCCCGTTTGCCTTGACGGGCTTTGGAGGAGGAGATTTAACAGCGAACTCTACGATTTGTACAGCGACATCGTCCTGGTCAGAAAAGTACGTATCAGTCGACTAAGATGGCTAGGACATGTAGAGACGAATGAACACCAACGCTCCGGCCCGAAAAGTCTTCGATTCCAACCCGGAGGGACAACGCAGTAGAGGAAGACCTCGCCTTAGATGGCGCGCACAAGTAAAAGGGGACCTCAACCAACTTGGAGTGCGCAACTGCAAGCAGTAAGCCAAAGATCGTGCTAACTGGAGAGCCGTGTTGGTTGAGGCCCAAGTTCCCCCCGGACTGTAGCGTCATCTAAGTTGAGAAGTAAGGGCAGTTGAGAAGTAGTCAACTCAATTGGGGAAATGTGGGGTGGAACGGGGGATGCCAGGTACGTGTTAGATATAGATTTCCTAGAACCTTCTAGACTCAAATATCCAAACAGGGCTAATTAAGTATACATAAAGTCTAAAGTAGACGGGTCATCTATCTGTGTTTTAAATCTTGTGAATCTGCTTTGCTCTGTAGATATGCAAAGTCTCTTATGTATGTTAAGTAATGTTTGGGTGGCTCAACCCATAACTATTGAGGCTGGCCCCAGTTGTTTCTGGAGAAAGTGAAAAGTGTACGTGTGTATTCAGGATAACCAGATAGTTGACAAAGACCCCGACAAATTAAAGCTCTTCAAGTAAAACAATATTATATGTTTCTTTTATTTAAAAAGTTCTACCACCATTAAAATAAGCAACCCATCTATAACAATTAAATTTTCTTCTTCATTTCAGATGCATACAAGTACTACAATGTCACACTCACAATCGAGCCCGAATGGATACGTCGCGGGCAAAGTGTGCGTCTCTATTGCAACTACGATCTAGGTGGAGATCCACTCTACTCCGTCAAATGGTATCGGGGCCGTTTGGAGTTCTATCGATATTCGCCGTCAGAGAACCCGCCTGGGAAAATATTCCATTTCCCCGACATTAAAGTTGATGTAAGTTCATGTATTTATTATTGACCCTTTACCCACCGACTATCCAGTTTCATGCTTCTTAATGAGCATAGAGCGAGGTTAATTGCTTCGTTTGGCCCAAATGCCCACCCCCTCGCACCGGTAACAAGTCTATCCAACACTCTCAGTTGGATGCTTGTTCATTTCCGTCCCCATTTTTATTATGCTGTTCTGTGAATTACACACGTAGAGACACCAAAAGAAAACGGACACTCCTTCACCTACCCAGGTACATGTAGGTACTCGTACATTGGAAGCCATGCTCATTTCTTATCTATTCACGTGGCCATTAATCACGCAACAACATACAGAACCTGCAACCACGTTAAACGTAATTGATTCTCCCACTGAGACAACTTGTACAAGAAGAGTCTCCTTGGCTATGGTACTGTATACGAAAATGTCCATGGAAGTCCTGGATGCTGGCCCCATTCGCATTCACAGTGCCATTCGATGCCGTGTGGTGTTGCGGTGCGGTTTCTATAATATCTACCACCGCACACAATGTACATTATCTGTTTGCAATTATTTCTACGAGAAGTCTGCAGATTGTTCTGGCAACTGGCAGAGTGTATATATGAGTGTCCGTCGCTGTCCGTCTGTGTCTGGTTGGTATGTCCTTGTTGTCTAATTACATTAGAGCTCCCAACTGAGTGCAACAATTATACTTATACCTCTCCCAGTGTGGAGTAGTTTAGAACAAAATCATGACATAATAGCATTTTCCTAACAATCTCAAGAATCGTCCTTTTCTGCCGCCCCATCTGTGGAGGGGGTTTGTGTCTTCTTCTTTTTTTTCCTCCAACTGGGTTCGCCTTTAAAAATTTAATGGCTAAGTGTAAGTCGGAGAGAAAAGAAATTCGCCCTCCCTAAACGAAATGAAATGGAAGCATTTAAGCACTTTCTAAAAGGGCCCTGGACCTTCACCCTCTCGTTTACGTTACATTACAACAAATCGACTACACTTTTAGAACATTAGTGGTGGAACTGGTGAATTGAATAAAATAAAAATGGCAAGCGATTCACGCGCAAAGCAAAGACGCCGACCGAAACCCAAATCACCCCCTACAGCTCACGATTGTAAGCAATTCATTTCCGCTTTGTGAAAAAAAAAGAAGAATGAAATTGAAACTCCCTCCCAACTGCCTGCAACGCCCTGCTCACTGATGTTATCTAAATTGTATTTCATTTAATTTTGTATTTTTTTTTTTTTGTCATTTTCCAGTTAACTGCCTCCAATGACACTCAGGTTACGCTGCGCAACGTGGGCTTCAAACTTTCTGGGAATTTTTCATGTGAGGTGACAGCTGATGCACCATCGTTCCACACATCGTTCGCATGGAATGCTCTATCTGTTGTCGGTAAGTGATGCGTATTGATGTGGTTGTGGATGTTGGATTTGTACCTTTTCCCTGGTGGGGATGTTGTTTTTTATTTATTTTTGCGATATTTTTTGTTTGTTCTATTTCTGTGTTATCGGTTTTTCCTTTTCCTATAGTGAATAACAAAAGAATTGGTGATCTGTGTATGAGGTCCTTTATGGTAGTGATAGCGTGGTATACTGGAAGTATTGGCATCTCGAAATTGATTTTCAATTCAGCAACAATAAATGTTTAATCTGTTGAAAGAAAAACCTTATACGGAGCATCCTGTGTACAGGTATTTATAGGTGATGTAGTAACAGGATCACCCTTGCGCGTTTCGTCTTGATATATGGCTGTGTAGGGACACCAGAAGAGGAGGATGTATCAAGTTATTCAAATGAGACTTTTGGTCGAGGCAGGAAACATAACAAGATGGGGTGTCCTTTTTTTTTGAAATCCTGTCAACTGTGTTTCTTGCAGAGTATGTCTTGCAGAGTCTAGAATGATTGGCCATGATGCGTCATGGAGCCTTCTCTGGAAACATGTAATTTTGTGATAAATTTCTATAAATTCACTGAAACCATGGCTAAGATCCTTAGATCATTAGCCGACACTGGGCCGAGAGGAAGAGTAAACTCAATCATTGGGGCCCATGCTAAGATCGTCAGTCGTCATGTCTCATATATTATTTTAGTTGGCCTCTTACAAGCCCTATGATTTGGTTGGTTAGGGTGTCTTCTAAAAGAAGGGATTTTTTCAGCTTTGAGTGGCACCCTCCCAAATGGTACTGAATTACCTATAGCTATAATCAGTGTCTGGGTCAAAAAGTTAAAATCCAATCAAATTTGACTGCTTGACTGGATTTTTTCTCTCCGAATCCAGTCAAAAAAAAAAAACAGTCAAACGTTAAAAAAAAATTCCAGTCAAAAAAACAGTCGAAAATGAGAACAGCTCGAATATTAATCGTACTTTATTTCGCAGCACTAGTTTCATATATTTATAAGGGGTACCTATATAAGAAACTAGTGCTGCGAAATTATTTAATTTATCAAATAAATCAATTATTTATTTATTCTCAAATACATTAACTGGTAATTATATTATACCATTAAAATACAGTCTTTTGAATCTGTGTCATTGCAGTTCCACATTTCTTCTTGTTCTACAGGGTGGGCCAGTTTCTTTATTTTGACACTGACACCAGTTTCCCGCTCGAAATCTTAACATAAAGTCAGTATTATACCTCCGCGAAGTGAGTTGCTTTACGCTTGAACAACGTTGGGAAATATTGAAAAATTATTTCCAAAGTGAGTGCTATGTAGCCCAAACAGTGCGTTTTTTGAAAAGAAGTTTTGGCCGAAATGAAGCACCTACCGCGACTGCTGTACGAAAAGTTCGTGAAACTGTTATGCTAGTGGACAACACTCATGGTCGTCGTACGGTGCGCATAGACGAGAATGTAGCTGCGGTAGCCGAGAGTGTGAGACTCAATTCGCGAGATCGCGGATTATTCGCTGACAAGTTCCAATTGACTCAGCAATAGGAATTCATTATCATACGCAAAATGTATGATAATTTTCATATTTGAAAAAAAGTGGCATACTTTTCAATTCTCGTAAAAAATTCAAGTATATACCTACGCTATACAGCAATTTGCTTTTAATCACACAAAAATAATTCTGTTACGTTTTTCTCATCGAAAATATTAAAACAGGCGCTCTTCAATGAAAGAAAAAGTCTAGCTTGTCATCACTGATCAATCTCGTACGTAACTTAGCATTCTGCACTGAATTTTAATCTGTTCGACCCGTTTTACACGCACCGATTTTTGTCGTACGACTCGAGAGTGTGATGGTAAAGGGGATGAAAAGTGCAGGCGATAGCCGAATACGGATGGGCCGCGAATTCCCATCCGATTCTTGTGTTCTCTTTTCTCTCTAGTAATTTTCAGCGTCGCTTTGTTCTTAAACCGTATACTCGGTCGCGCTAGACGTCTGCATTTGCTTTATTTTCGAATTGTGTGCAGTCTGCGCTTCGAAATCGAAAATACAGCTAACTGCTACCACCGCGAACGACGCGTCGCAACGAATGCGAAAAAAAGGAAGGAAACAAATACAATTTGACAAGTGAAAACACTGGACATATAAATGCACCGTAAGTGCCCAAAAGAGAATTAAGAAGTGTCGTAAAACACAAATCGGTGCGTGTAAAACGGGGTGAAGGGACATAAGGCCCAGAGACATAAAGCCCAATTTATATTTTTAAATTGAATATATTGAATTTGGGCCTTAAGTCCCTCCCAAGTGGGACACACGTTTAAGAATTTTTTTGTCGAAGATGAGACATAACTCCCAAATTTTCGGGGAGATAATATTTAGCAAAACATTGTGGATTTCCATAAGGCATCCAACAAACAAACTTCACAAGTAAACAAACAAAATGTTTTTAGTTATCTGCCGGCAAAATGGACACAATAATTCATTCATGAGTCAGAAACTTCAGAAATTCTTTCTTCAATTACGTATACCTGTAGCCCATGCGGAGCATGCACATAAGTAGCTACTTTTAAGTTTTATTTTCTCTGAAAAAAAATAAAGTTCTAAAATTCAAGTTTTTACAAATTTTTAGTTTTATTTTCTCAAATTCTCAAAAACTAGATTTCTATAATTTTATTTTGTTTTCAAATTTTTGAGAATTTTGTTGCATGTAAAACGGGTCTTAGCTGTCAGTGCCAGTCGCATAAGTGCGCAATTACAACAACTATAGTAATTTTTTTTTATGAAATATGTACCATCCATCTGCCCCTTCCCCCCTTCCCCCCACTCACTGTGTATGATAATTTTCTCTTCAAAAATGAGCGAATTGTATGATATCTCATTTACAAAAATATGGCAGCATTGGTTGTATGATCTTTGCAATAAAGGCAAGACAGCTGGAGTTGAATGTTTAACCGCAAAACTGAGGCTTGGTAGCATTGTCCTGCTGTTAAATGATAACTTCATCGGGGACACTATTCTGTACTTATTTTAGGGAGTGGCGGGCCAGAAAGTCGCAATGTAATCGGATGGTAGGGCCATGTGATGGCAATGCAAAGTCGCAGTCTAAACTGACGGCATCTTTTCCATACGTCCTCATCTGAAAGCGTCTATACGATTACCGGATACAAGCAGTGACTTCCATTCAGAACAGATGTTTTGGCTGTTCTTAAGGCGACAGAGCAGGGATATATCCAATCATTTCGATAGTCAGGCCGCACTCAAGGTAGTATATTATAATCTACGAACAAAGTGTTTAGGTGATAGTCCATTGTAGTTTAGTGCCATTGGTTCTCTGTAGGGATCCCCATGTACCCTGCTGGTGCCTAGTGCTGTGACAAATTTCCTTTATCATTCTTTTTAACCTAACCTAACTGAACCTGAGCTGGTGTACAGCTTCAGTTGCCTTCGGTAATTTGTTAGCAGAGTGTTACTGATAATATTGGAACTGATTGGCATGAGCTCTTAGACTTGTTGGATTTAAATATATGTTCCTGTTCTGACATACTATTGGGCCATTGTTCAGGCGATACCATATGGTCCTAAACATTTCTTCAGACGTTTGTTTGAGTGCAGATCCGAATAGCTTAAGCTTGCCAGAATCACTATAAGCTTGACAGCATCATCAGGTGGTTTGCCGATAACTAACGGCGAATTAACATAATACCTAAAATTGGTGGTGACGGGGCATATCTCCAATCGACATGGTGTTAGAATGTTCCGCTAACAATTTCTGATAAATAATGCCAGCCAAATACTGGGAATCTCAACATTAAAGAAACAACAAAAAAGGCAATGATAGAGTTCTACACCAGAAATAGAATATTCGGATGAATATGCGGGGTCCTAACGTAATCCCAGGTTTTCACCAGCGCAGCAGTTTTAAGAGCGATATGCTAGTCCATTTTGGTGCCAAGCGCTGTCAGAGGCCACCAAGCTTAGAACCATGACAAAAAGTCAAAGAATTACCTATATCCGCACCACAGGGGCAATGAGAACCAGTCCTACAGCTAGAGGCTAGAGGCTATACTTAATCTTAAACATCTAGACCTTTTCGTACAGTAATCTGGTGCAGAGAGGCCCCCTCGGTTAAGCCAGACCAAAAGTTTGAAATACAGCCTGACATGATGTCTACGTGTTTCCGCAGCAGGAATGAATGGCACGGAGATCAACCGATATACATCGGATCATCAACTATACCTCTCTATATACGGATGGATCAAAGGTGGAGGTTGGCGTTGACGTGCGTTTCTACTTCGAAAGTATTGGACTGTGCATTTCAATCAGATTTCCTGACTACAGCAACGTATTTCAAACTGAGCTACCGGCAGTGACAACGGCTGCTAAACAGGCTGTAATGATGGCAATGCCTCATGCAGATATTACCTTCTTCATTGACAGTTAGGCGATCGGTGGGTAAAATCGAAGCTTGTAAGTCGCTGTCGCGAAGAGCTACAGGTGCTTGGCGAGCAGCACAAATTATGACTGTGCTGATGGGTTCCCGGGCACAGAGGTGTGTCTGGAAATGAAAAAGCTGATTACCTGGCAAGAAAGGGGTCTTCTCTTCAACTAAGCCAAGCCGACACCGAAGGAATGATTTGATTGTAATCTCAGACAAACGATTGGAAGCAAAATACTAAAATGGCGAGTGACGACAAATAAAAGATGGAGCAAGCGCGAATCCTGTGGCATAACCAGGAAAATGTGGCAAATCTATAACAAACAGAAAACAGAGAGAATCCTACAAATGAACAAGAAATCATTGTCCTCGTTTGTGGGTTTTATCACCGGAAAAAATATGCTGAAATAGCATACCAAAAAAAAAGGGATTCGGCACAGACCACCTGTGCAGAGGATGCGGTGATGAGGAGGTGCATGAGGACACCCCACGCTTTCTTTGCCACTGCTCAGCACCCTGCCACATAAGAAATATATTTCTTGGTAGTTACTTTTTCGAGGATTTAGAAGAACTTTCCGAAAGGTCCATTAACGACCTACTTAAATTTGTAAGTACATCGGATTGGTTTACCAATCCCTATACGCCTTTCATAGGTTTTCAATGTGTCGATATCATAAACCCCTAGGGCATCACAACGGCACGTACAGGTTTCTCCTGTCTTGTCAATCCACTAACCTAACTTAGAATGTTCCAGAATCTTCCTCAGGACCATTTACCCCAGCTGTATATGTATATAAAATGCGAGGCCCGAAGAAACCTGTGGTTGGTCTTGAATGAGTGCGGTGTCCCCAGTTAACTTTAACTTTTCATCATTGTCATTTTTAAAAGTTCCTTCCATTCATTATAAGTATCGCGGGCACCTTCATAAATCTTGATTTCCCTCAAAGACTCTAAATCATCCAGAGCAATCCCACAGCTAGAGAGGAGAGCTATCCCGACTTGTTTCAGTTTCAAAACTCAAACATTCTGTTAAAACATTCTGATATATACTAAAAATAGTATAGATTAAATTAAAGATACTGTCACATGACCAATATAATGAAATCAATTTGTCACAATATCCCAGGACCTAGGGTATACCAAAAAACCTAATCCTCTAATTACCCATCGACAGCATTTTCACTATAAGTACTCAGTCACAATTTCTGAACACGTATACCTACAATTAGCGGCTTATGGACGTTTTCTATTAGGACAATCGGTTGACAGGCAGCAACACTGAGGGCACGCTACGGTTCGTTGCCAGCAATACCTTGTGAAATACCTGTTACATGGCATGTGGCATGTGGGACTAAACCAAAAACAAAACAAGCAACATATAAACATAACCTGAACCCCCTTGCAAACCGATACGCCCACATCACAGCAACCGCCATAATTGACGGTGATGGCGACAACGACTACGACGACGACAACAGCATTACCCGACATGCCGCCCCATCGCACCAATATTGTTTACGACGCCCGCCAGACAGAATGGATGATGGTGGGTACTATAAAACGATTTAATTTCTGCCTTTGTCGTAGTATTGCTTTTAGAGAAATTCAATATGAGCCTGAATTTTCAATTCAACGCCACCCATCCACCCCAAACCATGGCCACTCGACTCGTATACAGACACGATGGATACGGGTACAATTCTCCCGACCGTGTTATCATTTTTATAGCACAGTGCCGCCAATGTTGCTCCCAGTCATGTTGTGTCTGTGTGCAATTCCTAAACGCGTTGTTAGGCTTCCGGTATTGTTACCACTTATGGTATCAACCGTGGAGGGATTCGAGTTGGGTCGGGGCCTGCGAGCGCAATGCCAAGTATTTGCGGAAAAGAACATTTCCAGAAGTGAACAACTGCTAAATGGAGGGGTGAATAAATGTGATATCACTTTGACGCATATCGGATGTACTCACATGAACGGAATGTACTCAAAGGGGTTCAGACAGAGGTCGTCTTCGTCTGAGCCTTGAATGCTGGCTGTGGAATGAAATGATTTGTAAGAGAAAGAAATTAGAGCAAATTTAAATCCTGCACATGGACTTGATTTGGCACACTGACTGTCAGATTCGCTTGACAATGTTCTGACCCCCGCTCTAAGCAGGACGTTTACCGTACCGGCAACTGTTATCTCACGAAAATGAGAGATGACAACGACAAGGAGTGTATCACGGTTCAGGAGCGAGCAGCTAGCTACACCGCACGAAGCTAGATATATGGATAGGAACTTATACAAACTTAGATTGAGACCCTTAAAATTAAATTTCAGAAAGGCACTTCGGTGAAAGGATAAATAGTACTACCGAGTGTCAATATAAAAAGTTTTCACTGTCTACAACGTATTAGAAGCACACGAGATCTGGGATAAATCTGAAGTCAAATAAACAAGTCTGTTGGTGGATGCTCACTTCCCTGGATGAAGGCTTGATTTTATAAATAACGCCTGTAACCAGGCCTCAGTTGTGAATTAAACAGAGCCTTACAGTTACTAACAGGATCACCAACGTCCGATAATACATCTTCCTTTCCCAAAACATATATACATCTTAGAGTGGAGGGCTGTCTAGCAAAGGTCACGTTGGACGGTGGTTAAATGTCACAAAAATCCCAAACCAGGAAAAACCTCACGAAGCATGTGTGACTTCAAAACAATTGGTTTATCATAAATTTCCTAAACTTTTGAGAGGATCAAATGTGTGCACCTGGACAGTGGTTAGCGTGCTAGACCACTGAGCAAGGGGCTTTAGGTTCAACCCTCGGTAAAAGTCAAATTACACATTTAGTTTTTTTTCTACTATGCCACTTCTACGAACTTCTAGCAAACATCCAGAAGTGGAAATGTCTCAGAAACAGCTTTTTAATTCAGCTGTTCTACTTCGGCATTTTATCGTAGGTCACTTTTATTCGTCCCAATAGAAACTCACTGAAACAAATGGTTGGGAGATGCTATAGCCGTGGAGTTAGGGGGCCGTTGCCCCGACTATTTTTTTTTTTGAGGTCATTGGCATTTATATTAACAACCATGTAGATCATTCATTGATATACAATTTTTAACGTTCAGTACAGATTGATGAAGGCTGCTTTTAGTAATAGCTCTGTCAACAAGCTCGAACGTCGGACAACTCCTCCTCTTCTCCTCAACCCGACAAAAAACGAAACTGGTTTTCTAAACCAGAAAGATCGAGTTGCCATACGTTACTCCTCGAAGCCGAACGGCACTAAATCTTTGTCCATCGAATGCGCCAAACATGGTGAAAGAATATTGCCAAACGTGCTCGAAAAATACCCAGTGACTTCTTATTTTTTAAAAAGGACGGTCAACTCCAAAAAATGCGTTTAACCCAATACAATGCACTGACTCTGTAGTACGGCAATTAGAGCTATAATTCCGCAAGGCAATTGTCAAATTCCTTCTCTGCACAGAAGCAGCGAAGGGCCGTGGAAAAGACTTAAGCGTTTAATAAGGAATTACTCCAAATGCTGTTTTAATAAAACCATGCTTAACCTCTCTTTATATGTGGTCAGTAGAGAATAGGAATACATGAACTACTATATGGTCAGGGTGTAGCCAAACACTCATGGAAACAATAGACTTGACATGCTTGTATTCTTCTCCAGATACGGTCTTCTGCCGAAATTAGAAATCACCTCCCGAAATCGACTTGGGCAGCTATAAACTTTCGGAACTTAACCAATAAGATGAACGGATCGTCCTCAATGACATATAACTATCAATTTTCACGGGCGGTTCGAAAACCCCTGAAGGAGTTGACTCTGAGGTCATCTCTCAAGATTCCAAGCTTGGACTTTCCTATTGAATTCCGAAGCCTTCCGGCATCTTTAATGTCGTCTTGCCAGCAAAGCTCCCATAAAATCCCTTGCAGCTGGCAGCACCATATCACCCTTTACTGCTCTCGTGGTCACACAAGTTCATTTTTTGACAAATAACCCATATTGATGCCGTAGGTTTAGCTACGTATAAAACAATTCTTCGTGCAAATCATGTTAACTCAAAGACATCCAATGCGCACTCAGTTTTCTGGCAGTGTAAGTATGTTCTTGCTTATCGCCGCATAAAGGTCCCTTGGATCTACAGATCTTTGATAGTTGTTCCAGCTTATGCGTCGGTTTGATGGAGAGGGCTTTAGCTTGAGTATTATGTTACTACCTTCTGCGCTACACCTTAAAAAAGGTCTGCTGTATGGTATAGCTTCCCCGAGTAAGCCTGGCTCTGTTCTAGCTGATCTGCTTGATTAATCTCAACATGGGCTGTACAATCTGATATCATCCACACTGCAGTCTTATTGACTTTGGGCAACACTCTTCCTACGATCCTTGTTTCCATGGGTATTCCTTCTGATGTAATGAACACCGAAAATTCGACAGTTAGGCAAATTTAGAGTTAAGTTTCCTTGCATTCAGGTATGACTTCTGCCAAAGTTCAAGACTTGACTGAGTTTTAGTTTAATCTTTGTGGATGTCTTCAAAACGAGTCAAAGTAAGGTGCTGGTGTCTTCGTGGTGACCAACATCACCAGACCTTAGTAGTCGTTAGGCAAAGATGTCTAAAATTTTCAAACGGAGATTTATGCTAATGGCTGCCGGATATGTTGCTAAGAAAAAATGGTGGGGACGGAGTATCTGCCATACTGCACTTATAAGACCTTACTCAAGCCTGTAACCCGTTTTAAAACTGTTCGAGAATGCAAGAACTCTTTGAATTCGTTCGCAAAGCTCAACTCTTTAACTCATGACTTGGAATTGTGGAAAGTGAGATCACAATTGGGAGCAAGGCTCAGAGGAAGATTCCTCAGGAACTGAACCTTGCATTGAGTCTTTTCTTTTTACGTCCCCAGTCAGGCCTTGCATTGAAGATTGTGTTTCTTCAGACCATAATTGTATGGACAGACTAAAAATTTGCTCCCGCCCGTCCATAATCAGCGGCATTATTGTTGTCTCTCAGCAGTTAACTTATAGGGGCGTTTTCCTTTTGCTAAGCATTTTATTAGGTTAGCCCTAAGAGACACCACTCCCTGTAAAGCTTGTATAGAAATATTGCTACGAAACATTAGATCAATAATTCCTTTCTTATTATCTTGCCTTTCATGGGATCAGGTAACAGACCTTCGTTTCAGACATCAGACGTGGATAATTCTAGGATCTTACTTCCTGATGGTATAGGTAATAGGTACCTACATAATGGTTCTGTGGAGTGAGTGCTTTCAGCGATTTTTTAGTAAGGAACAATTTAAATAAATAAAGATCTTTTCACCATTAGGTTGGGTTTATACCGACTTTTATGAAGAATCGGGCATCCTCCAAAGACGGACATTAGTAGCAAAACTAGACACTGCTCTCTCTATATTAAATATATCTACCTCTTTTGAATGCTTTGGTCTTATCCATAAGACCAGACGTTTTTGGATACTCGGTCAATGGTTGAAATGCACACATCACGGCTCTTTTCCTGAGACACTACATAGTTTTTGTCCTCTGCCATACAAAGCGCTCTAGCATCCGCAATGTTTTGGTCCTTAAAACGAGTGTTCGGTCTTCCTTGTCATCTCGAACGAGGGGGCAGGGACTCAACCTGAATTTGGATACATCCACGTCTTTACAGAGCTCAGGAATTCCGCGGTAGTATCTTTGGTGCCATGAAATAAAGTCTTATGCAAAAAGGTCTCCATGACCGAAAATTCGTCGAAGAATTTTTCTTTCAAAGCCGCTGGGTATCAACTCCAAATTTCCTGCTTATTGTCACCATAAGCAGAACTACCAAAATAAGCAGCAAAAGGAGTTTTGGGTCCTATGGTTTTCGGAATTTTTTGCTGTTTTCTAAGGGAAAAGATTACCCGGATCTAGACTAGAGTATGTCACTTAATGATCGGCTTTAGGCGTTCACTACTAACTACATGCTGCTCCATTTATGGAATGATGAGCAGACTCATGTCTTTACAATTAGCGTCTACAAAACAGAAAGCTTACTATTTCCCAGTACAGTGTTAGCTATATTCAGATTGTAAGGACCCTGGCTTCGTAAAAAAAACAAACGTGTTTCCTCACATTTCGATAAAATAAATTGGATTGTTTATTACAACTCGTTAACCAAGAAAAAAAAATTGTTCCCCCCCTACAATAAGTGTAAAATAAAAAAGTTCCTTTCATTTATTTATTCCCTGACAGACAACCGGAAAATTACCATTTAATGGCAGTCAATGCTGCCTTTCTATAGCTGTCCATTGGCTTTATCCGTTTTAACTGTGCGTTATCATCTCTCATTCCATATACAACTCGAACTCGTATACATGTATATCAACCACCCTTGTGAAACCGCGAAAAAAATCGCGACAAATGGGAAAATATTGTCAGCATCCGGAGTAATTACTCACAATTTTCCGCAACTTGCTAATCCGTAGTAGAACAGGAAATTTCCCTCCCACTATACCAAAAAGTGTACACACTTCAATATATATGTATATCCATGTCAAGACAGTAGACAGTCGAAACAAAAAGGACCTGTCAAAGGGCCAAAGAAAATAGCACAAGTTGAACTGAAAAGGGAAACAGAACATAAAAAAAAAAACTTTTTCACATGATGACAGACGATTTATTTGTCGGTGATTAATGTTCGGCGTGCTAAAATAAAAACTTTTCGAAAAACTTTCTATCTTCAATCTTTGATGCTTTTTCGCGATGGCAAAAAGTAGCATCACCAGTGAAATGAGCAAAGCGACGACGACTCGCCGAAGAAGAGAGCTTTTTTTTTATTATTTTTAACAAGAAAAATCAACATTTTTTTTACAGGATAAAGGATAACAAACGTCTTTTGGTCTCTCTATATGATGATGCATATAGTGTGTGTGGCGGGGCATACTTCGATGGGACATTTTGCCACCTCGCCCAATGGCGAGATTGTCTACTACTATCTCTGTTATCCCTTGGCCCCCAACCCTATAGCATAGGTTGAGGAAGACCGAATAGAGATTTGTGGATAATTTGCTAAATCTAGATGATGAATTGCCAAACAACCATTCTATTAGCAGTTTATCTCTTTTTAATAAGGACTCGACTCGAAGTTGGGAACAAACTTGTGCGACGACGAAGATGTCGTCTTTGTCGTCTTTGTCGCCATTATCCACTTCTCTGGGTTGTCGCCGCCGCCGTTGTCATCGCGTTTGCAGTGTGCTGTCATAGAAGGAGACAACTTAATGGTACTGGCTAAACTTAACATTAGAAAATAGCTTTTCATCTATTCATTGGATGTCATCGACTCTATCGAAATTGAACGTACTTACATAAAAATCCTGTACCTTTCGCGGTCGGTGAAATTTGCTATAATTAAAATATTCTTGTACATATTTTTAGTTTTTTCTAAAAGACAAATAATTGACATTGGGCTGGCCTGATAGCGTTATACTGTGTTGCACCTCAAATAAGTGCCACCCTTCAGCCAGCTCGATCCATAACTTTGCTGCTTCCCATATGTCATGTCCAGTCCATGTGCTATGCAAGCGGCAGTGTCAATTGCGCTAAATAATTATCTTCGGCAAATTTCCTGACACATAATGCGAGTGTGGAAAAGGGAATTGGTCACCAATCACGAATTTAAAAACAGACATTTCTCCAATTCACCATTTGCATTTTTGGACTACTTAAACTAAATAGTTGTTTAATATCTTTTTGTCTGAATGCAGCTTAAAAATTCCATAAGCGCATATAAGCCCAATTTGTCAAAAAAAAACTCTTAGTTAAATCCCACCGAATCATTTACCTAAACAAATTAGACCGAGAGCGAGAGCCCACATTAATTTTTGGGTGTGAATGATGGTGTCATGAAATAAAGACTTATTCAAAAAGGTCCGAAACGTAATTTTGGACTTTATTGCACTTCTGAAATTTTTTTGGACCTTTCTGCATAAGACTTTATTTCATGGCACCGTGAATGATAACAAAAAAAAACTCGCTAATTAGGTAGTTCTTAAGTAGTTGTCCCTAAATATTACCGTCTTTCTGAAGTGGGGGCAATGGTGAGTGATACTGTATCGAAAATGAAATTTTTTCTGAATTGCAAATAATTGGTATAACAATTTTAAAGAACACAACGGAACAAACAGATATGTGAACAGAAGCTGAGCTCACTGAAGATTCACTATATGGTTTTTCAATAAGGATGGGTCGACTTTGCAATGGAATCAAAAAAGCTCTGTGCGAGGTATTGACGAAATCCTTTTTTATCTGAAAGGTCCATGTATGCCATTATTGTATTGAATGTAACATCATGTCCAAATGTCCGCCGCAGTTTCTCATGGTAGCACGAATCCGAGTGGTCCAATCTGCATCATAAGTTATGTTGGTTTAAAGGACATCGGTCGATGACGGTTTATTCGCATTGAGCTGCGACTTCAGGCAACCCCACAAAAAAGAAAAATATAGCGAAGTTAAATCGCACAATCTTGGTGGCTAATTCACGTCACCTCTGCTACAACCATGCCCTCAAATCGTTTATGCAAAATGACCATCGTAGCTTCTGCTGTGGCGTCTTGCTGAAGCCAAATGTCATATACATACATCCATATCGTTCAATTTGGGCGAAAATAAATCGATTAGCATCGTTCTGTAGCGCTCGCCTTTGATGGTAATACTAATTACCTTAGCCACGTCATTTTCAAGACAAAGTACGGAGCAATGACGCCGCCGGCCGCACGCCGCTAAAATCCACCCCTAACAGCTTTTTGTGGATGATTTGCCACCTCGTGTGGTTTGGCGTTGTCCCATATATGTACCTACGGCAATTTGACTTGTTAACATTTCCATTCATCCAAAAATGCGCCTTGTCGCTAAACATGATTTTTCGGCCAAAATTGGGGTGTACTTTCAAACGGTTCGGAGCCCAGTCAGCGAAAAAACTGTGATTTCTATGGTGATTATCATTAACTTTGAGCTCCTAGGTCAGTTGGAACTTGAACGGGTATAGGTCCAAGTCACGACGCAAAATTCGCCAAGTCGATGTCTGCAAAAGCCGACTTCTTGTACACGGCAAGGTATTGACTGCCTCAAGTTTTCCTGTGTATACACTTTCACGAATTGCCGCAATGTTCTTGGCCGATCTGGCGTGCCTTTGTAGTACGCGTTGATTGCTTACCGAACCGGTTATCTTGAATTTGGCTACAAAAACGTTGGAGAGTCGACTTTGAAGAGCCACCGCGTCTGCCGTAAAAAGGGCGCAATCCGCGCAACTTTTGCACTGACCAATACTCATTTTAAATCGTGTAACTTGCCATCAGTGACTGATCAGTAATCCAACAGAACGTCGTGTGGGTACGGTTTGCGACGCACGCCCCTAGTATAGCCTAAATTATGCGAGTTATTTTTTTTTTATCATTCACACCCAAAAACAACTGCGGGCTCTTAGGGAGCTTCCACACCGAATGGAACAAAACGCCTTAACCCAAACAAAACTGATTTTCTCTGTGTTTTAGAAATTTAAATACATACGCTTAAATTCGCCTGCCCACACTGAATAAGGCAAAACAAAGCAAGAACCCAAAATAAGTAATAAATCATTTTAAGCAAAACAATCGAGTTAGGCAAAAACACTATCAAACAGTTAAGGTAAGGCATGTTTAGGCGAGAAACACATGTAAATGTAATCAAATGCCCACACCAAACTATAGTCAAACAGACAAAACCAAATAAAACACATGAAGTGTCTGAGCGACCGACGACTATCGGTATTTATTATTTTATTCAATCATTTGTTCAACTTCTCAACCAGTTTCACGAAGTATACCACTGGATTCCTATGATATGCTATGGCTAAATGTTTCAGTTTTGTTCTGTTTCGTGTTATTACGTTTTATTCCTTTTTGTGTTATTAAGTTTCGTGGTACTTAAGTGAAAAGACTGACTGTATAAATGCACCATAATTTGCCAAAAGAGAATTAAGAAGTGTCGTATGTCAAAAATCGTAGCGTATAAATCGTGTCTTGGAAACAAACAAGTCTAAGTTTTAAGGTTACAGTTGATCTTTGAAAGCAAAACTGACAGATGACAACAAAAACAGAATCGAACATATCAGTGAGTCGACTGTGTTCCGAATTGTAAAACGAACATTAGCAGCATTAATGGTGTCTTGCCTTCATTGACCGCCAAACCCATCTTCCCCGCCTCTTTTTCAATACTCACGAACGGGTCAGTGGCTAGATGGACAAACTTTTGAAAGATGGTGCCTCTGGTGATGGCGTTTGAGTTCTGAACTTCCAAGAACAATGTTCAAGAATTCATACATGAATGACAGCGCATTACGAAAAAAAAAAAAAAATAGATGGCGCAACAGGCGGAAGACACCCTAGGCCTAGCAGCTTCTCGCAACCATTCGTTTGTGTGAGTTTCTATTTTTGAGACGAATGGAAGGGACCTACAATTTTATGCCGAGTCCGAACGGCTGAATTGAGAAGCTTTTTCATGACAGTCATACTCTCGGATGTTTGTCAGACGTTCGCGAGAGGTGGCGCAGTAGAAAAAACCTTAAGATGTAATTTGTGTTTTTCCGGGGATCGAAACTTTGATCCCTCGCTCAGTAGTCCAGCACACTAACCACTGCGCTACTGCGCCCAAATGACAGCGCATTGCCTTGTCTAAATCGAAACTCTCGGTGTGTTCTCTACCGACTTTGATGGAGCAGAGCACATTCTTTATCGTCAGCCTGCACAATTACGGACGAGTTTGGCAGGGATGCCAAAACTAGACATTGCTCTGTATAGCTCGTCTCTATAAATGCTGTCATAGGCGACCTTAAAATCGATGAAAAGGTGGTGGGTATCGATCTGCGGCAGTGTGAATATTTGGTCGATGCTTCACTTTTGCTGGTCTGAAGCCCCACTGATAGGGACCAATCAGGTTGTTGACGAAAGGCTTTAGGCGTTCATACAACAAGGCAGATAAAATCTTGTAGGCCATGTTAAGAAGACCTACACTTTCTTAGTTGGCGCAGCTCAAAGGGCTTTGACTTGGCAAAGTATGGTGTCACGAAAATAACCGACATCCAATAAACATTTTTGTTATAATCCTTACTTTCGAAAAGAAAATCATTAACGAACTCTTTCGTTGCAATAGTCACCAAAGCCAGCGTATTTTTTACCATTTCTGCATCCTTTGAATTGCCTCACCTGAGCCCTTTAGAAACTACCTACATGCTTAAAGCATTTACCAATACGATAACTCTTTAAAGCTGCAATGCATGTCCCCAACACTCACGATAGAACTCCGCATGCCTAAATAAGTTACACTCATGCATCATCGCGAATTAATATTTTGACCTTCCGTGCCAATATTTGGGGATTAAATCCACCACGATTTTGGGCTCTCACGATGGCACACAGCATTTACTCACAACTTACGGCTCATTAGTTCCGACATGCAACCATTTGCTGCTCTGTAACCAGCCAGGACATGCCATCATCGCCCGATGGTATCAAAAGCCAACACATCAGAGAGTGTGTGTTTGTTTGCCGCCCCCTGCGCCGCCCTAATTCGAAAGTGTAATTAGAATTTAATTAATAACATGCTGTTTATTCCGGAGCGAATTATGTGATATAATACAGGAATTATATGCGACAGCTTCGGAGTCCGGTGCTAATGCAACAACATTGGAATACAATCTAAAATTTGGACGGACTGGTACTGAGAATGGGCGGCACGTACATCTCGCACCAGACACGAATCTAGTTAGTGCATCGGTGTGATGTCCACCATGTGGGGGCATCGCTCCTCTTTGAAGTTCCTCGGGTTGATTAATCCCCTCTGGCTACGTGAGCGTACTCTCAAGAAAGCCAAAAACTCGTCGATGGTTTTCTGGGAGACTGCCTCTCCGATGCCTGCATATGGCTGTATTGTACAGTGAAACTGCATTGGGGGTGGCACATATACCAACGGCTGCAGTGATGGAGCATTCACCTGCAAGGATTTCAGTGAAAAGGCAAAAAAAAGAAAATTCGTTGATTCGATTGAAACTTACACAGCAGTAGTAACGCATGTCGTCGTCGCCGGGGGAAAGTCGTTCTTTAGACAGTTCGTTCTTTTCACCGCCCAGCAATTCGAAGTCATCCTGATGATAGCCCTCGCCACTGTGTCGGTCCGAGTCCGGAAGTGTCGATCCCATGTCCTCTTCCTCAACGACTTCTGAGGATTCCGACAAGGGCACCAATCCAAGCACCATTTCATCTTCATCCTTTATGTCCGAGCAGAACTTTGGCATTTTGGCTGCGTGCTCTGGTGGAATTCCCACAGTGTTTTCAAAGATTTTCGCCATTTCGTCCTTGTGAGTGGGCTTCGCCTCTGCTTTGAGTGATTCCGGTTGCTTTTCTACGTCAGTGGTTTGTGGTGGTATGCCAGTCTGTTTTGGGATACTTTCAGCCCACTCTTCTGGAATGGAAATAGATTCTTGATCTCTTTGTGGTAGAGACATGTCACCGGTATTGAGAGATGATGCATTTTCTTCGGCCTCGTCGGCTGTAGTGGCGATGGGTGGAAAATCCCCAATATCACCAAACAGAGAGGTCTTAATATGCTGCATTAACTGTTCGACGTCTGTGAATACTATGCCCAGGGTCGCAGCCCTCTCAAGAACCCCAACTACTTCGTGTAAGTCCAACGACGGTTTGAATGGTTCACCAGCGCGTTGCAGGACACCCAGTTCCTCCGTCTTCAAAAAGGACACTATGCTGGAGGTTTGTTCGAGGTCGCATTTGTGTTGTTTATTGGCCTCTTCAATGACAGACTGGAGATTCTCAAGACTGCACTTTTTCTCCTCCATTTCGACATCAGTTGACGACGCGACGGTATCTTTGTCAGATTTTGGTTTTTCCTTGACCAAGTCAAAGCTCTCCGTGGATGTGACATCAGGAGTGGCATCGGATCGAATGGACTCTTGATCGATGAAGTTGTAACTGGCCGTGTTGCAGGCATTGGTGGTAAACTGGTGTAGCCATGTCCAAGGCGGTCCTACTTCTCGAAGCATTTGAAAGCGCTCTTGTTGCAGATAATCTTCGGCGGCTTGTACCGACCTATCTGCCTGTTGCTGACGTTTATCAACGACGGTGTCTTTTATATTTTGAGCCTTTTTTAACTGCTTCTCGGAAATGTAATGCGGACCATTAAAGTCTTCTTCTGTGAGAGGTTTTTCTTGAGCCTGAAAGCACACGAAGCATTGTAAAAATGAATATACCTAGGTATGCTATATTGTTCAAAAATTACTTACATCCTGAAGGAGAAGCATAATTGTGTCGAAATCTTCACACTTGTCCAGCAGTTTCTTGGGATCGTCCATGTGCGAATTGACTAGGAAATCTGAGCAGGCTAAGCTTGACGAGCTTTCCGAAGAACATGGACACTGGGGAAATAAAACGAGAACAAAGACCATTTAACTGAAGCGTTATAATGTTACCGTGGTAATTAACAATTTTCAAGCAAAAAAATCACATCGCGCAGCATCATTTCGAACAAGTGTTTAGGTTGAATTATGAGCTTGCTGATAGCCTTTTACCATCACCGTTCTAACCTAAACCAATTCACTAGCACTTATCTTCCTACAAAACCTAAAAATGGTTTTAAATTTTATTTGAGAATCCAAATTCGCCTCTAAGTTGTCAAAGTGGTACCTTAGAAGGTGTCTCCTTCTGTTCCGAGAAATAGCTTCACATTCACTGAGAAGATGAGTAATATCCTCTGAGACATTGTAGGTCCGCACACAATAGTTGCACGCATCTGTATTTGCAAAACCTATAATCTCTTCTTAAGAGATGGGGCTGAAAGACGAAGAATGGAACGGGAGCAGGAGTCTTTTCAGCAGAACTGTAAGTATCGGGCATTTAAACCGACTGGCAATTATCAGTGCAGCGTTTTCAAGGGAGAGATCTACCCGGCTTAGGGAGCGGCTCAAACTGTCTTAGCGAGATGAACAACGAAGCAGCACTTAAAGCCATTAACTCCAATCTGGTTAAATCTAAATCCGTAAGTCAGTGCCTCTTGGCATTGAAAGCAATAAACCACCTCAACGTACTGTCGTGCTGGGTTCCTGGCCGCTTTGGTGTGGAAGAGAACGAGGCAGCAGGTAATCTGGCCAAATGCGGCTCTAAAATGGACATACTGTTTTCTGACAAGTGGTATACGTTATTGACAATGTGACATTAAACTTGGTCAAAGAAGGATGGAAAAACACTTCCGGTTGTACCACAACTCGCAGCTTGTAGCCCGCAATTAACGCTAAAAGGTCAAAGAAACTAACATCTTTTGATAGAAACCAAATCCGCGTGCTTGTCGGGGTAATAACCGGACAGGGACACTGCATCATTGGATTATTCACACCATGGATAAAAGAAGTAAGACTCGAACTCGAACTGGGCACCTTTGACAATATGTACAGTTTTTCAACACACGTCAACAACATCAGAAACTGCCTAAGATCCAGAAATAACGTAATCAAGTCTCTTGACGTAAGTTCCTAGGGGTAAGACAAACAAACGCTTCTCGCTACATACAAAGCGATCGGACGGTCTGTCCTCAACTACACGGTACCTAACTGAACCCCACAATCTGAATTATGGCCAAAGGACTGAGTATCTTTACAAACTGACTTCTGCAGAAGTCCTGTATCACTACCCAGACCTCAAAAAATGCCGCAACTCTTATATGGGAGCGCGGTTCTTCGACGGCTTGGAAGATCTACCAACGATATTTCTACCAGATTTAAGAGGATTCATCAACAGATCCGAAATGTTTTTTTAGTTGCATGTCCTATCATGTACACTGATCGGCATAAGTATTTTGACAAAACTAAAGTTAATTCTGCTCCTAATTTGAAACTTACTTCATGTAAATTTTGGCATCAATGGAAAGGTCATTTAAATTCCGTTTGAATGATACAAAACTTTCCTTAAACCATTAAGTACCCATTTAAAAATTTTAGAATTTTGAATTTTTGTCAAGGTCTACTTTTTTACTTTTTCTCGGTCCAAAAAAAATGTTTTGATGCAAAAAGTTTCTTGGAACAATTCTAATGGTGACAGCAAAAACAAATTTTCAAAAATCTCTTCGCTAATATTTTTTATGATTTTTTGAAAATTGCTAAAAATGACTATTTTAGCCACTTTTTCCTCCTTTTCATACAAAATTTTTCTGAGATCATCCCATTCAAAAAATCATAAAAAATATTAGCGAAGAGATTTTTGCTATCACTATTAGAATTGTTAGAAGAAACTTTTTGCATCAAAACATTTTTTTTTTGGACCGAGGGTAAAAGTCAAAAAAGTAGACTTTTACAAAAGTTCCAAATTTTCAATGGGTACTTAATGGGTTAAGGAAAGTTTTGTATTATTCAAACGGAATTTAAATGACCTTTCCACTGATACTAAAATTTACATGAAGTAAGTTCAAATTATGAGTCGAATTAACTTTAGTTTTGTCAAATTACTTATGCCGACCAGTGTAGGTAGGTACTATTAAAGAGTATAGGTAAATGGGCCTCAATGGCCCCTGGGTGAAAATTACATAAATACTATTGCAAACTATTTCTCTAATCTGACTCACTATACCTAAGGTAATGGCGATGCCCAGAGAGTTTCTCTATCGTCATTCGTATCGTAACTTTGATCTGCTGAGATTCTACAGATTTTTTCCCGATTTAACTTAGGCAACAGGGCAACATTGATACTATGTACATAATGACTATGTATATAATGACCATCTTAGGCTCAGGGTTCCCAGGGTTTAAGAAAGAACTCCCTTTTTTTAACACCAACATGATATTTTTTCCCCTTTAGAAAACAAAAAATCAATTTTTTTCCCCGAAGAAAAAAATCTCATCATACTTAACTATGTTTTGAACTCGGGCAATGCTTCCAATTGCTTGAGATATTTGTATTTTTTTGTTGGTTCTTTCTTCATACAAAATCAAAAATAAAATGAGAATTATTATCTACACATTAAGTTGGGCCGCCGTAATTCGCGTAATATTATGAATTAAGGCATAGTTCAAGGACACACTATGTGCTGAGCCACACATGCCTTCCCATGAAAGTCGTGTCGGGCGAGACGGGTAGATTTTTAGGTTATCTAGTTGGGAAAAGAAGCGTATATTACACTGCAGATCCATTATCTTTTCTACTCACTTAAAATCGACTTGTCTCGCCCGAAACGACTTTCATGGGAAGGGATGTGTGGCATCAAGGTATATGAATAGAAGGTAATATATTGCGCATCCCGCAATGGCGGCCAATTGTGACTGTGCAATAATCGTATAGAAATAACATGCGCGCGCATGAGATATGGCGGACAATTGTGACTATTCGTATGGAAAAGCATGCCTTTTTGACAGATGCGCAGAACGAAATCAAAATGAGTGCTCGGAATATATTACCTTCTATTCATATACCTTGGTGTGGCATAACTTTCATTCTAATGAACGACTTGGCTACACACAAAAACAAACCCTCATTGCAATAAAATAAAATTTGACAGGTACAGGAGTAATTAAATCGAAAATACAAAAATTTGATGGTAAATTCGAAGCGGACGCCCGATTTTACGTCATCACTCTACCATCGCAAATACTAATTGAAGATTTTTATCGAAAGCGCTGTCGTTGCGGAAAATAACCTTCGTAATCATGCGCCATGCCCACGCGAAAATTATTTCTGAAAGTGGATTTTTGGTCCATTTTCTGTACTTTTTTTCTTTCTACTCACTCAAAATCTAGCTGTCTCTCTGTACACGACGTTCATGGTAAGGAGTGTATGGCCATGGTAATAGTTTTATTAAATGTCAAAAGAATGAATGCATTGCAGAAACTAAACAAAAAATTTAGTGGGTCTTGCATGGGCACATTTCTTGAGCATGGTTATTTTTTGTAGATTGTTTTGTAGGTATTCATTCTAGAAGATTTTCTTACAAACTGTTTTTGATATGATTTTAAGATTTTCCCCTTTTTGAATTTTTTCCCCGTTTTTATCCCTTTCCCCTTTTTCTCCCTTTTATCTTAAAATATCGGCAAAAATGGTGATTTTCCCCTCAACCTGGGAACACTGCTTAGGTTCCGGTCACGCAATGAGCGACTGAGCGATGGGTTGGGTCGCAGTGATGGGACTTTTACCACTTAAGTGGTATTTCTACCACTTTTTGCTTAACCCAAAATTCTACCACCAATAAATCCAAATCTACCACATTTTCAGAATGAAAAAAAAAAATTGAACAATAACGCAAATAATAACAAATACCTAGAAACTATAAGACTTACTTTCCATCATAGAATCGTGCGGTTAAAAAATTTACAATTTTCGTGCACTGATGGCAAATTGGTACATACTGGTACAGGTAGGTACTGAGCTTAGGAAAAAAATCGGTGGTGCTTTGTGGTGTTCCTCCTATCATCCTATTTTGGGTAATGATAATTTTATCTAAGTTTAATAAAATGCGCCGCTTTCTCATCTGCAAACCGAAGAGGTAAATGTTGCCATATGTACTGATTGCATTCGTAATTCGCATGTAGCTTGTTCTCCGACATGGGAAAGGAACCTGTTGATATATGCACTCAGGGGCGTAGCGAGGGTTCGAGTCATGGGAGTGACTTTCATTGAAATGCTGACTTGTTTTAGGAACTTGCCGACAGTATGAAGTAATAAAAATCGTCCCAGCAGTCATCGAGTTATAATGTCATTGAGTTTGACCCCGTAAAAGATGCTTTTTGTATAGGAGTCGTCAAGGCCCTTTTGTCCAATTTCGACTAATTTTCACAGAAACTATCCCGGGCCAATACCTAAGATTTCTGGAAAATTTTGGCTTAATCGGGTAAGTGCTTTTCGAGATATAAGATTTTGAATGTTTTTTTGTATGGGAGTCGCCACGCCACTTTGTCCAATTTTGACCAATTTAATTTTCAGAGGAACTATCCCGGGCTTATAACTAGGATTGCCTGACAATGCTGAAATCGAAACTCGATAAATTTTAAGGAGTTTAGTCGGCAAATTCACCGATAAAATAAATAAATAAATAGGTGGCGCAACAGGCGGGTAACACCCAAGGCCTAGCTTCTCGCAACCATTCGTTTTGTGTGAGTTTCTATTTTTGGAACGAATGGAAGGGACCTACAATTTTATGCCGAGTCCGAACGGCTCAATTGAGAAGCTTTTTCATGACAGTCATACTCTCGGATGTTTGTCAGACGTTCGCGAGAGGTGGCGCAGTAGAAAAAACTTTAAGATGTAATTTGTGTTTTTCCGGGGATCGAACCTGGGATCCCTCGCACAGCAGTCCAGCACACTTACCACTGCGCTACTGCGCCTAAAATTCACCGATGCAAATTTTAAAATCGAAACTCGGAAAAGGTACATAAAGATAAACAAATACAAATTCGCGTTTTCGAATGATGGAACTTTTGAATGAAAATTCAAACTCATTTCTTACATTTGTTCCGAGCTAGTTACTCAAGTTAATAATGTAGCTTCCTTGATTTTCCGACTCTTAAAAAGTGTATAATTTGCATCATTTAGGGTATGTTTTAAAAATCTACCACTTTCCAACACTTGGGTGGCCATTTACTGAACGACGTGCGTCGCTGAGCGATTAGTTAGGAAAATGCCATCGTCAAGGGCGGTTCGTCGTAGCTTAGGTATTAGTTGTGTAGAGTATGTTATATACTAATGCATATTGTATATTGTACAAGGTACACACTCTTTTGCATATTGTACATATATATATGTTGCATTGCGTGAAATATGCAATACACATTCATACACGCAGCATATCATAGAGTGTAAGCTATGTATGGGTATTAAGTACTCGCTACTGCGAGTTAGTCTTTAAGCGATCGTCAAAGGAAATAAAACAAATTGAATTGAAGTGCAACGAAAGACGTGTTTTATTTGAGACATTACAAGTTGAAAGTAGCGTTCATATTTATAGATCTATAATAAGATCGAGAAAACGTAGATTTGGTGTACACCCCATAAATCGTGAAAGGGCAAATTATGGTGAAATTTCATCATTTTTATCAAAATCTTTGCAGATTTCCAGATCGATTTTGGCAATATTGTCGTATTCGTAATGCAGTATCACCTTTTGATTTGCTGTTGGAAAAAGTTTGACCAAAATTAAACTTTTTATTTTGTACATCTTTTTTTTTTCTTGTGAAAAAGGGGATTCCAAATCCTGGAGCACTCAGACGAATCTCGGTCCATTGTACATACTATCAAGCAGAAAGTAGTAGTGTAGTGGTGGAGAAACTCTGATATTGTTCGTTTCTCTTATGGTCGGTGGCAGAGTATTGCTGTCTCCCGCCGGGGCTCGAACCAACGCCGCTCAGGTCACAAGCAATGACTCTAGTTAGTTATTTAGTTTAAAGTGGCTCTCGATGAGAGAAACACTTAGGCCGCTATTCGGCCCATTGTGCATACCACTGGGATATGGGGAGCTGTTTCTTTACTGGCTACTCATGTAAACCATTTGCTGCCGGTTATGAAGCTAAGAATGTTAGGGGCGCTGGTGTTACCTAGATCACTGAGATCATTAAGAAAATAGTTTCCTAAGTGGGCCTTTCTTAGATTGGCCAGGGCAGGGCAACTGCAAAGAAAGTGAGTGACGGACTCGTCCTCCTCTTCGTCTCTACAGCTTCTGCAGAAGTCATTATAAGGCAGACCGAGCCTTTGCGCGTGTCTACCTATTATGCAGTGCCCGGAGATCACGTTAACGACTTTCGAGATGGTGGATCTCTTAAGTCGAAGAAGCTCCTTGGATCGCTTTGCGTCCAGAGCTGGCCACGTGAGCTTGGCAGTGTCGCAGTATCCCAAATGTTTCCATCTGAGGCCTGCACGCATTACTGCGTCCGCATGAATTATTTGTTTAGCGTGGGAGAGTGGTGCATACACGTTGCGCAGGCTTATGCTCTCCACGCCTGAGGAGCCTCGCCTTGCTAGTTCGTCTGCTGCACAGTTCCCTGGGATGTCACAGTGACCAGGAACCCAGCAGAGGGTGAGGTTGTACTGTCCAGCTATCTCGTTTAGAGATACGCGGCAATCTTCCACCGCCTTGGATCTTATTTCGCTGGATATTAGGGATTTGATTGCAGCCTGGCTATCAATGTATATAACGATATCCCTTTGTGATACCGAATTAATCGACAGCCACGCTGTAGCTTGACGAATAGCTGTAATTTCGGCCTGAAAAACACTGCAGTGTTTCGGAAGACTGAAGGAGAGGCCTAGGTTCAATTCCTCTGAAAAGACTCCGGCGCCCACTCCCTCTAGTGTCTTAGAACCGTCTGTGAATATTGACAGTGATTTATGTAGGACATTTAATCTGATCGCCACATTGGTGGCATATTCTTTACTGACGATGTCTAGTGGAAGTAGGTTAAGCATGGTTTGCAGAGCGGCGGTTGGAGATATCCTCAGTGCGCCCGTGATGCACATACATGCCAAGCGCTGTATCCTCTCTAAGACCTTTAGATTGGAACTTTTGTTCAAGGCCGGCCACCACACAACGATGCCATATAGAATTATCGGTCTTATGACCGCAGTATAAAGCCAGTGCATTATATTGGGTTGAAGGCCCCATCGAGAGCCTACAGCCCTTTTGCAGG
This sequence comes from Cheilosia soror, assembly GCA_949372485.1. Taxonomy (NCBI): domain Eukaryota; kingdom Metazoa; phylum Arthropoda; class Insecta; order Diptera; family Syrphidae; genus Cheilosia; species Cheilosia soror. The sequence continues at coordinate 67,188,659 of OX443562.1, read as the reverse complement.
AGTATAGAGCCACTAGGGATTTCCTAGCGCGTTCGGCAATGTTTTCTCTCCATAAGAGCTTCCTGTCCAGCCTCAGCCCCAGATATTTAGCGCTGCTAATGAACTCCAGTGGAGTTCCTTTGAGATTTGGAGGAGTGACAGCGGGAAGCTTTACCTTTCTTGTGAATAAGACTAATTCCGTTTTCGTCGGGTTGACGCTAAGACCGCAACTGTCGGTCCAGGAGACTAGTTTACGCAATCCGAGTTGCAGGATGTCGGAAAGTGTCTGTGGGTACTTTCCAGAAGCGAGTAAGGCGAAGTCATCCGCGTAGGCTACAACTTTGCACCCTGAGCTCTCCAACGAGATCAGAAGTTCGTTAAGAACTAAGTTAAGTTAATGGTACTTTATTAAATCATGAATATTACATTAATTGTATAAAAATTGTACATTTAAGCATGGCCTAGCCGTCTGCCGAGATTTGACAACAAATTTAACAATAATTTTACACACAAATATCAATAAAGCAAAAAGTAGCTGAAGTAGTGTACATTTAAAAGTTTTCATCCAAAATTCTTTTTCTATAATTAAGAGCAGTTTCACAGTACGAGGCAAGTGTAGTCCAATTACGACTGTCGTTAAGAATATTTTTTAATTCTTCCAACATTAGAGTGTCGGCACCAAAGTGATTACGCCGGATTTCCTTCATAATGGGGCAGGATCCGATGAAGTGTATCACGTCTTCATTTTCGCCAGTGTTACACAAGCTGCAGCGATGCGGAAGGTCATCCCGATGTGGCATCCAATTGAGCTTGAGTAGTTCTCCTCGCGCTCGAAGTACCAATGATATTTGGGCAGTATTGAGGTTAAGGTTCAGATAGGTCATGTGTTGATGTTGGAGCTGTTTATATAAACGGCGTGAGCTTGAGCTTTCCGCTTTGCTAACATTATCAATTCGTATGGCCTGTTCTACCTCCAATATAAATTTGTTCGCAATCCTCTGCCAGTCTAAAATATTACTCTCATCTAAATCAAGCCTGATGTTATATTTTGTGGCGATGGTTTCCCAGTCCTTGAAGAAAAGGGTTTTTGTTCTTATTGCTTTCCGCACTAGTATTTTTGTGAGTCGTGTATCGTCTTCTAAATTCAAAGCCTTTATAACAAAGTTCATATTCAACTTAAGGGTGTATACAAGAAGTGGCGCTATACCGCTCTCAATTTGTAGCAGATAGTTGGGCGTGCTCGATGGAAGCCGAAGCAGTTTTTTCAGAAAGAAACGCAGTAACTTTTCCACTTCATCGGAATATTTCCCTCCCCATACCTGTGCACCGTAGCACATTACCGATCGCATAACAGCTTCGAAGACTTTAATTTTTGCTGGTATTCCGATCCTCGAATTAGACATAAGATTTTTCCACGTATAATTGATAGCTTTCTTTGCATCGGAGAGCTTGAGTGAGAAATGTTTTTTCAGTGAAAGGTCGTGTCTTAGGGTTATTCCCAGATATTTGAACGTCTTGACAACCTCCAATTCATCCCCGCCATATTTCCATTTTTCATTCCTTGCAAATCGTCCTGTGCCTTTCCTGAAGATAAGAATTTTTGACTTTGTTGTATTTATTTGCAGGTCGTTTAGCTTGCAGTAGTTTTCTAACTTATTTATCATTAGCTGTAATGAACTCGGTGATTCTGCTAGAATGACAATATCATCCGCAAACAACAGAGTTTTAATTCTCACTCCTTCTACTTCGATTCCAGCGGGCATGAAATCTGTGATGTCATCCAAAAAGAGTGAGAATAATAAAGGGCTTATAAGACATCCTTGTCTTACTCCACTTTTTATTTCGAACGAGTCCGAAAGCTCCTTACCATTCCATATCACTGATTCATTTTTTCCATATAAATTAAGAAGCGCTTTTAAAAAAGTTGAAGATACTCCGATCCGTGACAGTTTATAGAACAGGCAGTTTCTGTTTACAGTGTCAAATGCGGCTCTAAAATCGATGAAAAACGCGTAAAGTTTTTTGCCTTTATTTAAGTAGCCTTCCGCTATACTTGTAAGGTTAAAAATTTGGTCCACTGTAGAGAAACCTTCTCTAAATCCTGCCTGAAACTGGCTCAACTTGTTATTTTCTTTAGTCCATTTTGCTAGCCTTGAATTCATTAGGCCCATGAGAATTTTAGTTACTGTATTCATGAACGATATGCCTCTGTAGTTAACCGCATCATTCGGATCACCTTTTTTAAAAATTGGGAATATAATAGACCTTTGGAACTCTTCCGGCACTTTTCCTTCTCTATATATATAGTTAAATGCGCCTAAAAGCTTTTCAAGAAATTTTATGCAGGCATTTTGGAAAAATTCGTATGGTATCCTATCTTCTCCGGGGGCTTTGTTTCGTTTGCATTTTCTTAGGACCTCAAATAGTTCTTCCATTTCAAACGCTGCATCCAAAATGTCATCTTGCACATCTGGCATCGCATATTGATATGCGATTTGCGTTCCTTGCGGATTGAGCATTAATTGGAAATGGTTTTTTAGAGCATTAACTCCAATTGACGTACCAACTTTGGGCGTGGTTCCATTTAATTTTTTCGCTATAGCCCAGAACTCTTTACTATTCGAAATGCCTGCCATTTCATTAGCCATTCTATTATAGTACAGCGATTTTTTCTGTTCACAGACATCTTTGTACCGATCATTCGCTTCAATATATATTTTTCTTGTGGCTTCTGAATTTACCCTTCTGAAAAGGTTTAGAGACGCGAGAGATTTTCGTCTGGCCTTCGAACAATCTTCGTCAAACCACGGTTGTTTTTTTACAACATTGCTTCTTCTTGTTCTTGGTTGAGCTATGTATTGTATAATACTTGTGAGAAAGCTGGGGTATAGTAGAGCATGGTTCCAGTCCGGTTCCAGAATAGTGACACATTCATCCAGTTGCCTGCGGTACTCGTTACCCCAACTATCTTTCCAAATAAGTTTTGGGAGAAGCGATAAATCCCTCGCAATTGGTGTTTTTGCACATAAAGCACAATCAATAACCAGAGGCATGTGGTCTGAAAATGTCTGATTAGCTATCTGCATGTCTTGTATCAGGTCGTGCCAATCTCCGTTTATCAGTGCATAGTCTATTACAGAACATCCGTTTCCTTTTACATAAGTTAATTCACCGTCTATATCGCTTGCTGTTCTTCCGTTGATTAGACATAGGTCAAACGACTCACAGGTTTCTATTAGTTGTTTCCCTTTCGTATCGATTGTTTCATCCTTTGACTTTCTGGCAATATTTGAAAAACATGTAACTTCTCCTTTGCAAATAGGAGCTACTTGTTCTCTTCCAACTCTAGCATTAAAATCGCGAATAAGCATCGTATTTTTACATCCTGTAATAAGAAGGAAATCGAGCAATTCAGTATAATCTGCTTGCCAGTTGCAGCAGTTTATGTATACAGGAACAATCTCCATTTGTTTCCCATTCGTTTCAATTATGACTAAGTCCCTATCTTCTCTCCTCGCAAAGCTTACGTTCGACGTCAGTTGTTTTTTTATGCCAAAAAGCATTCCCCCACTAGCTCTTCCTACGGTGTGAGTTCGTACTGCAGCACTCCACTGCAATTCATATCCATTAAAATAATTCTTAAAATCATCGTAACGATTTGCCATTAAAAAAGTTTCATACAGGAAAAAAATATCATGTTTTTTAACATATTCAAAAAAATCTACATAAATACTCTTATTTTTTATTCCAGCTACATTATATGACAAAATACTAAATTTTAAATTTGTATTGGGTGTAACTACTTTAATACTAGGGCAGACGGCAACACTTTTAGGAACGATTCGTTGTTTGGGTTGTTGTCCTAGATGAGTAATCATGGACACGTTGGTTTTTTGTTGAAGATGCAGATGTCTCTGACATCAATAGCCGACTTCGGCCACTGCTCGCTTGGGCTGTCATTACCAGCTGATTTAGAATTTCAGCTCCATCACCATCTCCGTCGCTGCAAACAAGTTTGTCGTTTTCGTCGTAAAAGAATGTTTTAGTTTCCACTTGAATATGTTCGCCCCTTAGAAACACTTTTAGATTTTGATTGCGGGAAAGTAATTCTCTCTTTAGGCTGAATATTCTTCTTCGGCGGTCGCGAACTGCCTTAGGAAAGTCTCTGTGAATAGAAACTCCCGTATTGCGCAGTTTGCCTGCTTTGGATATTATTTTCTTGACATCCTCCGTGTTGTTTACCTTGACAAGTACATTTGCCACACTTTGATTTGCGGATCCCAATCTTCTGGCATCTTTTAGAGTGTTTTCATTAATGTCAACATCTAGAAAATCTGCGCAAATTTCTTTTGCGCGAATGATAGGGTCGACATTTGTAGTTGTTGGTATGTGGACAATGACGTTGTTTTCGCATGCCCTCTTTGCCAATAGTTGCACCTCCCTCTCCCACGTACCACATCTGAGTTGCGTTTTTTGTAGTGCTTCTTGTGTTTGTTGCAATTGGAACTGTGTACACACCAGTTGCTCTTGCAGTTTATCGATTTGATCTTTCTGTTCCTTAATGCTGTTTTTTAATTCAGCTAGATCATTTTTCGTTGCCAGATTAACGATTTTTCGATCAAACAATTCTTCGAGCTCCTTTACTGTCATATCTCCCACTCCCATTGTGCAAAGTGTTTTTTGACTTTGTTGTTGTGTTTCTGGTGAAGTCTCACCGAATTTTCGCTTTAGCATATGTATGGGAGTGCTATTTTGTATATGTGTATGTGCACCGTGGAATACTTTCTTTGTTCGCAAGAGCAATTTTGTCTTAATTATTTCTTAGCATCTATGACTTACTCTGTGAGTTAGATTGCTTTTTTTAGACCGAGAAAGGTTTCTTGCGCACTTAGAAAATATTCAGTTTCAATATACTTTTGAAATATACACAATATTTAAACAAAATTCGAGAGCTTATTTTTGCACCTTATTGACACTTTGCAGCCAGAGTTGCCAACTTAAGAACTATGTTCCATAACAATGGAGAAAGCACTCCACCTTGTGGGGTGCCTCTGTGCACAAGTTTTTCGACAGCGCTGCTGCCAAAGGTGGCCCTCACCATCCTTTTTGTTAGAATGTGGGTGATTACGCGGCAGATTTGTTCGCCAATATTTAGCTTGTTTAAGGCTTGGATGATCGATTGTGTTTTGATATTGTTAAAGGCCCCCTCTATGTCAAGAAAGACAGCCATTGTATATTCCTTGAGTGAGAGGGACCTCTCTATCGAGCCAACAATCGAGTGAAGAGCAGTTTCGGTTGACTTGCCTTTTGGTAGGCATGTTGAGATCTTGAAAACAGTGATCGGTCAACAGTGTTCTTGATGTGGAGGTCGATGATCCTCTCGAGAGTTTTGAGAAGAAAGGAAGACAGACTAATTGGTCTGAAATCCTTGGGGTGTATATGGGAGGTCTTTCCTGCTTTTGGAATGAAAACAACCTTGACCGCAGTCCAGGATGATGGGATGCAACCCAGTGTTATGCAACCTACGAGAATGTGGCTGAGAATGTCTTTGACAATTTCAATGACTCTTACCACTACACCATCTTATTACTTCGTCGCTCAGCGATCGCTGAAAAATTAAAACAGATTTGATTGCAGAGCGATGTCGTTGTCGCTTAATTTTGAGAATCCCTACTCCGTCCGAGTCTGTCGCCTATTCGTTCTTTACTCTCACGTTACGCTACCGTTTCCTGTCGTTTTATCGTTTCATCGGAGTTCTGAATTACGACCTGCGCCTTTTTCGTTCCATTCAAGTTTTAAATTACAGCTTTACGTTTAACATTAAAACAAAAACTAATCCCATCGGCTGTGTGGTGTTCTTGAATTTTGTAAGGACATAATATAAACTATATGTCCTTCTAACAATTCTATGAATATGTTGTTATTCACAGATAATAATTCGCCAGAATATCCATTAACAGTAATTGCGACTGTATACCTCTGACAATACGCCAAATTAATCACTGGAAATACTAAAGCCCAATTACGATGAAACCCCAATTCAACTTGAACATCAATAAGCCTATTATATAGCTGAGCAATTAACTAACAAAAGAAACACACAAAATTTACTTACCTCTCCACAATGGGGCTTATCGAACTTTGCCCTGCACGATGTAATGATGGTATCCTTTAATAAAGAAGCCGATAGTACTCGTGGCAGCATATCCATTGGTGTTGCCTCCTCCAAATCACCCCAAGGACTGCAAATATAACATGGTCAAGGTGGTCAGCTTGAATGTTAGCATTATATTGGCCTTCAAAATGATCATCAGAAGCATCTTGTGACGACAAAGAACGATTTAATTAGACTCAAACTAAAACCACACGCACACATACTCGTGCGTGTCGTTTTGGTTGCCAACCCCTCTCTTTGAGGTGAATTATACCGACAACCGACAGCGCACTGGTCGAGGCATTATGCTTTGCTTTGTTCTAATTACCTGCATCAGGTGTGATAGACGTGTATACATATATTCAATGTGTAGGTATGTGCATTCTGGGATAATATCTTAAAGCTTTATAGTAACAGGCACTTTACTTACAGGACCTTTTGACCATTAACGAAACACTGCTCCTGCGAACAATCCAATTTTGCAACAAAGCAGTAACATATCTTGAACATCCAATAAGGTATCCTTGCCAGACCACCTTCTACGTCGTCTGTCAATAGTTCGCACACCATCGCCATGGCATCCTGTGGTGTCTGTTGAGATGGAATTTGAAATATTAGCAAAGGATAAATTATATACTATATTCTTAGTTGAGGCTCATTTAACGCACAAGTTGTTGTGTCTTTGACTGTGTTGTTTGTGTTCTCTTTGTTGAGGGTTAAGTCAAGGCCTATAAAGGGGCAAATGTTGTCACTACGAATGCATCTAATTATAAAATGTATACATGAGAGCGGATTGCAATGTAGTTAAGATATATGTTTATTTAGAAATGTTCCCGAAATTGAAGAGAGAAAAAAAATATTTTTTTAATGATCCTTCGGAAGTATTAATTCAAATCAAGGACGCACTCTCTAGTGTCATCCCTCTTCGTTTCGTAGATATTCAGTAAAACAAAATATATAATTGGTTGTGGAAAAGTTTCCAAAATCGTTTTCTTGGGAATTGATGATTTTGTTTTTGTTGCGCATACCTACACATTCGTAGATATAGCAATATAGATAAATATTTTACCGAATAATTTCTAAATAAAACAAAAATGTTTTAACGAAGCCCCACGGACTTTAGATATAAGGTTGTGAAATTGAAAACTTCTTACTTTATACTTTTGTGTATAGTTATTGGAAATCGATTTTTCTTATATCTCAATAAATTGTATACCATAAAGTTGTGTGTCAAACTAGTCAATTTAGTTTTGATTCTTAATGAGCGTACATGAGAGTCAAAGTTATCGAAGAAGTTCGTTGAAGTCATAAATAACTGTGTAATGGTTAATTTTAATACATAGTTTTGAAAATATTATGACAAATGATGGATGCTAGCTCAAGGACTTTTCATTTTTATATAGGTAACTATCCGGTTCGAGTAATAAAATGTTGTCGCTGAATTTCGTCGCAGATTTCCTAGCCGTCCAACGCCTACTGGTGAAACACTGCGACGTTTAGCCGCTCGCCTCGAAGAGACTGGCACAACACGAGATGCTGCCAGGCGTGGCAGACCCCGGAGTAGCCGTTCTGCAGAGAATATTGCTGCTGTAGCCGAAGATGTCATGGAAGCGGTTACTGTGAATGGTGAGCGCTGCAGAGCAATGATCAACGAGTTCTTTTTGCCGCAACTTGATGAATTGGGATTGGAAAACATGTGGTTCCAACAGGACGGTGCAACGGCACACACTGCACGTGCCACAACCGATATGCTGAAGGATGCATTTCCCGGGCGCCTAATCTCCCGTTTTGGCGATTTGCACTGGCCAGCAAGATCGCCTGATTTGACCGCTCCAGACTTCTTTTTGTGGGGCTTTTTGAAGTCGCGGGTTTATGTCAACAAGCCTCATACTCTTGCAGCTCTTAAAGACAATATCCGTCAAGAATGGGTCCTCACATTCTTGACGGATACTGTCTTTAAGAGCTGCAAGAGTATCGCCGGAAGTTTTGGCCAAAGTGATGGAAAATGCCATAAAAAGGGCTCAAATGACAATCAACTGTGGCGGCGGCCATTTACATGACATCATATTCTCGACTTGATGTAAAAAAAATTAAAAGACCAAATAAAAATAATCCACAAGAAGAATCAAAGTTTTTCATTTTTTTTAAATTACAGCCAAAAAACATCGGAAGGTTATTTTTGCGCCACCTTGTACCTATACCAATTACATATTTCAAACATGCGCCAGATATAGGCAGGGAGACGCTCTGTCATGCGACTTTTTAAATCTCTAACTGGAGCAGATAGTGCGCAGAAATAAAAAAAACTTTCACCGTCGGCCATTAAAGAACAGGTGAAATCCGTTGGCCTGGCAGTAAATGAGGACAAGACCGAGTATACATGCTATCAACAAACAAACAAGCGGTGGACAGATCACCGCCTAGGACAAAACGTTAATATTGATAGAAACAAATTCGAGGTAGTCAAGAAGTTCATCCACCTCGGAGTAAACATGAACTCCACGAATGACATACCCTAGGAAACCGCTGCTACTTGGGCTTGTCAAAATTATCCTGCAAGTTCTCCCAGCGAGCTTATACTGATTTCCTTTAAAATAAAAATACTTTGGCGGATTTTTGATTCTATGTAGGTATGCGAGGAGGGTGGATGTAGTGGATGTAGTCGAAAAAGCCAAAACACGTCGACTACATTGGCTCGGCCACATCGAGCGAATGGAAAATAATAATTAAGCTAAGAGGATCTTCGAATCCCAGCCCCCAGGTTCGAAAAGTCAGAAAAAACTAAACCTTTGTTTCAAATACTAACCCATCGCGGTTAGTACAGGAGACTGTGATGCGTCTAAAGTTGGCGCCAGGCTAGATGGTATCATTTTTGATGGCTTGACGATGCTGATGAGGTTCTATTCATTAGGAGTTGGCATAGGTATACTTTCCACAAAGCCGTCTCTCTCTGCCTTAAATATCTCAGCTGGTATGCTCCGGCAGCAATGTGGGGCGTAAGTCATAATAAAGAGCCATCAGGCCACGGGCAATCCTTTTGACGATATTCCTTGAACCAAAGATTCGCCTTGAGATATGATTCACAGTCAGTTGTTAATTTGAAAAAAAAAACTCTCGGTAAAAATCTAGTAATCGTATGTGGTGGTCGTCTATACTGATAAGCCCACCCACTATTTGGACGAAACTCAGCCCACTGAGGCCATTCAAATTCACAACCCTGACACCGTATGCTAGTAATAATCAATTTATGATGTTTTTCGAAATGATCGCAGCAAATCTGTTGAGGAGCGTGGTGGTGGTGTCCTAGCTGCTGTTCAGTTGTCTCTTTCCGGAAAACCAATTCAATTACCAAACTTAAATGCTGACCAAACTTGCTTCTCTATTGATTTTGGTGCTAAGAAGACAATTTTTATTGTGACATATATTCCATCAGGTAGTAAATTAGATGTATGTATATGAAAATTGTATCGAAAACTTTGAATTCTTAAGTCACTTTTGTTCTGAAACTACCATTCTTTGTGCTCTTGGTGATTTTAATATTGGTGATGTTAACTGGAATTGGTCTGAAGAAGATAACATGCTTTTCCCTTATAATGTTAAAAAAGATTTTGAAATTGCTCTGATTGATTGCATGTTTTCATTTAACTTACATCAAGTTTGTTCTATTGGTAATTCTTTAAATAGGTTATTAGATCTTGTTTTTATAAGCGCCAATGAAGTTAAAGTTAATGTTTGTGAAGCACATTTTCCCCTTCTAAATAACTCGATAAATCATACACAAATGTCTATTGAAATTGATTTGTATTCATATATTAAAAAAGAACCACCATTATCGGCTTCTTTTAATTTTCTTAAATGTAATTTTGTCGCTTTAAATGAGTATCTCCAGTCTTTCGACTGGGATATGGAACTAGAAAATCGATGTCTCTACGATATGTACAAATATTTTTCTTGCATAATGAATATAGGTTTTTCTTTGTTTGTTCCTTGCTTAGTAAGGAAATCGAATTCTTATCCTCCTTGGTATAATAAACGTCTCTTGCAACTAAAAAATTTGAAAAACAAAGCCCACAAACGCTACAAGAAGTTGAGTAACACTCACAATAAAAAATTTTTTGCTAAATCTAGGAAAGATTTTACAATTTTGAGTAATTTTTTGTATAATAATTACATTATGAATATGGAAAAGAAGCTAAAAGTTGATTGTAAATCGTTCTGGTCTTTTATTAACCATAAGAGATGCACCAATAGATTACCAAAGCAAATGTTTTATAAAAATGATACATCTAATGATACTAAACAGTCTGCAGATTTATTTGCAAAATTTTTTGAAACTGTGTATTCGCCATCTGCAGCTCCAAACTCACCGGATTCATATAGACTACCATATATTGACTTTGGTTCATTGGTTCTTCAAATTGAAGATATCAAATCTGCGATTTCCAACCTTAAAGGTAATCCTAAGCCTGGTGCTGACGGTATCCCCGCCATTATTTTAAAAAACTGCAGTAACTCCGTTTGCACACCGTTGCTTAAAATATTCAACCGATCACTTGAATCAGGAGTATTCCTAGATGATTGGAAGGCTTTCTTTTTGGTTCCGATATTTAAGTCTGGCTCTAAAAACGATGTCGCAAACTATAGAGGTATTTGTAAACTTTCTGCTATTCCAAAGCTTTTTGAGTACATTGTTAAGAATAAAATAGAGTTTTATATCAAAGAGCACATATCAGAGTTGCAACATGGGTTTGTTTCTGGTCGCTCCGCAACAACTAATTTGGTACATTTTACGTCTTTTGTTGCTAACGCAGTTGAAAATGGGTTTCAAGTCGATGCTGTTTACACAGACTTTAGCAAGGCCTTTGACTCCGTTAATCATAGTCTGCTTACTAAAAAGCTTGAGTTATTTGGATTTCACTCTGCTATGTTAAAATGGCTTTCATCTTATTTAACCGGTAGGTCTCAGAGAGTATGCTTAGATAATCATTACTCAAGATCTATCTCTTGCACTTCTGGAGTCCCACAAGGTAGTCATCTTGGACCGCTCCTGTTTATTATATTTATTGATGATATTATCCAAATCCTTGAATTTTGTCATTGCCTTATGTATGCGGACGATCTTAAAATTTTCCTAAAAGTTAAAAGCCTCGATGACTGCTCTAAGATTCAAATTGATCTTAACAATTTATTCACTTGGTGTGTTAATAATTGTTTAATGTTAAATGTTAGTAAATGCTCTTGTATATCGTTTTATAGATCTCAATTTCCTTGTTTCTATAATTACGATATTAATAATTGTACATTAAAAAGAGTTGATAAAATAAAAGATCTTGGGGTAATCATCGATTCCAATCTCACTTTTGTTTCCCATATTCAGTACATAGTGGCGAAGGCTAATTCGCTGGTTGGGTTTATTAAACGAAACTCTAAGGACTTTTCTGATCCCCATACTTTTTTATCTCTTTTTACCGCCTTGGTGAGATCCGTTCTTGAGTATGCAGATGTTGTTTGGAATCCATACTATTCTACCCATTCGGATCGCATTGAAAAAGTAAAAAGGCGCTTTACAAAATATATCTTTTTCAAAATGCGTTGGACTTTTGAACCGTCTTATGGAGCCCGACTTAGGCTTCTGGGTATTATGACTCTTAATGCAAGAAGGCGTCTACATGATATTATGTTTATAAGGGACGTTTTATCGTCCCGTATAAATAGTCCCATTATTTTATCTATGTTACCTATTTATGCTTCAGAGAGAGTATTAAGAGATCATCTATTCTTTTTTTAGACGAGGCATCGAACAAACTATGGTTGCAATGAACCAATCTCTAGATCTTTAAGTTCGTATAATGAAATTAGTAGACACATTGATTTTCATATTCCAAGAGACCGCTTTAAAAGTATTATATTTTGGCTGCTTTATGATGAACTTTAAATTACAATAATTATTTTGTAGTTATATTATTTATAATAGAGAAATCAATCTTATCATTATTATTATTATTATTATTATTATTTTGTTTGTTTGTACTTATATGAAATATTGTAGTCTGTAAGCTTGACTTGTAGATGAATAATAAAAAAAAAAAAAAAAATAATGGTAGAACCTGCTGCAAAGTCAATTAGCCACTGTCCGTCTCCAGACGTCATGTTATGTAGGCGAAAAACTACACCGCCAACTCTGCCCACAAACCAGACTTTGGCCACAAACTGCAATCTTATAGACCATGTCCATGGTAAGATAGCCTTGAAGAAAATTGTAAGATTCAGTGAACAATTATGCAATCTGTACTAAAATTCTTTAAAAAATATTAAAGCGTCCCTATATTGATGCAAAATTAACCAATTGTGTCAAACGTTATGCAATAACTCCAAACTTTGTCATTCGGACATGCTTGCCCAGTAAGAGCATTGAGTGACAACCATGATGAGCCATCTCTAACCAAAGGCCGCATTGTCAACTTTATTAGATCCCACTGTCACCCATCTGAAGGAGTGTTAATATTTATGCATAAAATTTCAATATATCGCTCAATATTCTAACCGACTTCTGAAAACAAAAAAAAATTCAAAAAGATAGCTATCGGGTTTACTACCTAAAAGTAAAGGGCTTGTGCCCTCTTGAGATAAAATTCTAACAAGTGTTTAAGAATATTAGACTCTCTAGACTTCCTTTGAAAAAAAAATAATAATAACGAACCAAGTTAAACGTACACAAAACACTTACCTCGCTCAAGGACCCAATCATTACAGCAAGAACCTTCAACCAGTGAACTTGAGGCCAATTCAACATCCGGCAAAGTGATAAGTACTTCAGAAGATCATCCTGTTGGAAAATATTGAAGTAGAAGGCTACTTTGTCTCACGCTTTTCATACTCAAGATATATAGTTTCGAGGCACAGCAAGGATTTTCATTATGGTGCCCACAAAAAAAAAAAAAATATTCCAATAAAATTACATTAAAGATGCAAGACAAACAAAAATGAAAATAAGCAAAACAAGAAAAAAGAGAAAAAACAAAGCAAAGGACGTAAAAAGAAAACGCGTAAGTAATTGCAGAAAAAAGAGCACGAAAAACTGGCAAAAAGTCAAAACAACACCCAAAGGATGTCCAACAGGACCAAGGCCAACTCGGACCCTAAGCGACCGCTCGCCCCTTGAACCCACCACCCACTAACTGTGTACACAGGCAAAAAGTTAAACGGATTTCATGGAAATTAACAAACGAAAAAAAAATTAAAATCACTGCTAAAAGGAAAAACACAAAAGAAATAGCAAAAAAAAAAAAGAATAAACGAACAAAACAACACCAACAACAAGCGCTTACCTCGGGCAAGCAGAGGGCCTTCCACCGCTCCTGCAGTAGGCAACGGCTAATGAAGAATCCTTTTCCGACCTGATTTTTCACTCCCGACATTTAGCAGAGGCAGCAGCATCAGCAGCAGCAGCCGGAAGGACGCACAGATTCATAAGGATGTCGGTCGGTGTGTTTGTATCATCAGTATTCATTGCCATGTAGATATGGGCATTCGTTGGGTACGGCCAAGTGATGGTGAAACCGGTAACGGGGTAAGCAGTCGGTTAGTATCTCCAGCGTTCATTTTTGCATTTTGTATACGAACCTGAGCGACGAGTACCTTTAAGTACCCCTTCGTCAGACTGCCTTGTCGACAGTTTCGTTCTAAGCGGATTTTCGCCGGAGGCGGTGCGTTGTTTGCCAGGCATCGAAAATAGGCGGCCGACCATCGGAGTATGTCGTATGGCTGGGTGCGAATGGCAGCTGTGAAGAGTAAAAAGTGAAAAGTGAGATTTTCTTTAAAATGTTTTTGTGCCGCAGCATCCATACACCGAAAAAAAAAAAAACATTGGAAGCGAAATTCAAAGGATCATAGGTAGTAGGTCCGTGCCCATAGTATACATACATCGAGCCGACCGACTAAAGAAATTGAAAATTTAATTAAACGTTGAAATGTGCGATGTGGTGTAGGAATTTTCGTAAGCATTTACACTAGGTATGTCCTTGATTTTTCATATTTGTTATTCGATTCGCTGGGCCCAGAGAGAAATGGAATGCCTTGCTTCATGGAAACATATACAGACACATTGTGGTGGTAGGTATTTGCGAATATTTCGAATAGTTAGCGAATCAATTTTAAAACTTTTTTCAGTAAGAATTGAATTTTGGAGTAATATTTCGAGGTTCGTCTCAAAAATAGAAACTCACACAAACGAATGTTTGGGACAAGCTAGGCCAAGGGTGTCTACCGCCTGTTGCGCCACCTATTTATTTATTTTTATTTACAATTTAAATTAGTTTTAGTACCTACCACAGAAATATAATTTTTTTTTATACATATGCTTGTACGAATAAAAATGTTGCCCAGCAATGGCACTTCAGGTGTGACGAGTTGCCCTTACAAATTATTTCGTCAATGAATATTAAGCGGTTTAATGGTAGGCCGGTTTAAGAGTAGTGATGCGATCACATGAGAACACAAGCGTTTTCACTCTTGCCTCTCACTATCAACTCGTACTCTTACCTCCACGTTGGTGACTGGTGAGTGCCTAGTACATCGGCTGGAGATGGGGTAACCAACCCCTGTGGAACAGGCAGCGAACGGGAAAGGGGAGAGAAGTGTCCTCTCACTAAAGCACTTACTCTTAGGCGGAAGCGGAGGAATTCTCTAGATAGAATCAACGGTGGCGCCTACAGCTCCAGTTACATCGAACTGGTAAGTGTAGTCCCTATATGAGCTGCTTCGACATATTTGAACACCAGGTCTATATGGACTTCCAATACTGAGCCAGGGTATTGGAAAAGAGTTGGTGGCGGAGGAGCCCTCAATATGTCAACGGCAGCGCTCATATCCCAAAATTGGGTTACTGACACCGGAATATCCGACCGTCCTACGGTCAAAACAGGGCCTGGCCCTCCAGGTTGGGGGTTGTGCCGTCGGAGTAACTTCCCGAGCATGGAAAAACCATATAGTTATGAGAGAGACGCAACCAGCCTCGGATAACGAACTCCTGAAATGGCAACCAGACCCGGAACATCAATGGACTACGATTTAAGAGTATGTACCTGGAATGTAAGAACACTCTACACCCCAGGTGCCACTCAAAAATTTGAGTCTGTCCTCACGCGGTACAATGCTGATATAACCGCGATCCAGGAGATACGATGGATAGTTTCAGGTATGATGAAAAGAAAAGATTGCGACATTTATTACAGCTGGAACAAGAGATTGCATGTATTAGGATGCGGATTCGTCGTGGGAAATCGGCTTAGGACAAAAGTCATTGACTTCAAGCCGATAAGTGATCGCCTTTCTGTGATCCGCATCAAAGCTACTTTCCAAACCATAAGTCTAAAATGTTCACACGCCCCTACCGACGAGGCTGAAGATCCTATCAAGGAGGAGTTTTATGACCTCCTGGATGGAGCCTACGGAGCCTGTCCGGAAAATGATTTAAAAGTTGTACTCGGAAAGGAAAACATCCTTGGCGGATTAGTTGGCAAGCACAGAATCCACGAAACGACAACGGACAACGGCTACCGACTAATCGATTTTGCAGCAGCTCCACCATTAATGTCAAGAAAATTGTGGGCGCAGTAGCGCAGTGGTTAGTGTGCTGGACTACGGCGCGAGGGATCCCAGGTTCGATCCCCGGAAAAACACAAATTACATCTTAAAAGTTTTTTTTCTACTGCGCCAACTCTCGTGAACGTATGACAAACATCCAAGAGTATGACTGTCATGACAAAGCTTCTCAATTCAGTCGTTGGAACTCGGCATAAAATTGTAGGTCCCTTCCATTCGTCCCAAAAATAGAAACTCACACAAAATGAATGATTGCGAGAAGCTAGGCCTTGGGTGTCTACCCGTCTGTTGCGCCACCTATTTATTTATTTATTCATTTTTTGATGTCAAGAAAATTGCTCAGCTTTAGTGTTTGTATGTATTTTATTTCAATTTAAGATCCAAAGGCTTTAAAAAAATATCCTTAAGAACTATGTTCGTGCTACATCAATATTCATTTGTAAATGTATCCGAAGCGAAACGATTTTAAACCTATAGAGCGGCACAATTTTCCATCAAAAATGATGAACACTTTTGTGATGTACACTTTTGTTGGAAAAGTACAAATTTGTTGGTATAAATCACTATAAAATGGAGTTTGAATCTCTCTCAATAGCACTTACATTTTAGTCAGATCCTATCTCTCCCAATAGTTACATGGGATAGTGATTTGAAGGGCACTCTATACAATAAGTCCTAAAAACACGTTTAACCACAATTTTCAGATTTTCCCAAATTGAACCTGATGACCTGAGTGCTACCACTTTGCGGTTTCCACAAGCATTATTCGACCTCAAGGCCCATCCTTATTTACGTATTCGTTGCCACGCAGTAAGGCTATGGTCAACAAACATCGCTATGGTAAAGTCACATTTCTAGGAAATTAAATCCACCGGTCGTTTGTTTCACATGTTTTTCCCGAAAATAGTCCCAATTTAAGAGGAATTCGTCCAGATACACCCACCCACACATAATACGTATATAGTAAAACCCGCACAAAACAATCACGAATAAATAGCAAAGCGTAGAAAATCTATTTTTAAACTCACCCTTAGCGTAGGTCTTCAGGATATTTGGAAAGGACTCAGGAATTGCGATTTGCTCTGAACAATACAATTGGACCATAGCGCACCTTTGTCCCGCATCGGACGTCACCATTTAAAAAATACTAAAACAATTTTCAATTCACTTTGACATGTGACATATAATTTTGTTTGTATTTTGATTTTATATAAAATTTATCAAATATCACAAAGTTCTATTAGAAAGGAATTATTTTCCTTTGTTCCATTTATATGAGTTTCTCTAATCCAACTGAAGGTAGTTTCTTTTGAAGTGTGGTATTCTGGTTGGTGGTATACCATTTTTTGTAATTAATTGGAACGTTATTCTGTTTGGCACTCCATTATCACCAAGGATACCGAAGCGACCAAATGTGGATACGGCGCGGAAGGGCGTCTATATTATATACTACTGTTGAGATGATTCAATGTTTTATAAATTGTGTACATAGCGTAGTGGTATCTATAGTACCTACCATTAAGGTTGTGCACCAGATATCGTAGGTAAGGTAAGGTAGGACGGTCAAGCAAATTTGCTGGGCAGCTATATTGGTATAGAGAACTTTAAAATTAGTGTTAGGAGAGTTTTTAGCAAATATTAACTAAAGTTATCTACTTTAGAAATATATTTACAAAAACAGAAAACGATTTGAGTTAAATTTGTTAGGACGCACTGAATCTGACACCATACCTTCTTCATAACGTCTGCCCATATAACTAGCTCTTCGCACTTGCAAGTAGGTGTGGTATTGCATTGAAAGACGGACTCGCAAATTCTTTCCTTCTTTCCTTCCCATCGTTTGTAGGTAAGCCTTACCTGATGGTGTATTTTAAATTCCAAATATTTGGCTCGATGACAGCCTAAATATAGCGTTTTTACAGTCATTTGACAACAAGTTGGGAGAAGTGGGGAGGGGACAAAAACATTAAAATGATATCGCATCTCACTCTGAATGCATCCATTGCAAAGAAAGCGATCGAAATGCGATTGACGGCTGTCTAATGGATCCAGTCCGTTCAGGGATATTTTGAGTAAAAAAAACCCTAAACAAACGGCTTTGCCTCTCTATAAAAGGGCTGGTTCTGATATTTTGGAGGCAGTCGATTGTGAGATGTGAAGCTGATCACATCTATTTGGTGCGCTTTTTCGCTCGTTTTTTGACACATTTTGGCGCGATTTGATGGGCTGTTTTGGCGCATTTTTTGCATAGTTTTGGTGCGTATTTTGAGATGTTTTTTTGGCACTTTTTTTCGAGAAATTTTTCTACATTTTTGGCGGGATTTTTTGTCACTTTTTTGGCACATATTTTG
This sequence comes from Cheilosia soror, assembly GCA_949372485.1. NCBI lineage: Eukaryota > Metazoa > Arthropoda > Insecta > Diptera > Syrphidae > Cheilosia > Cheilosia soror. Next base: position 67,170,572 of record OX443562.1, on the reverse strand, counting down.
TTATTTTTTCACCGCGATGTTTGACGCGTATTTTGGCGCCATTTGATGGGCGGTTTTGGCGCATTTTTTTGAATAGTTTTGGCACCTATTTTGAGATGGATTTTCGCGCGTTTTTTTCGCGAAATTTTTTTCACATTTTTGGAGGGATTTTTTTTTGGCGCATATTTTGTTATTTTTTCATTGCGTATTTTGGCGCGATTTGATGGGTGTTTTTGGCGCGTAATTTGAGATGTATTTTAGCGCGTTTTTTTCGCAAATTTTTTTCCACATTTTTGGCGGGATTTTATGTCACTTTTTTGGCGCTTATTTTAATATTTTTTTCACCGCGATTTTTGGAGGGATTTGTCAGGCGTTTGTGGCGCATATTTTTGGCTCTATTTTGGAGGGTTTTTGACGCAGATTTTGGGGCATTTTTTCGCGAAACTTTTTTTTCATTTTTTTTTTTTGGCGCGTTATTATTTTTATTATTTTTTCATCGCGATTTTTCACGCGTATTTTGGCCATATTTGTTGTGCATTTTTTCCCATCCACCTTTTTGCCTGGATTTTTCGTTTTGAAATGACAGGAAATAAACAAGTTGACGTCAATCTACCAGTACCTCCAAGGAAATTATCAAAAGTAGTATAATAAAAAAAGGGATCCCAGGTTCGATCCGCCACCTCTCGCGAACGTCTGACAAACATCCGAGAGTATGTCATGAAAAAGCTTCTCAATTCAGCCGTTCGGACTCGGCATAAAATTGCAGGTCCCTTGCATTCGTCCCAAAAATATAAACTCACACAAAAAAAAATGATTGCGAGAAGCTAGGCCTTGGATGTCTACCCACCTGTTGTCCCACCTATTTATTTTTATTTTATGCCCAACCATGTACCTATTACCTGCACCTAGGTAGGTACCTACCCCAAGGGCAGTTTATGCATTGTGGGCTTTCGTTATACCTGTATGCCTCACCTTGTAGATACATAAAAAAATATGGACTTATGACCTTTTTTCTTTGGAAACAGTAGAGAATTTTTTATAGAACATTTTCTGGCATTTCGTCCAAAAAATTCTCAAACATTTCAAAGGAAAAAAAAAATATTTTTTTTTTATTTAATCTACTTCACTAAAGTTTCTTTATATCCCACATTCGCACTAAGTGCTATTTAACTAAGTCCCTCAGTGAATTTTTTTGTCCTGCTCCATCGAATACACCTCAGGGTGGATTAATATTCATAAGGGTCATAGCTCGCATGGCAACTCCAACTACTTAGGGCAACCCAGTGAAAATATGCAGAAAAATATCAAAAATAGTACAGTTACCTTGCATTCAACAATTTGTACATTCTACCCATCACATCTAGAAATAAACCAAACAGCAGAAAGAAAAAATTTTTTTCGCATACGAAAGTCACAGTGGCTTATGCCATAACAGAGAGAGAGCACAGCTCACCCATTTCCATTTCCATTAACACAAAGGCAAGTACAAAAATAAATAGAAAAACAATTTTCCAAAAGCGAAAAAGGGCACAAAACGTCCAACAGCATTCGTATTCATTCCCACATAATGGCACTCCATCAGCCATTATGACATTCGTCGCAAACAGTTCGAAATCAAAGCGCCATCTGATCCTTATCAATTTTTAGCCCCAATCCTTATGACCGGTTGCTTGGTTCACATTTAATGAAACACAAATACCCATCATTTCTTCCATTTTACATTCAAAGGATTTATATCATATCAACTGTTCCAATTTTGCAGCCACTACCATCATCATCATCATCATCATTATCATCTCCACCCAATCGTCATGCCCCCAGCCCACACTCAGGACAGTGAAAACGAGAAACACCATCATATAGTATAAAAGCATTCGAACAACAAAAGTCAACAAAAAAAAAATAAAATAATAAAACAAAAATTGGATATTCAAGGACTTTATTCGTCTTTCTTTTGTGTATAGTTTTTTTTTTGCGCTCTCTTAACGCATGGCATGGAATATGGACGAAAGAAAAAAAGAATACTGAATAAATGTGAAACTATAGTACCGCCATTACTGCACAGCCTTATCTAAACCACTATTCTAACGAACACTTCCCCTAACCGCGAATGATGGGTCCACCCACACTCCACAGTTACTGTCACTTTTCCTCCTGAGGGGGGACGTTGAATGCAGTAACACACATACGAATACAACGAACACATAATGTTTGTCCAAATGGGCCTCAGTCTCACTGTAAGACCATTTTGAATCAGTGAGAAGAACAGTTAAAAAAAGGATGGGAAAGAAATACAAAAATATGAAAGCAAATGAAACAAACGATGGATATAATACATATGGCTTTTATTACCTACCCCCGAGCTAGGAATGAATAGGTCCAGGCAGCAACCAGACAATCCCATAATACTCCTACGCCTATGAAAACAATTAAATGCCAAAGGAGCAGACGGATTTTACATTTTTTTTCTCTCTCTTTTGAATGAATGCAATGAATATTTTGACAGTAAAATCTCTTGATTGTTGCAGACAGAGTGGGACAAATTATAACACATAGACACCCATTTTACACTGTCGCTGAAAAGTGTGGGCCACACTTGAATAATGAATAAATTGTTTTTCTTTAATTACCTCAAACCTATAATGACGCGTTCATAATAATCAACCGTCGGAAACAGGCATTCATTTGAATGAAAATATAATTCACCACTAATTGAGCAAATTTTTAAACCCTTGGAAAAATAAACCAATAGATCCTTTAGGTTCGCCCTAGTCAATAAGTCCCCTTCAAATTGCCTTAATTATTTTAGGTGACAATTTTTAAAAATGTCCACTTGTTAGTTTTATTGCTTGTCATAAAAATAGCTAAACCACGATAAGAAAAAACACCCAAAATGACGAACAATTTCCCAACAAAAAATGTTACGATATTTTTGTGTTATAGCCTTACGCCCTTTAGATTAGGTTAGGTTGAAGTTTGAAATCTATAATATATGTATATAAAAATGGTGGCAAAAATGTATACGTATAGTAATTCATCAATTGAGAACGGCTGGACCGATTTGGCTCAAATTTGTTTTCAGTTGTTCGCAATTGCCAGGAGAAGGTTCTTCTGGAAAAAAGTTTTAGGAAAACCCTCCAAAATTGTCGGAAAATTTGAAAAATCGAAAATTTATTTTTTATACGGAATTTTGTGTGCTACCTATTGTTCCGGAATGGCTTTTCAAATGGAAAAATAGAAAATTCTTAGTGGAAAACTAGGAAAACTTGGAAAATTAAGGAAAAAAGCGAAAAATTTGAAATTTTTTTTGACGAAATTTTCCATTTTATCGCATAATTTGATGATTTTGGACGACGTAAAGGTGGAAAATCCTTAAATCTTTGTCTTTGTGGCATATCAAGGGGTTGAAATTGACTACGAACATGAGAGTCGCGTTGCAGAACGACCCATCTGCTCCTGAATTCTCGGGACAACTGCTGGGGCTTGGCAATGGCAATAGCCAAATTCCGACTGGATTGATATCGTTCCCGGCAAATGTTTGCGAGTTTACATCGTTGAAGGAGGAACTCATCACCAAAGTGTTCCCCGGACCCCGGCATTGAACAAAATTATAAAAATCTCGATTGTATTAGGTAGTGATAGTGAACGGGCAATACTAGCATCGAAGAATATGGACGTCGATAGCTTGAATTTCATTATTTAAAGTCAAATCGCTGGATAACTGCATTCGTAAAAACTACAAATCCGTTGAGAACGTGACCGACGAGGATGAAGCGATCAACTATCCCATGGAATTTTTGAACTCGCTTGATGTGCCATGAACTCCACCGCATAATTTACAGCTAAAGGTGAGATCGATCATAATCATGTTGCGGAATCTGAATCATCCGAAATTGTGCAACGGTACGCGGTTGTCCGTCAAGAAACTGGTGAGCAATGTGATTTAAGCGACGATCATATTTATTCCGATCATTCCAACTGATCTTCCATTCCATTTCAAGCTGATTCAGCTCCCCGTTCGATTGGCTTTTGCGATGACAATTGCCCGTACGCTTGTTTTCAAATCGTCTTCGTTGTTCGTTTCTGCGCCGGTAAACAAATCAAAAGGCATTGGTTATCACATCGCTCTCTACTAATTTCGATTTCATTCAAATAAATCACATTGCAATTTGAACTGCATGTGTTTTATTATCACTTTATCTGAAGGCGTTAAATTTGGGCGAGACGAAGTTCGCCGGGCCCGCTAGTGGAATATAATGTATATAATGTATTAATAAACAAAAGATTTTATATTTAAGTTGTGGCAACAGTTGTTTTTCACATATATAATCCAATACCAATTATGACAAATTTCGTATTGCCACCGGCCATATTGCAGCCACACGGTACAATGTGACTTTACAATTCGATGATTTCTCCATTGCACTTGCTCATAGGTACATATATTTGAGTTTGACATTTCGCTTGTTGTGTCGGGGTTGTTACCATATCAATATAAATCTGCATAAATTTTGCATTCAGTATTTTTTTGAGAAACTACATTAAGTTCAAATATACATCATATTAACCGTAGATATTGTACTGCTAATATTTCCATTTATATTTCTGTAACTTATTCGAATTTGAAAAAAATGTGCAGGTCTGGGTCGCACGTAACTTTCTCGTTTATTGCGAATCTCGCAGAATCTCAGAGTCATTTCAGCAAACTTAAGACATACCTACTCAGGTTGAGTAACTGAACCCTTGTTAATTAAATAAAAAGTAGTACATACTACTTTACTTACTTACTTATCGGGCTCCCGTCCCGACCCGTGAAGAGTCTCTGCCTGAGACACCGTAGCCTTCCATCCGCGGTGGCTTGGTCTTTGAAACGGAGGTAATACATAATACATGAACATACGTATATTAACTACAACACTTTTTTAATTACTTTCAAATTTCACCCCGAACAACTGACACAAGGAGGCAAGTAGGCGATGAATTTCGAATTCCCATTTTTGATTATTTAAAAAATGTGGTCGGGATTTGGGTAGTAATTTTTGACAAATATTCATAAAACGGCTATATTAGAGTTTTCTAAGAAAAACTAAGTGTATGTGATCATGTTTAGAATACTTATGTTGTCTCAAGTATGTATTTTGATCAAAATCGTTAGAGCAGTTTTGTGTATGCTGACAAATGTTACAAATTTGGATTAGAAAAGCACTGTTATTAAACTGTTTAGCTGAAAACTGAGTACGACGTATTCTTCAGGATATAAACATTACCTAGCAGTTAAACATTTTCATCCAAATCGAAAATGGCGTTTTCGAGATATGAGCAGTTTTTAAAGTACCATTTTTAGCGATTGGGGTGGAAATCGAAGGACGGATTCATGGTTCATGGTATTACATACTATGGATTTAAGCATTACCTGCCAGCTACATTTTAATCATAATCGAAAATGGCGTTTTTAAGATATGAGCAGTTTTTTTCAAGTACTATTATGTATTAGGGATTTGGGTGGACATCAAAGGACGCAATCTTTTTGGAGAAAAACTGACTTTGCTATAAAGTTAAGAATGAAAATAGTACATTAAAAAAAGATTTTTTTAAAATCGTTTTTACCGTTTTCGAGAAAAGACCAATTTTCAAAAATGCAGCTGCTGGACTTTTTAGCGAAAAACTGAGTATGCAATGCAGTCATGTTAAGCATGCCTACATACACTCAACTATCAATTTGGTTCAAATTGTTAGAGCTGTTTTTGAAAAAATTTAAATTAAATTGATTAATATTTCGTAAAATTTGTATATGGGAAGTACCGTTAATAGTTATTAGGGCTAGCATAAAAAAACGCCTCCTAACGGGAAGACCACAAACTCTTAATACGAAGTTTGAAACAAATCCGTCCAAGCGTTTAAATTCTCCAGAGGGGGACAGACAGACATACGGACGGACAGAATTGCGAGACCCACTTTTTTGAGTTCCCCTAATTCTCGATCACTAAATTTTGTACGAAAACAATATCTTTCTCTTACTACGTATTATAGGAGAAAGTTAAAAAAAAAACTCGGTTAACATGGCTCTGTAACACCCACCGTTGACCGAAACGTTATTTCCAGCCTCATTTTCGAAGAAAAATGGTCCAATGGACATGCCATCACTCTACAATCCGCATCAAACTGTCACACTCTGTGGATGTATATGCTTCTCGACAATAACGTGCGGGTTTTCCGAGCCCGATATATGCGGCAATACCAGTCTCACTAACTTTTTGCACTAACTTGCATAGTTGAGGTCCAGGTATGAGTTTTCGGTCTTCATGGGATATCCTCCCTTCCACACATATTTTGTAAAAAGAAATTCCCAACATTCCTACATCTATTTGGAATAATTGTTTATGTAACTCAATAAAAATAAAATAAAAGGCATTTCTGTCAAATCAAAAGGTAGATATCTAGTACGTTTTGATTGCACTATAAGTATAGGTAGGTATATCCTATCTATCCTGCTGTTTGTTTATTGTATTATTTAATTTCTTGGAAAAATTGGTTCATTTATTTCTCGTGGTATCGTCATTTTGTGTTTCCTCTGTTTAGCATTCTGTGGAAATTTGACACAATGGTGAATAATGTTTTCTTTTTTTATATATCCTTATACAGAATTACCACATACCCCACCGACATTATGGACGGAACGAGAAAGATATGATCCTGGCGACATATTGAGAGCAAATTGTTCAACTCCACCATCGAAGCCGGGAGCTGGTATTGCGTTTTTCCTCAACAACATACCGGTAAGTTGTCTTTATTTATTTTTATGTTCTTCGTTTGTCTTTTTCCTTTTGTTTTTATTATTAAAAGTTTGCAACCAAATGTTGTTTCTTCTTTGGCACACAATGACAAAGATGTGAACATGTGCTATAGAAACACTAAGAAAAAACAAACAAACAAGGATAAGGACATTTTCGATTTTTAAGTCAGTCAGTTGAATTTTTATGAAATATTGCTTTAAGGATTCGTGTGCTTCTTTCTTTCAAATGACAAATTGCTACGAAATTGATCGGGCTGTGAAGTAGGTACCTCTTTGCTTTAAATGGCTAACTTAAATTTTGTAATATTGGGTAAGTGGTCTTGGGCTTGGCGTGTTATTTTCGAATTGACTGTGACTCCAAGAAGGTCATTTGGGATTAATGGGTATAGGGTGTCCGTCCGTTTGAATTTGTGGTACACTCGATACAAATTTCTTGACTATAGAAGTATCTACTATCTATTAATCTCTTTGCTGACAAAAAAAAATGATTTAATGTTTAAACATAATTTTTCGGGCGGTGTAGGGTGTAGCTCGAAATTTTAAATTGGCAATAAGGCCACAAACCAGTAAGAATAGACCGTCGACTCCTCTTACATAACGGACTTTGCCTACAAGCTGCCGGCGAGACCAGGATTTTTCATGTATTGGTGCTGTACAAAATCAAAGGAGCGCCATTAACGCACGCATAATTGAAAAATCCTGGTCGCATGGTATTGCATAGAAAAACATTGCCGCCATTAATTTTGACATTTACACGTATTCACAGACAGGGAAATTCTTTCCGGGGGGAATCGGGTGAGTGTACGGGAAGTCGGTGGTCTATTCTTACTGGTTTGTGATTAAGGCCGTAAATGTTGACTTTAACTGGTTTAACGTCGACATAGACTAGCGACTTCACGCATATACGCACAGAAAATAACCGAAAATGTATTAGATCACACTATATCGTGAAGACCGCAGTTCACAGGTCCATAGCTGTAATTCTACCATTCTTTCACAATCTGGATCCTGTAAGCTCATAACCCAAGATCTTTCCGCAAAATCTCCCAAAAAGTAGATGAACACCGTTCTAATTATTGTTGGCCAGGGAGTCAGCTTAGCATTGCATTGCATAGGCATTTTTTGGTGCAATTAATGGCATATCTATTAGTTAATATTTATGCCCTAAAAATAAATATGTAATTATTTTTTGGGGATTAATCTTTAAGATTGCAGCAAGTTAGGAGCGATCCAGTCAAGCACATTTCATATATAGAACACTGACAAAGGTTTATGGGTAAAAAATGTATTGTAAAGAGTATCTAAGTGCATAAGATAAGACATAAATTTGATTTTGCCTTCCAGCGAACCTCCAAATAAAGCTCCTTTGGATTTTGTTTGTTGTAAGTTTCACGCAAAGTATTATCAGGATTGACTGAAAGGCGCTTTTAATTAATCATTCTTGGGTTGGAGATGAAATCTCCTTTTCCAAAATCCCCGCGGGACAAAATCCCCCATTTTTAGATTTTTTGTTATTAATTCTGTCGCGGCGACAGACCAATTCTAAAAATTGTTTTAAAAAGCGAGATAGGTACATACGTTTGGGGGGTGTCCCTGCTTGTGGTCACTGTATGATTTAAAGTAGGTGCAAGGTTGGGTGAATGCAAGTTGCTTAATTTTATTGCCAAAAGTACGCGTTTTTTATTCCCTCCACAAGAAGGTATATTCACTGTGTCATTGTTTGTAACGCCAAGAAGGAGTCACAGGAGACCACTTAAAGTATATGTATTCTGAATCAGGATTCTGAATCGATTTAGCCATGTCCGTCTGTCTGTCTGTCCGTCTGACTGCCTGTCTGTCTATCTGTCTGTATGCGTCTGTCTTGTTGAAAACATGATATAGTCCAAACGAATCAACCTAGGTGAATGAAATTTTGTGAGAGGACTTCTTTCTACCGTCGTCAGGTTGGTATTGAAAATGGGCTATGTCGGTCAAGCACTTCTGGTACCTCCCATATGGTATGGTAGACTAGAAGTTTTTGTCAAAGCTTAACTTGGGTGTATAGTGTAATCTGTGTTTCCAAAAACGGTTTCGAAGTTGTTCAGTAAAGAAGCGTGTCCAAAATCTTTACTCTACGATACTGCTTTCAAACGAACGGCTGAATTAGCAGAAATTTTTCTGCTGAAAATGTCAAGAGGTGTGCGATGGAACAAGATGTCCATTGCTGCGGAGGGTGTTGTGCGAAGTGCTCCATTAATGCACATGCAAGGCTGATCGTTGGGCTTTGCTTGGTGAGAAGCAACTGAGGCGCCAATTGGTGGAGCGAGATCAGGTCAAAATCGTCATAAAGTTCTTCAAAAGGATTTGACCGGGTTTTATATATTTTAGATTTTCTTTATAGCTCAAAGTCTTCAAATATATTATCATCTTTGTAGTATCTCGAAATACTATATAAATTGTTTGAAGTTTAGTTTATGCTAACTTTGTATAAAATGTCAGTTTTAATAAAATAAAACTTTACTTATACGAAACTATAGAACAGGACGGATGTCGTTTGTTCAAGATATAACATTTGGCGACGACGATCAGAACCCGCAAAAGATAGGTACCAAGTATGAGTTGAGTAAGTAAAACGTAATGCGGCTTAATGATGAGCGCAAATTAGTTGAATTTATTTTTTTTTGTTGATATCTGACTCAATAAATTTGAATAGATAGCTCAAAAGATGGAGCACAAACAACAATAATAATACTCGCTGTTTCAATAAATTTGGAACAGGAGAAAGAAGTTGTAAGCTTAAAAGATGGAGCAGAAAAAAAACAATACTCGCTGTTTCAATAAATTTGGAACAGGAGAAATAAGTTTTAAGCTCAAAAGATGGAGCATTGAAAAGACTGATTCAATTGCTTTGAACATGAAAAGAACTTGTTCGCCCAAAACGTTGGGGCATTATATTAAATCAGTTATTAGGCATTTTGACATCCTACTTTAAAGTTAAAAAAGTTTAATTTAATTTTGAAAAAGAAAAAGAGTAGGTAGATGTAGTATCTCGAAATACTATATAAATTGTTTGAAGTTTAGTTTATGCTAACTTTGTATAAAATGTCAGTTTTAATAAAATAAAACTTTACTTATACGAAACTATAGAACAGGACCGATGTCGTTTGTTCAAGATATAACAATCTTCATCCTCGAAAAAAAACATGTTGTTCAATTTCGCCTTAAAATTCTCTAAAACATAAAAAAAAAATGATTTTTCCCTCAAATTGACGAATGACAAATAATTTAGTGCGTATTAAAAGATAATATGAACTTTTCGTAGTTTTAAGTTTATTACCAGGTAACAACGATAAAGTGGGCTTTATGTTGACTATAATTAACAAAATACTAGTACCTACTGACTTTGTTACGTACTAAAATAACTTAAAGTATACTTTATATGACCATAATTTTGCGCCATTGTATTTATTATATTGAACATAATTAATCTTTTGGAATCTTCTGTATATATAAAAATAAGTTGTATTGTGTTTGTCGCCAATTTCTCTGTAATGCGTGAACCGATTTTGATTCTGGAAATTTCCCATGAAAGGTGACGTTAATACCATAGTTTGTAAGTATATACGGTCTATGTAGGTGTATTGGTTCATGAGTTATAGGGGCGTGGCACCTCTCATACAAAAAGTACATTTTTTAAAATCGTATATCTTCAAAATTACCCAATCGATTGAATTTAAACTTATAGATAATCTTAATTATTGGCCCTGGAGTGCTCCTCTGAAGATTGGTCAAAATTGGACAAAGGGGCGTGGCACTGTCCATACAAAAAACATTCAAAATCGTATATTTCGAAAACCACCGAAACGATTGAGCTCATATTGACAGATAATCTTAGGTATATAAAGGGGTGTGGCGCTATTTTTCGACAGTCATGGGAGCTAAAGTTTGTAAAATTTGTAAAATAAAATATGAAATATAAAATTTTGCAACACCATGTTAAACACTATTGCTCTATGGATTCAAGATTCCACTTGAAAAAATGTATTCAGAATTCCATGATCTGAACTAACCGCGGATAATAATAATAATAATAATAATATGAAGTATGTAAATCCATAGGCATGTGAAATCTAATAATTTTATAGTCATCGCTTTTGGCGAAAAATATACAAACACAATTTAAGAAAAATGTTCTTGTAAAGAAATCATAATATGTAGGGATAGGGAGTAGGGACATATCCCCATATTCATACTAATCATACATATCCACATTTTACTCGAATGGGGCAAAGTTTGATTGAGTGGGGTAGATTTCTTAAGTTTGTCTTTGAGTGTTTCTCTCTCTCTTTCGATTATATTAAATTTTTCCCGATGTGGTAATGGTAGCGACATCTATTATGAGCATTGGATAACCAACATGATTCCTCTATGTGTATAAACTCAATGGTACCACAGAGCATTACCTACAATTGAAATTTATCACTGATTTAAATGAATTTGAAATTAATTTTCATATTTTTACTAGCGGCCCCGGCGGACTTCGTCCCACCCAAAAATACAACGAAACTATTGCAAGACATTGCAATTCTAACAATTCCACTTCAACTTTCATAATCCAGTAGATGACATTTCGAATTAAATATGGCGGTATCTTCTCTCTCATCTTCTTGACTTATATTCGCACGATGAGTCGACACTGCTCGTGCACCAGCTGAACGTCGGCCTAAATTAGATATTTTCGTTGGTGGCATTATGAAGAACACCTGCAATACAATGAATAGAAAATTTGAAAACAATGAAACACCAATAGAAACGTACCACTTCTTTAAGTCAAATAGCCAACCAACAATGCAACACAGCACAAATCTCATATCATCTGCGTAAATCTCTATATCAGAGTGTGAAATAACGCGCAGTACTGCACATCGTTTATTAAATGGCGCAACATTAAAATTTTGCGTGAATTATAGGACACCTTTTACACAGTACCTAAATATAATAATAAAAAAAAAACAATTGTTGGCTACCAATAAAAATACCATAAGCAAGATATTGAAGTTCACATCCCCTCAAGAATCCTTTCCTTATACTAATTAATTCCTGACAAACAGTTAGGAGGATCTTCCATAATGCAAACTTAGATTTAATCTAAAAAGCACTTTTGCTAATTTTCGGAAGTCATTAAACCTATTTGCTTTAGCAAAACATTAGCTAAGTAAACCAATATTCTTCGTCTGCTCTAAATTTCAAAATAGCTATTGATTTCCGAGAAACCTATTTCGATTATACCATAGTTTGTCATAACATGAATCGCAATTAATAGCTGGTAGGTAATTCCAACTGCAGCATCATAGTAGTTGGAGCAAAATTAAATTACTGCCTCTTTGGCAGTATGTATCCTTGAAATAAGTCTCATGCACCATATTTGTCTACATAATGTATCTACTACATGTACAAACAAAACATTCAATAAGGACTCTGTCGACTTAACGGCATTGAATAGTAATTACCATACCATCTGTAAGGATATCGAAGTCTCCCCCTTAACAACACACATGCCATTGTTACACAAACGAAGCATAAGGATATCAACTACTCTCATGTTCGTATATCCATTTTACATGGGCATTCGCATCCCGTTGCGATATATCTAATTATCGACTCATACCAAACAATGATTCAATAACAAATTCATTATTGTTGTCTTGATAAACCAAATCGCCACGAATGCTCAAGTCCAAAACTACGAATACGGCACACTTAAGCGTCTTGTGCGTGTGTGAAGTGAATGGTGAAACCGAGATGCTGAAGCTGTTGGTTCTGGGTAATCCGAGAGTGGGCAATCAACATGTCCGATTACACAGTCCGAATGTACGATTTCGCAAACACTATCTTCATCATCATCACCATAGCACTGGTTTACTGGATGTATCGTTTATCGGAAATTGGACCTGGATTCATTTCAATCGACCTTTGTATGTGGGCATTCTGACTCGTTGTCATGTCACTTTAACGAGATGCTGCTTCTTGCCGGTGAAGCTGGTTCTGGCTGCACAGTTTTCGAATGTTATGCTAAGTGGTTGATGCTGATCATTTAACAATTCATACGATAGCATGGGGTCATCTATATAAATTGAGGTAATTACGAGAACGGCAATATCGAAGTGGCATTTTCCAATTGACACCTGATATGAATAGACTCTGATTTCTGTAGTGTATTTGTATATACAATTGACCCGAAATAGGTGGCGCAAATCGGTCGATGTGAATTATTGGTAAAGTTTGCATAACTATACCTAGACGTTCTCAGTTTCATTTTAGTGGAGCGGGGGAACAGAAGTTTATAAGTCATAGCCAAAGTGTCCCTTATTAGGGAAGGAGAATGAACGTTGGTCATAACAAAAACCATTAGCCTCCGGTCAATAATATTAGATTCTCTTATATACAATACAATGTTGTAAATGGTGTCTATTTTATATCCCCATAACCTTTAAACCACCATGGTCTACAGACACGTCCCCCCAAACATCTCTAAGTGACCATCGTACGATAGTGAACCCTATGTTACTCACAGCTGGGTTCGCCCATTACTGCAGACTCGAAATACCCCTGATGCGAGTCCACAAGTTTACTTGGTAGTTACTTAAATGGCGCTACAGTCCGGGGTGGACCTGGGCCTCAACCAACATGCCTCTCCCTTAGCCCGATCCAAACACCTAGGAGTTATCTTAGATCGAAAATTAAACTGGAATCTCAACATTAAAAGTCACAACAAAAAAGGCAATGATAGCATTCTAATGGCCCAGTGCTACCAGTGTTTTGTCTTAAGAATTCCCACGCAAAGGATAAAAAAATCCCTTTATTCCCTCGCCTGGCTCGAAAAAGTACCTCAGATTTCCCACACATATTTTACGAAAGGAAAACAAAAAATTAACGAAACAAAAAAACAGTCTCAATAAATATGGAAACAACCTTATACCCTATTCACACCAAGCCGAAAACTGGGTTTTCGCGAAAACAGTCGAAAACTTCATCGAAAACAGAAGTTTTCCCATACCTACATATTGCAGTTTTCAAAAGGAGTTGTTTGAGGTAGTTTTCCATGAAAACGCCACGAAAACGAGTACAATCGTTGGGTTGTTGAAGCAGACACACCTTTTGCAACATTCAGCGATCTCAGCAAAACTGCTGACAGGATGTGAGAGACTGAGTGAGAGTGATAGTTTTTTTTTGTTATCTTTGCTTTGCACCATAAAGAGCAAACTAAGTACCTGCCACAAATAAATGGTATTTTCAGATGTTTTGATTTTGAATGTTGCTTATGTTAATTATTTTACGCATTTGACCATAAGTTAACGATTATCAAGTAGCTTAAATAATTTTGTTTGTATATTATGTCAATACGAGCGAAGTTTAGTAACTAAAATAAAAGTCTATAGTCGCCACAAACATTTCTTAGGTAGTTTCACAGCCAATTGAAACGTCAAACGAAAACGAGTTGGTGTTTGGTGTGAATGCATCCACGAGTTTTCTAAACTTTTTTGACGAAAACTCGGTTTTCGGCTTGGTGTGAATATGGTATTAGTGTATTACAGGCAAAGCTCCACGCAAACCTTAAGTGTGAGCCAGGCACATTAAAAAAATTAGCATCAAAGCCGTTCACATCTACATATTCCCGGACAGTCAAGCAGCTATAAAGCCCTTAGCTCACCTATCATTGGATCCAAATCAGTATTACCCTATGACTTTTTCAACACCCTTCAAAGGCTCAGGGCCAGCTTCAAAGGTTGCGGAAAAAGTTTCGGACAATATTATCCGACACATAACACTATAGGTACGACAGATAAAGGAGTGTGGCAATAAAATCACTGTAATACTAGTTTCTAAGATTCTTATCTGTCAATTATTTATATACAACTTGTTTGTCATAGTGTTTATATGTGATATGAATATTTATTAAGTGTTCATGATAAAATTGTTCCAACTACTTTTCACATAGAGACTGATGTAGAAATTTGTTTTCTAAAAATTTAAATGCAATCTGCGCTAGTCAACGAAAAAATGCTCTGAAACTATGTTTTTTCCAGCCACTTCAAACAAATATTAGCTTAAGGGCTCTTGAACCGGCTGATAGGCTATCCTATAAAATTGTTCTGTTAGATATAACTATCCGAGACCTTTGAAACCAAAAGCTGATGTTCATCTGGCAGATAAGTTCCTGATAGGCTATTCGAGACTTTATCAGCCAGTCTTGAAACTGGCCTTAGCCTCGTGAACAGAACCAAATTTGGTGGGTTCCTGTCCATGATGACTTCGAAGGAAATGAAAAGCAGACAATTTTGCCAGAATAGATACCGAAACCCCCTTCACGGGCCCGGACCCTTTCTGATATACCCCCAAACTGGCTAAAACCTTAGCCATAAAAAGCTGGGAGCATACAAAATGTATCTCATATTGGGAGAATATCCCAGGTTTAACAATGAAACCTTGAATGGGATTCCTTATGGGGCATCATATGTTACAATACTACGAAAGCTAAATAAATCCAGCCAACTCAGCGGAGAGCAGGCTATGTATGGAAGAAGACGAAACAACATTATATGCGAATTTGGAAGGAAGATCTTCCTCAACCAACTGAACCCGAAAGATTTGAAACAATCCTCTGCAGCAGTATCATTAACTTTACAAAAAAAGTGGAGAACCTCCTAGCCTAAACCCTCTTTCTAATATATGGTACAATATGTAGACCTTAATCAGGTTGACGTGCCGCTTTTATCGGCTAGGATAAAAGACGAGGATAGGATAGTTAGTCTTCATTAGTTATTGCAAAAAACAGGGCTGGGATTCTTTAAAATACGAGATGAAAACCGCTTTCGTTTACATTAAACAGGTAACATGGCTCTACCACATCTGTGGCAATAGACAGAGACGGTCGTTTTCATTTTTCGTTATTTGGCCCTAGGTCTTCTTTCTTTTTGTGTCAATACAAGCGCTTGTTCATGAAAGCAGGCAGGTGTATAAAACCCACCACCAACCTTAGAACCATGACAAAAATGAAAACAATGACCGGTATTCAGTTCTCATTGCCCCCACGTACGGGGGCAATGAGAACTAAGCCCACACCGAGCTTAAAACCATCATCAACCATACCGTTCTAAACACCATACCAAAAAAATGGGTATCGGCATGCAGATGACCTTTGCAGACAATACAGTGATGGGGAAGTGCATTGAGGACACCCGGCCCAAACTTTCTTTGACATTGTCCAGCACTCTGCCAAAAAGAGAAGCCTTGGCAGCTACATTTTCGAGGATTTAGAAGAACTTTCCGACAGGTCAATAAACGATTTACTTAAATTTGTACATAATTGCATCGGGTTGGTTCATAGACCCCTAGGATCTACATTGATCTAAGTCGTGTGTCATATACACGTACAGGTTTCTCCTGTCTTGCCTACCCACTAACCTAACGTAACCTAGCCCGATCTTTGGCTAAGTTGCACACAACAAGTTGATTGAGGTCCCATTCCACTTGTGCGCGCCATTTGAGGCGAGGTTTTCCTCTACAGCGTTGTCCCTCTCCGGTTTGCAATTGAAGACTCTTAGGGCCGAAACGTTGGTGTCCATTCGCTTAACATGGCCTTCCCATCGCTTTGATGCGACTGATTCGCACTTTTCTGACCAGATCGATTTCTCTGATGTATAGATCGTAAAGTTAGCTAATAAATCTCGAACGACTAGGAAGATCTGCATCCGCCTTTGCTATCGTCCATATGCTGGACTGGAATGATAAGGGTATTTTATAGAGTCTCCTTAGTGTTTCTAGACAAGGCCCTACTCGTCAGTTGCCTTCTAAGGACAAAGAAACCGCAATTGGCAAGTGTAACTCTTTAAATAGCCTACTCTTTTGGGTGTGAGACCACAAAAGATACAATATTCTAGAAATAATGTACCTATACCGAGTAAAATAATTTTAATTATGTTGTCAACTCCCCGATAAGGCGCATCGCAGCTCAGAGCTGTTTACTTTTGCATTTCTCCGTCGTTACCTCTGTGTTATTGGATCAACGATTCAATATTGTCCTTCGCTATGCACTGCACTTGCATAGCATACACCCCGCGAAACTATATTTACTTTTGCAGCGGTCGCTCTGTATAGTCGCGGACTAAAATAACAAATTAAATTTTAATTAACTTCGTTGATGTCCTGGCAGCGCATTTCCATAATTAATTTGTTTTCCTGATTCTCCCTCTAATCGTTGACTGAGTCCGTGACTGTAAACATAATTTTCGATTATACTGACATCAGGGAGGGGCACGACCGACCCTTTCATGACCGATTATGCAGCCACCCACCAACACTACCACAACCCATCACAAATTTAGATCAAATCGATTTGAAAAATTTAAAACGCAACAAAACGTTTCATCTTCTTCACTGTTGAACCGAAACTATTTGATTAGATAAGAACTCGGGGGGAAAGGGCAAGAGGAGTCGCAATCTCACTTGATCCACTCCTTCGAAAGGGTCGGTCACATTTGAATTGTCTGTTCGAAGGTCGTTCGTATCGTATCGTAGTCGGAGTAGGAAAAAAAAACTAACCAAATATGCATACTGAGGAGAGCACGAGGGAGCTTAGCCCCAGTAAAAAGGGTTTTTCTATTGAAATTCTTCGCCTGTCATTCAGCAGTCTTATCGTCGTCGTTAGGGTAGGTACGGGGCTGGCCGTAGGCGATGATAAATGTCAGTTAGTCGGTAACTGTAGCTCTATACCATCACGAACGGCACTTCATTTCTTGAATTCTTCAGTGGCCGTTGTTGGTATTCAAGTTGAATCGTAGAACGAAGAACGTATCACGTTGAATCGAGGTCACGTAAGTTTAAAAGGCAATACTGCTCCGCAATTTGCCGTCAACCCAAAAGAGGAAAACCACCCCACCCCAGGCAAACATACACATATTTATATTGTTGCGAGATGTGAGTACTTAAGATGGAAAGTGTAAAATCCTAACAACCATCAGAGTCAGTCCAATCAAGCATTCAATCAATAAGTATATTCAAGCTAACAAGGTATACGCAATAAGCATAACAGAATACGAATGATAACTAACCAGCTCCCAGAAGGATCAACTTTTCTCATGATATAAAAAAAAGGAAAAAACGCGCCACAGGTAAATCACTTCAGATGGACAGGGACAAACAGTTAAAGCCAACTTTAGAACACAAAAATAAAGAATCGTCGTCGCTTCTGTAGGCATTGGGTTCGAGTACTTGGGAGAAAACGAACAATTGGCTTGTGTTTCTTTGCTAAGCTGGACAAAGGGATCGAAAGTCAATAGGATTCACTTTAAATTAGGACATGGAATAAAGTTCGTTTTGTTTAAATTCAGACTGAAGTCTGTTAACTTGGACAACAAAAAATGTTTTCATAGTGAGCTTCATTTAAAAATAAAAATTAAATTCTAGTCAGCCTTTCAAGGAATTGAAACAATTAGCGACTTATGAATGGGGACACTTGAAATTTCCTTCTTACGTAGGTCCAGTCCAAAATGATGTGTCAAGGCGAACAACACTTCAACTCTGTGTGAAGTTGTACTACAGGAAGTGCATTCTCAAAAATAAAACAACGAACATTTGAAAAATTTAGTGCGATTTTGATTAGGGTCGATAAATCAATTCTTGCCATTTATTTTTAACTTTCTCGTATACGTAGTAAGAGAAAGATATTGTTTTCGTACAAGCTAGCTCTAATATTAACGGTACCTCCCATATAAACATTTTACGAAATATGCCTAAATTTAGATTTTTTCGAAAACGGCTCTAACGATTTGAACCAAAATTGATAGTTGAGTTAATGTAAGCATGCTTAACATGACTGCATACCCAGTTTTTCGCTAAAAAGTCCAGCAACGGCAGTTTTGAAAATTTCCTTTTTCTCGAAAACGCTATAAACGATTTTTAAAAAAATTATTTTTAAGGTACTATTGTCATTCTTAACTTGATAGTAAACTCAGTTTTTCACTAAAAAGACTGCGTCCTTTGATATCCACCCAAATCCCTAATAGGTACTAATATTTTAACAAACTGCTCATACCTCTAAAACGCCATTTTCGACTATGATAAAAATGTTACTGTCAGTTTTGAGCTAAACAGTGGAAACACAGTGTTTTTTTAACCATGAATGCGTCCTTCGATTTCCACCCCAATCGCTAAAAACGGTACTTCAAAAACTACACGTATCTCGAAAACTCCATTTTCGATTTGTATGAAAATATATCTGCTAGGTAATGTTTATATCCTGAAGAATATGTCGTACTCAGTTTTCAGCTAAACAGTTTAATAACAGTGCTTTTCGAATCCAAATTGTAACATTTGTCAGCATAATTTTACAAAAAACCGCTCTAACGATTTTGATCAAAATACATATTTAAGACAACATAAGCATTCTTAACATGATCACGTACTTAGTTTTTCTCAGAAAACTCCAATATAGCCGTTTTATGAATATTTCTCAAAAATGACTACCCAAATCCCGATCTGTATTCACACGCGGTAATATTTTTGTAAAGTCCAAAACTTCAGTACATAGCAATATAATTTGAAATTCATCGCCTACTTGCAGGGGCGTAGCGAGGGGGGGGTGTGGGGGGGTGCGACACCCCCCCACCGTTTTTAAGAGTCGGCAAATCAAGGAAGTAACATTTTAACTTGAGCAGCTAAAAAAAAAAATTCTAAAAATGTAAAAAAAAAAAAAATCAAAAAATTTCAAAAAAAATTAAAAAAATTTTAAAATTTGACTCGGAGCAAAATGTTAAAAAATAAGAAGTGAGTTTGGATTTTCATTAGGTACATGTTTTCAAACTCGTAAATGTATACAAGACGGCATTTTCAAAGGTTCCACCTTTCGGAAATGCGAATTTATATTTTTTTGACTGTATGTACCTTTTCCTAGTTTCGAAATGACGGTCAGCATCGGTGAATTTGCCGGCTGAACACATATCGATTTTCGATTCGGTTTTAAAAAAGATTGTCGGCATCGCTGAATTTGCCGACTGAAAACATTAAAATTTAGCGAGTTTCGATTCGATTTAAAAAAAGATTTTCGGCATCGCTGAATTTGCCGACTGAACACATTAAAATTTATCGATTTTCGATTCGATTTAAAAAAAAGATTGTCGGCATCGCTGAATTTGCCGACTGAACATATTAAAATTTAGCGAGTTTCTATTCGATTTAAAAAAAGACTGTCGGCATCGCTGAATTTGCCGACTGAACACATTAAAATTTATCGATTTTCGATTCGGTTTTAAAAAAGATTGTCGGCATCGCTGAATTTGCCGACTGAACACATTAAAATTTAGCGAGTTTCGATTCGATTTAAAAAAAGATTGTCGGCATCGCTGAATTTGCCGACTGAACATATTAAAATTTAGCGAGTTTCGATCCGTTTTAAAAAAAGATTGTCGGCATCACTGAATTTGCCGACTGAACATATTAAAATTTAGCGAGTTTCTATTCGATTTAAAAAAAGACTGTCGGCATCGCTGAATTTGCCGACTGAACACATTAAAATTTAGCGAGTTTCGATTCGATTTAAAAAAAGACTGTCGGCATCGCTGAATTTGCCGACTGAACACATTCAAATTTAGCGAGTTTCGATTCGAAATTCGATTGTTATAAATTATTTATTATAAATAAATGCACCACTGTAATAAAAATGTCTCATATCGTCTTTAATGAAAATGGATCGTGGTTTGTGTTCGGATGCGTAAAACTTGAAAACGACTTGACCAAATTGGATACTTCCTTCTGCGGGTTTGTTCGCAATTGCTACGCGAAGGTTTAGGAAAAAAAAAGTCGGAAAATCCTCAACAGGTGGCGCTGTAGCCCCACATTTAGATATCTCGAAGACCACCAAATCGATTGAGCTCCAATTTACAGGTAGTATTAGGTATTGGCCCAAGAGTGTTCGTGTTAAGATTGATCAAAATTGGACAAAGGGGCGTGGCGCCTCCCATACAAAAAAAAAACATTCAAAATCCTATATCTCGAAAACCACTGAACTGAACAATTTTAGGTATTGGCCAGGGATTGTTCCTGTGAAAATTGGTCAAAATTGGACAAAGGGGCATGGCACCTCCCATACAAAAAACATCTTCTATGGGGTGAAACTCGATGACGTTATAACTCGATAACCGCTGGCCCGATACAGTCGGCAAGTTCCTGAAATAAGTCGGCATTTCAATGAAAGTCACCCCCCCACGGCTCGAACCCTCGCTACGCCCCTGCCTACTTGCCTCCTTCAAGTATGTTTATATGTATTTACGGTATTAATTACACCTTGAGTGGGTATGATTTTAAACGTAAAATTTTTCTAAAATGACTCTGAGATTCTGCGAGATTCGCTATAAACGAGAAAGTTACGTGCGACCCAGTCGTGCAAATTTTTTTAAATAATAATCAAAAATGACAAATTGTGTCGCGTGTAATTTCGTTTGATTGATATGAATTTGGTAAAAGGGTGATAAATAATTGAATAAATTTGCAAAAATTGTGGAGCAAAATGGCTCACCCTTTTTGAATAATTTGAATATGCTAGACGAAAAAAAAAAAACGAAAAAATCCTATGAGAATATTTATATATAAAAAATTCAAAAATAAATATAGATTTTCAAAAGGAAATATAAAAAAATTAATTGCATTAGTAAGAGTAAGAAAATTCTAATTGAATTAGAAGAAGATGGCAGCAGAAAAGAAGGACGCATTATTGTCAGTTTTCAACACAATTTGGAAAAGCGTTGCCATCACAAACCTACGATAATAGGAAACACGTCAATTAGTTAATGCATGGGTTATATTTCTTTATAAATAAGAAAATTTAGTCAGTGCCTAATTGCACCGCAGTATATGTATTTGTTGACTTCATCTTTCGAATTTGGTGTCTTTCGAATGACAATCGGTTGAACTTCGAGTTCGAACTCGTCCATGGCTTTCTTCAGATTTAATCCATTATTCGACCGATAACGTTCCAATTGAGTTCCATTACACCGGCCCTAATTGTTATCCTCAATCAAATGAATTTTTCGCTTTAAATTATTTTTTCGAAATTTATTTATTTATTTATTCTATTTGGCCCTGTATATATTTAATAACAAAATTAAAGTGCCCAATATTTGACACTTAATTGTTACCTTCTTGACAGCTGGCGAGCTATTCATTTGGGTTTTTTTTTTTTGTTGCTTTATGAATTCAATTAAACAAAATAATTCTTAATTGAATTGAACTGAATTGACGCTGAAACGAAAAATTTACATGAGTGACACCTATGTATCTGGTCATCTCTACTCAAACTTATGTTATACTGAACTCTGGCACCACAAACCAGAAAGAATAGACCGCCGACTTCCCGCACACCTACCCGATTCCCCCCGGAAAGAATTTCCCTGTCTGTGAAAACGTGTAAATGTCAAAATTAATGGCGGCAATGTTTTTCTATGCAATACCATGCGACCAGGATTTTTCAAGTATGCGTGCGTTAATGGCGCCCCTTTGATTTTGTACAGCACCAATACATGAAAAATCCTGGTCTCGCCGGCAGCTTGTAGGCAAAGTCCGTTATGTGGGAGGAGTCGACGGTCTATTCTTACTGGTTTGTGTCAGGCACTGTGAAATCGGCCAGTCATCGAAAGGGTACTCGTGCTTTAAATGATTTTTCCAGCATCTTAAATTCTGACAGTCAATTTCCCCTTGAAGAATATTTCTGTTTTTCTGTGAAGCAACCACCTCTCGGCAAATTGTCCAAGTGTCATTGTCATTAATAATCTCGCTTAGGTGAGGAGGCAACACTACAGGAGGCCTTAAAAATACACATTAAGGACATCATTTTGTTGTTAAAAATGGATTGGGTAAGCTTCCCTTGTTTTATGGACAAATCGACAGCAGCTTCCTTTCAAGCATCGCCATTCTCCATTAAATCTGTAAATAATTTCGGCTAATACTCACCCACACAAATTATGGGCATTGCCACCTAAGTGGCTTTGGGGTTTGTTAGCATTATCCTTAAAAAAATGTCCATAACCTTAGAGTCTTCTATTTTACCTACTTGGAAAATAATCTTGATTAAAATGTAATAACGTGTCCCTGGAAAATTCATTCATTCATTCATTTTCAATGGTCCGCTTGTCCATTAAGTGGGTCGCGGGTGTAGGTTGCTCAAGTGGACCCTCCATAGCTCTCGATCCTCCGCCATCGACTCTAAATCATCAAGGGCAATCCCCATACGGTTATAGGAGAGATTATGGACTTGATCTAACCATCTCATCCTTGGTCTACCTAGAGGACGCCTACCCGATGGTACGGATTCCATAGCACGTCGTGGAATCCTGGTCGGGGACATGCGTTTAACATGACCAAACCACCGAAGCATGGATCGCTCCGTCCGGAGAAGTAGCTGCTCGACATTGAGTTCCTCACGTATTCTGGTATTTCTGATGCGATCTCGACGGGTCACACCAGCAATACTACGGAGAAATCTCATTTCGGCAGCTTGTATCCGCGATCTTATTCTTTCGGTCATTACCCAAACCTCATGACCATAGGTGAGAGTTGGAACAAACACCGAATTAAAGACTGACAACTTAGCTTTGACACCAAGTTCAGTCCTCCTAATAACAGAATGACCAAGCTGTCTCAAAATTGACCCAGCCTGACCAATCCTACAGGAAAACTCGGCATTGCTCCTTCCATCACTCGTGAATAAGACCCCGAGATACTTAAACTTCTCCACCTGTTTCAATGTGACTCCACTAACATGCAGAGTGCATTGAACAGGCGTTCTGGAGACGACCATCACTTCAGATTTGTTCACGTTTACCTTCATCTCAGCTTCAACACAAACGGCTACAAACCGATCGAGTGCGCGCTGAAGTTCAGTCTGAGAGGACCCAAGGATGACCAAGTCATCAGCGAAGAGCAAATGACTTATCCTCAGATCTCCCAATTCGAAACGTTCCCCGCCAAGACTGCGCTGTAACATCCAGTCCATATAAGTAATGAAAAGGAGAGGAGACAAGACGCACCCCTGACGAAGTCCAACGCCCACGGTGAAAGGTATTGATTTAACGCCGTTTACCCGAACACAGCTTTTACTGTTTGTGTAAAGAGATTGAATGGCTCTCAAGAGAGAACCATCAATTCCATACTCCTGTAATACACTCCAGAGTTTCCCTCGAGGGACTCGGTCATATGCTTTCTCCAAATCTACGAAACAAGCGTAAACAGGTGTAGCATACTCCCAAGCCTTCTCAAGTACCATTCTGAGAGTGAATAACTGGTCGGTTGTGCTTCTGCCGGGACGAAAGCCGCACTGCTCATCTCCTAATCGTGCCTCGACCACAGCTCTGCAACGCGTTTCCAGCACCTTGGCAAAGACTTTTCCGGGGAGACTTAAAAGTGATATACCCCTGTAATTGGAGCAATCCCTTTTATCCCCTTTCTTGAAAAGGGGCACAATCACCCCAATCTGCCAATCGCTGGGAGTTTCGCCGCATTCCCAGGCCACTTTAATGACACGAGCGAGCCATTTGACTCCCTCTTCACCTAAGGCCTTTAGCATTTCTGGCCGGATTTCATCCACTCCTGCAGATTTGCCAGCTTTTAACGATTTGATCGCAAAAGTGACTTCCTCTACCGTGGGACTATTTTCCGCCCTGCTTAAGGCGATAGATGTGTCATCCTCGATGCCCTGGATTGGATTGAGCAATTCGGAAAAGTGCTCGCTCCATCTGCGCAAGATGTCCTCCTCATTAGAAAGAAGTGTACCATCTTTGGATTTGACTCCTTCGATAATGTTCCACTTCCTTCCTCTAAGACGGCGGATGGTCTGCCAGAACACCTTGCTTGCAGATCTGTGATCACGGTCCAATTTTTCGCCGAACTCCTTCCAAGACTGTTCTTTGGCTGCTTTAACAGCCAATTTGCAAGTTCTTCGCGCCTCAATGTACCGGTTTCGAGAAGGAGAGTCCCCCAAGTGAATCCACACCTTGAAAGCCTTCTTCTTCTCTCTGATAGCTTCTTGAACTCCGGGCGTTTTAAACCACGCAGTTCTTTTCTCACCACCAGCCGCCACACAGAGCCGCTTCACTCCGCAAACATGTCCTGCAGAGGCAATAACTGCTGTTGAAAACAACTGCCATTCTTCCTCTACATTCAATGGAACATTTGGAATTTGTTCAAACCTTGCAGATACCTGCCGTGCAAATTCCTCCCGTATCTCATCGTTCTGCAGCCCCTCCCACCGTATGCGCGTAACCATTCTTGGTTTACGCTTTGGCAGGATAGGTATTTGATCGTTGAGATACAATTTGCACAACACCAGGTGGTGATCAGTTGACAGTTCAGCCCCTCTCAACACACGAACATCACAAACCATCCTTTTAATACACGATGGTACCACAAAGAAATCTATCAGCGATTTCTGCTGAAGACTTCGACGGTACCATGTGTATTTATGGATATCTTTGTGTAGAAAGAAAGTGTTCATAATGGACATTCCATTTGAACAACAAAAGTCCAACAACTTCTCTCCGTTCGCGTTCTGATCGGGGTCACCGTGTTTCCCAATCGCGCTGCCCCATGTCGAGAAATCCGCACCCACGTGAGCATTGAAATCACCCATAAGGATATAAGAATCCATATCTGCAACCTTTTCAAGGGCTGCATCAACTTCATCTAAGAAAGCTGCGTACCCTTGACTCCAGATTCGGTGCATACACCTGCACTAGAGCCAGAGTTGATCTTTCAAGCTTAAGCTTTAAGATCGCAACTCTCCCTCCTAACGGAATCCACTCCAATACTCTGCCTGACAGCCTGGGACTTGTGAGTATCCCCACTCCCGCCTGAGCAGACATTGAAGGTGCTACTCCCGACATGAAGAGTTTCCACCCATCCGCAAGGTCCACAGTTCTAGAACCCCTTTGCTTTGTTGAGGAAACACCAACTATATCTAGTCGATATTTAACAGCCTCCCCAACAAGCTCCAGGTCTTTTCCCGTGAGCGAAGAGATGTTCCACGTGCCTATCCTAAGTCGATGCCGTTGTCGAGTAACCGAAAGTCCACTTATGCCCCTATTGGTGCATAGCGCATCCACCCTCTGACCCCCATAATGGTTTGCGAGACCATTGACAGGAAGCTCGTAGCCGTTTCGGGTTAAACCCGGCCGACTGCCGAGCGTGACAAGCCGACCACCAGACGCTCGCAAACTGCCACCCTTCAGGCCTGGCTCCAAAGGGCGCCCTATTTTGACAGGCTTGGCAATATCCGAGGCTCGCTTTCGTCGCTTTGTCATCATTGGGTGTGTGCTTCGTTAGCCATGTCTAGGTGAACCTAGACATGTTGCCCGCCCCCCACCACGGGGAGGTCAGCTACATGAGGGGGCTCCCTGGAAAATAATTATTGTAATTGTATCACGGACCTTACATATACATACGAAAATAGTACCAAATGACGCAAATTGTTTGTCGTGAATCGCATTTTCAAGGACATCAAAAATAGATTCCGCAATATCCTTGGCAAATGTTCAACTAATTTTTCCTCGCTACACTATTAGTATGTAGGTATATGTGTGATGAGAATTTGCAAAGCAATTAGATGAACATTTCATTAGATATACAAAGTAGATATTAAATTAATTTAAATAATTCGTCTGTCGCTTCTCGTTATCCCCGAATTCATTGCACATGTCATTCCGAAAGAACAAACAGACTCATGCTGAAATAACACTTCTCCATGCAAAACCTTGCTTGTCTAATGCGTGAATTATATACAAACACAAAAAAATAAACACAATTCAGATAAATATTCCGATGGAACTGGGCCACATGACCAGTCATCATATTAGATATAGACCGACTACAACCAGCCATTGTATATGTTCGCATACAAGTCCATGTCGGGCAATTCGAAACGTTATCTCTCTGTTTCGAAAACCGCCTGTCATTGCATCCTTTGAATATCAAACGACTCCATATACAGACGTACACTGTGGAATCATATATCCTCGTCCTGGTCCAAAAGCGAGAAAATTCTGCTCTGCAAGTGCACGTCCGACACAACGCTATCATCATTATATAGAGAGATAGAGATATGGAGCAGCATCACACAGAACAATGGACGTTTTTCCGCTCCCATCTGTCGAGAATCTTCGAAATTGGATCATTTTTGCCAAACGAATAAAGTGCGCTGTAATGTGACTCCTTCAAGTGCGATTTTCATTCTTCGTCTTCGCCTGGTGTGCAAACAATGATTTTCTGTGTGTGAGAAAGAAAAAAAAAATGAGCCAAAATAATCAAAATTCCATCATCAATCTCGAGGGGCTTTGGAATGAGTTCTAGGACAGAAGAGTGAACCGAATTGATTTAGATTTCAGCGACATCTATTTACATGGCGGCTGGCTAAGGAACAGAAAAAATAATGCAAATCCACTTCGAAACACTGAAGTGGATCTGTACGTTAACGACGAACCATCAAAGTCCGATTACAAAGCCTTCACGTCACTTCTAAATAATTCGTCTTCTGATGAGATTGACTGGGTAATGAAGTCCGGGAAACCGAAGAGTGACACTAATAGTGGGATAAAGTTATGGAGCATATTTTGGCTCTGGAGGGAGGGCCTTTTTTCCACTTGCGTGCTAGGTAATTCAAATTTGAAAACAACCCCTGATGATATAAACATCGTACTACGATAAAACGGCAACTATGAAACAAAAAAAAAATCAGGACAGGTCGTTGGGCAGTAATTCCGAATTCCAATAGCATAAGGTTGAAGTGCAACGTCGATGGAAACAGAAAGAGAGGGAGTAACGCGGGTAGTGTGGCACTAACTCGGAGGGAATGAGCCGTAAAGTATATAGAAAACCGGTACCAATTTGGGTTGAATTCATTCAATATATCCTGTAACGATGTTTTTTTCAAAACCGGAAAGATAATGGTTATCGCACTTCCGGCGAATTTCTGCACTGAGCGAAAGTTAAATGGCAGGGAAAAGTCCGAAAGCTATCCAAAGTTCGGCCGTCTTTGCAGATTGCTCACGCAAATTTTACATTTTAAATGGTCATTTCTATTTTTCGTCATCAAATTACGACAATAATAAGATATGCTACCTCAAAGCTTGGAAATAATTGGCAAGGTTAGGTTAGGTTAGAGAGGCAGTTTGCTGTAATAGCAGTTTTTACCCAGAAGCCATTAAGGCCCATTGTGATTACCCTTTTGTAGTACATGATAGGACATGCAAAACCATTCGGATCTGTTGATGAATATTTTTAAATCTGATAGAGGTATCGTTGCTAGATCTTCCAAAGCCGTCGAAGAGCCGGCAAAGAAATTGGCAAAGAGAGGAATGGATGGCAGAATTATGGCACGTAGCTTACGAAAATTTTACGTTCTGACAGTCAACGAGTTCGTTTTGAATCAACTTGAACGTGACTTGTGGTAAAAGTACCTAAAGTCGTGATATATATGAACCATGATGGCGTGCGCTATACAATACGATATCTAACGTCCACGTCCATTATTAAGCACCGTCCCAATACAATAAAATATCGTCGAGATTCCCCAGTGTTTCAAGTAACATTGAGGCCTACGGCCAGTTCTCCATTGATCCTTCGTAGTGCTCCGCACTTGAAGCTGGGAGTTTGACAACCGTCAGCTTGTCACATCGCCTTATCGAACTCTAGCCATAACTAACGCTATCATCAAATCTTAAGGCGATATGAATGTCATTCCATGTTGGTATTAGCCACGGCACAATCCCTTCGATAGAAAGGCAAGATCCACCATTGCCAGATTGATTTCGCCTCAAACAAAAAAAAGCTCAACAAACGGGGCACCTCATCTCACCATACCCTTGGCCAACGGTAGTAAGGTAGCTCTTGTAATATTAAAGTGAAAGTAAATCACCCTTATTCTACGTGGCGTGCAGTGCAGTCTGCAGCAGTGTCATTATCAGAGTTAATAGTGGACCCGAGGTAGACAAAGTTCCTAATCAACTCAAAGTTGTAGCTGTCTGTCTAGAGTCTAGACGTTCTGTCCGATTCGTCGATGTTGTATGTACCTCCTTGTTGACAGCATGTATTTGGTTCTGACCTCCTCATTCACCATTCTAAATATGTTTTAGCCGCTTCTGTGCTAATACTTGCAAACACACCAGTGAGAGCTCTCAACGTTCTGCCAATTATGTCAATTTCGACAGCGGATGCAAGTCGTTGCACAGAATTTATGAGCATTTGGTAGGTTTAAAACCGCAATGGCAAGAGCTAAACAATTCAATCACTCATGGTTTCAGCACGGTAGCCAAGATGTCATTTTTTTTACGATTCGGCACTCGGCAGGCAAAATAATGTAAGACATGTTAAGAAAACGCATGCGCCATGCCTCTTTTCTTCATTATTGTCCAAAAAAGTTCGGCATTAAGGCCGCATTTGTCTGACAAATATTCATATTCTAAAATATTGACAGTTGACATAATTGCTGTCATTTGCATTTGAACAAATTTTTCGTACCAATGTTGTCATTCTTATATTTTGCCAACTTTGACGTGGATCTTACTTAAGGTGCTAGTACACGGCATGTAGCAAGCCACTGTACGTACCTTTAGCATCAAAACAGTGGTTCTTTTTATCGGATGCTGTAGATGTCCACACTTATTCCAAAAGTAATATATTAGGTACGCAGCTTCTTCTCGGAAATGAAATTTTTGGAAAAAGTTTTTAGAGTCCAAAAATTAACAATAAGATGGAAATAAAGCTCAAAAAGCATATGCAGTTTAATATGTACTTATGCCACCCTGCAACCCCCTTGCTCTGTTGCTATTACGCCTAAAATCAAAGTTACATCGTCCAACAGATTGTCTACCAATATTTCGGCTTTTGGTTTTGGACCTAAACCCGAAAAATGTCCTTCAATTTTCCCAACATTTTTCTCTGTTGAGGAGTAATATCCTGCTATCTCGAAGATGCATTTTTTTAAAGAGTTCTTCGAGTTAAGGAACGGCATTGAGTAAATATTTGTAAAAATTCGCAAGAGATTGTAGGTAAAAGTTCATAAAATTTAAAACTAAAGGAACAGACCTACTGAAAAATTTGTTTTATTCTGTCCCATAAAACAAAATGTTCAGTACAAATTTGTCAAAATGCGTGACAATTCTCGAAAAATTCCTGACAATTCTCCAGTTGTCAATTTTTATAAATTCGGTATTGCTATCCGACCAACATGTTGTTTGGGTGGACGGCAGTCTTGTCCAAATTCAGTGGTTGGTTCTGTGATATTTTGGTGGTCTTATCTGTTCTGATCCTGTTATTTTGAAACGTTTGTTAAACATTTCTATAAAACTTCCTTCTAGAGTAGCAATTGTCTATTTTCCACACTGGGCGCTTCTCTTGCCCCCTTGTTCTAATAGTCTCGGGCTCTCATGTCTGATTGCTCAGCGTAGCTTGTCTTTGTCGGTATAGATTGTTTTGCAACAGTACCTATACCTACCTAGTCTGACTAGAATAATGAAAAATCACCACTGACAACAGCTCTGTCGTCTTAGCTTCTGACGAAAGCGTTGATTCAGTCTATTGAAATCATCAGCACTACATCAGCCTTTTCAAGTTCTCGTGCTGAACTTTTAAGACTCAGTATGGCGACAAGACCAGACCCAGTACTCCTTGTCTACCGCTGTCTATACCTACCTAGTCTGACTAGAATAATGAAAAATCACCACTGACAACAGCTCTGTCGTCTTAGCTTCTGACGAAAGCGTTGATTCAGTCTATTGAAATCATCAGCACTACATCACCCTTTTCAGGTTCTCGTGCTGAACTTTTAAGACTCAGTATATGGAAAAAACCAGACCCAGTACTCCTTGTCCACCACTATTAGGTAAGATATGCACAATTGATGTGCATGAGTTTATCAAGACACTTGATACCGCCAGGTTGCAACAATCAGTTGTTTGTCCTACAACATAACATGCAACAACACAGTCCTACAGACGCTTTGCTCATTTTTCTTGTAATGTGAACCAACATCATCGACCGACGACGACGAGACGCTCGCTATATCATCATGCAAAATGTGGGTCCACAAACAAACATTACAATCAATCAAAACCGACCCCACCTTTTAATGTCTAGTCTTCTGTATTTCATTAAAACTAATGCCATATGTATTTCTGTCTATCAACTTTTGCTGTGTCTTACTTTGCCCATACTGTGGCTTCGAACCCTGTCAGCTGGAATGAGTGCAAAACATAGACGCCCCGCTCTTCCATTTATCAAAGTCGAATCCTTAACTTGAACAAATAAAAATCATCGACTCGTTACAAGCCAGCATAAATCCTTGCGTTCGTAAACATACTTCTGAAATGTCATGCCAACTACAAATTCAATGAGAACACAATCACCGCCCGCGCTCCCATGGCAAATGCTCAGCGTCGCATCGCTAAATCGTTTTTCATGCGAAGCGAACCTAACCGAATGTGAAACGAATGCCATATATATGTATACACACAGCCACACATAACGAACCCATATCCTTTGTACAAGAATGGGACACTTATCGTATGTGCGTTTTCTGTATCAGGCAAAAGTCGAAAACTCCTGAAATGACAGATCCGAAAATTTCAATCTGCCACCGAACACTTCACAGATACAGAACAGAATGAAATTTTATCATCATCATTCGCATTCGTCCTCGCAAAACGAGTGTGAATAAAATGTAAAGAGCTTCCCAATTGATGGTGGGGGCGGCGGCGATGGTGGTTGCTTTTGTATGCCGCTACTGTTGCGTTGCTGTTATTCTCCCGCCATTCGTTGTCATAGCCATCGCTATCGCTGTCGTCGTCCTCGTCACCATAGTCGTATATAGTCGCATAGTTCACCCTGCGAAGATGGTATCAGTAAAAACGATTGGGATACGATGAGGTTCCTTCAAGTTTATTATACATCGCATTCAGTTCAGATACTCTGCAGATACAGATATTTTGTATCCGTACATCCAAGGAGATCGTAGGTGCGGAAAGACCTATGCTACCATAAGCAAAGCAATCCCCATCGTCTACCCCGTCCACAATTCTGGCTGTGTTTGCATACAAGATGGACCCTTGAGTGTGTATTCGGGCGAACGCTCTCAAGAGTGTGCAGACTCAAGTGTCCCCTTGAAGCATGTATACAAATGTAATGTCATTACGTTTGGTAAATTTAACTTTTACCAAACTTTTGAATGAAAATGTTTGAGTTATTCAAATTCAAATTTCATTGCCTCGAAAAGTTTTGTCATTTCTCCTATACAAGGACGATGGGCGATATCGGCTTCCATCTTCGGAGTCCCACTCCCGCACCGCACTTTAGGCGTGTGTGGGTCGAATCCTAGCAATTCTACAGTTCTTATGACTGACACAAAGTAGTGTGAGGGATTTCTTTTCTTTAAAAGTCACTCACTCCCCCCCGCTGCTGAATGTGATGAAGTTTTTGTTTTTTGTTTTCTGTTTTTGTTCTTCATTCGAAAAACTTCACCACCACCACCACCATTTGGGGGGGCTGTACGTAGGTAGCTATATAACTAGAAAGTAGCATTCTTGTGCTATTCCCTCAGCGAATTGGTCTTTTGCTGGATACCCTGTTGACTTGTTAATGCGATTCGTGACGAGGGCAAGGGCGAGCATATAGTGTATCGTTTGATACTGTTTAAAGTCTCAACAATTTGTAAAGAGGACATTATTTTGGAGTGGGACTTGCACATGGAGGCAGAGTATCAATTTGTAATGAAATTGTGGCAGACCCATTGTTCCTCAAATTCAGTGGAGGTGGGATAATTTGATTGACAACTGCAAATAACACTTGAAAATCACGGCTAATTAAAAAGTTGACGAAGTTTAAATAAGCTCAAAAAATCTGCTCTTGACTGATGCTCACACCGCATATGGAAGCCACAAGGGAAATGTTGCCAATACCTATGAGTTTGCCAGAGTTTTATCGGTAATTGTTTTCGTCTGGAAATGAAAGTTTATTTTTGGTGAGGAGCCCGGCCCATGTCAATCGCTGCATCCATTGCCTGCTTCCGAGGGTGACTTCTGGAAAGATCACGTTGTATGCAAATGCATAAGTTACCTAGTTTTATACATGAGAGTATAGGTATTGCATGCCCCTGCAGCGGTCTCCATTTTGTATCTATGTGTAGTGTAGGTACCCTATGGTCGCTTCTTCTTCTTTAGACAAGGCGATGCGATGTCGTGTGACTTCTTCAACATCGTTCTTGAAAGAATAGTCAAAAACTCAAACGCCAATACCAGAGGCACGATTACTCAAAAGTCAGTTGTATTTCTCGCTTACGCAGACGGCATCGACATAATCACCAGAACGCAGTGTGATATCACTGATGGTGCGTTCATGAGTATTGAGACGGAGGCGGCCGGCGTAGATGCTTTTCGCGGTTAATGAGGGCATGACAGAGCGTATGCTGTCAACAAGAAAGGACACACAACACCGATGTCTCGGACAGAGTATCACCATAGACAGATATAACCTAGGATCCACTATGAACTCAGGCAATAACACCGGCGGCGGGCGCTGAGATTAAAAGAAGAATTACATGCCAATCGCAGTATCTTTGGGCTAAGAAGGCAACTGAGTAGCAAAGACCTCTCTCGATCAACTAATGTGACCCTTTATAAGACCTTAATCCTACTTCCTGTTCCTACCAGTCTGTCCCTCTATGGCAAATAGGCATGGATTCTATTAAAAGTGGATTAGGTTACCCTTAGTTTGTTTCGAGATCTATCCAGAACAGTGAATGTCCAACGACGGAGGTGGCTGGGTCATGTAGAGCGAATGGACGCGAATGCTCCCGTGCGGAAGATCTTCCAATTAACAATCGAGGACCGGCGCAATTGAGGAATACCACGACTCAGGAGGCGCACGCAAGTGGAAGACGAGCTTAACTAACTTATAGTGCAAAAGTGAAAACATCTGGGTAAAAATCGTGCTCGCTGGAGACGCTTGTTGGTTGAGGTCCAGGTGGTGAGGGTACCATAAGCTATAATTTTGATCACCGTTGTTGGTAAGAAGTCAAAGCAGTGGTGTAGGGACTTCTGCCGATGACGAAACGGATTTATTCACTCTTATTCTACGTGGCGTTTGACAGCTGGCGTTTTTTGAGTTTGTTTGTTCGCTGTACAGAATCAAAGGAGCGCCATTAACGTACGCATACTTCAAAAATCCTAGGCCTGTGATATAGCATGGAAAATCATTGCCGTCATTAATTTTGACATTTACACGTATTCACACACGGGGTAATATTTTCCGGGGAGAATCGGGTATAGGTGCACGGGAAGTCGGCGGTCTAGTTCTTACTGGTTTGTGGTAAGTACATAAAAATACAAAGTAGTTTTAGGTAGAAAGTAATGCCAATCATATTTCCAGATTCAAAATGTACTTCAAACTTTTAACAAAGAAGCATTTGTCAATTTGTTAAATGAATAAAGGATAAACTTCCTGCCGCGGGCAGTTCTTTGTCAGTGCCATTCATTTTAAAACTGGCTTCTGAAGGTGGCTACCAAAAGGGTGTAGCGAAGGGTCTTGCCCAACCAACTCTTAGTAAAATACTAACAGAAATACTTACCGTTGCCGAAGAGAATATTATGCCCACAATGGATAAACATGCATTACAGGGCAGAAGAAATGAATTGTGCAAAAATGATATTTTACCAAAAGGCTGGAATTTGATTTGATCGGTGTTTGTTATTTTCACCCTTAATCATAAGAGAATTATGAAATCATTGCATAATTATAAAAAATTGCCAAAACTCACATGTTTTTTCTTAAATTGCCTCCTACTCGTTTAAAAACTTGTAATCGACAATAATCGGCGTTCTATGAGTCGTTTGTGCAACTAAAACGACAGTCAGAATGCGAAAAACTGTGTAGAACTTGTGTTCCACACTCCTTAAACGCCACATGTCGTTAAACGACATAAAACGCCTTAGAAACACATGTAATACCGATTTCAAAAAACGCCATATTGATGTCATAAAAGAAAAATGGTTTCCTTAGAAATCAAGCGAAGATCTATTCTTGTTAGTCGCTGCTTTTTTTTATCTTTGACCATTAATAGAACATTATCAAAAGAAACCCTTAGAAGAATTTATAAGACCCTCATCATCCCAGGTCATTTAAATGGGTTCTAGCGAAAACTGATAGAGATATCCTTGATCGTTTTGAACGCGAAATTCTTTGAGAGATTTTCGGTTGCAGTTTCCGACGTGGTCACAGAAAAACGCGAATCGGGTGCCTTAGATGGATAGGACGTGTAGAGCGAATGGTCTCTAACGGACCGTCTCGAAAAAAAATCCGATCAGAGTAATGAAGTAGAGGAAGAGCTCGCATTAGATGTCCCCTGCAAGAGGGGACCTTAAGCCTACTTGTAGTGCACATAACAGGCAGGCAGACGGTGTGCCAAAGAACGCGCTAATTAAAGAGGTCTAAGACTTGAAGCTCAAGTCTACACCAGACTGTATCGCTACCTTAAATAATGAAGAAAGTCTGCCTGGTTAACAGCGTTACCTTCGATCTGAAAGAATAAGAACTCACCGCACCCATTGGTATAAGAACAGCTTTCATCTCTTTGATACTGAGCGTTTAGAGGCTAGATTCAAATAAATTTTTGTAGGCAGCCCATCTACAAGCTGGGGAAGACGCGAAGACTCTAGTGTGGCAAGTATCTTTTTCTGAGTTGATAGACAATTTTTATCGACTATGTCGATTGGGAGTAGGTGACGAAGGGTTTGAAGTATAGCTCTTGGAGAAGTTTGTAGTGCATCCGACATTTCACTTATTGAACATTTTCAATTTGGAATTTTTCTGTCTTCCACAAAACTTTATTCCATACTAGCTGGACCCGTGTTCGCCTTGCCCGCTTATATGTAGGTACATATTTGGTTCATTTAAAATTACACTTTGAGTGTTTCATTGAAATCTGTCCAGTAGTTTTCGCGCTTTTAGGAGAAAAAGAAAATTCCTCCCTCTCCTAGATCTTGCTACTTATTTGTAATACTGCATTTCCTTTTCTTTGTTTTCCTCTTCCTATGGAATCCAACTATCTACCTATAAACGACATAGCCTATAGCAGTCTCACAGTCTTAAGGAATATTTAAAAAAAAGTTTCTTCGAAATCTGTTTAGTAGTTTTCGAGTTTTTAACGGCCAAAAAAAATCCTACAGTTTTATTATATGTAGATAACAGATGACTTCTTGACACATTCGTTAGTGTTCCCTTTCCAGTAAAACTTCCAATCCAATTGCAACCCCAAAAAATAAAAAAAAATTCGTCCAGTTACTATACTTGAGGTACGGATATTTTTCAGAGCCTCATCATTTTCATCTGAGTACCCTTTCTCTCCACAAAACCGCCCATGCCATTACGTTCTCTTTACAAACTATCGCTTCACTTCGCACGTATTACTTTCACTCCACCAAATCGACTCCATCCCGAGTCCCTTGCAATAAAACAAGAAATAGTTCATCCTCATTGTAATAAAATCTCAAACATCAACTTGATTTCTATTTACAACTTGGATTTAATGTCCGTCATTCGTTTCGCATTAAGACGTCGAATAAAAACAGTGAAACAAAAAAAAATCATCCCTCTCAAAGAAGAAGAATGCCGCTAAGCCGCCCTTAATTGAAATAATTCGTTCTGCTTTAAGGCCACATAGATGAACTGGAATTCCCTGAAATAAATAAAAAGGCTACTGGCGTTTAAGGATTACGTAAAAGTAGGTATATTTCGATCGTTTTTTCTTTTTACACTGCAAGGCCTCTCAGTATAGCCAGGACACTTAACTTTGTGTTGGTCAAACAGAGGGACCTGTACAGAACTAACCAATAGTAACAACATCAACAACAGGGGCAATAACAAATAATCTACTAAATTTATACAAAAACAAAAAAATTGTCCTAACAGCAAATGGAAGTTTTGAGGCATGGTCAGACTGGATTTGTACGATTTTAGAACTTCTCTGGTGGACCATATTCCTCGGATGGTTTCGATGGTGGTGGTCCATATTCGAGGGCTGGCTTTGCGGCATTCTTGTACTTGATGAAGTAAACCTCGGGTTTGCTGGGCTCGGTTGGGGCTGGTGTTGGGACAATAAGTGGTGCTGGTGGTTCGGGTTTCTTGACAAGCACATAAACCAATGTCTTGTGTTCGTCCTGTGGTGGTGGTGGTAGAACTTGTGCAATTGGTGCTGGTGGGTTTGGTGCCTTGATGAAGATGATTTTGTAGTGCTTTTTGGGTGTTGCAGTTTGAATTGGGGCACTGATGGGATATTCCTCTGGCTCCTCTGGTGGCACATGCACATAAACGTTTTTGGTGATTATGCGCTCAGCAGGTGGACCATAGAATTCAGCTGGTGGTCCATAGAGGGGTAGGGGTTGTGGTGTTGGTGGTGGTCCGTATTGTTGTGCAGGTGCTGGTGGTGGGCCGTAGTCCTTTTGTGGAGCTGGTGGACCGTACTTTTGCTGCGGAGCTGGCGGGGGTCCATACCGAGATGGAGGCTCTGGCATCGCCATGGCTACTGCCAAGGAGCAGGCAATTATCTGCAAGTTAAAATAAAAAAATTGCTTTAGTTATCGAACATTTTGAAAACCAAATTTAGAATTCCCTACATAATGTCGTTCTTTATAAAAGCTAAAGAGATAATCGAGAGATATTTATGACGTTAGTGCTGTCGTCAACGGCTTGTATCTTTAGTAATGTTTACATGCACTCGCCGTACTTTATTCAATTTTGTGAAATGAAGGACCCTTTACTTATCAACTAGAGGGGTTAATTTTATAAATTTTTGTTTACAAAATTAATTATGGAAACAAATTATTGATTGGAATTTTAGGTAAATGAATAAGAAATAAAGCGATTGCCTTCAAACAAAATCCGATTGTATCGCTGTTACTTTGCAAAGTCAACAAAGTAAATATGTCGAAACATATTCCAACAAAACGCAAACAACAGTCAGTACCATTATAAATTCATTGCATACCGCACGAACAAAAGATCCCAATCAGTTGTAACCTCTGTACTGTAACATACCATTGAACATTGCATATTTTACACAATAATTGAAACCCACTGTATACATACACACACAACCGCGCGCTTTGCTTCATGTCCTTAATTTCTGATTCATATTTCCCTCCCGACCACAAATAAACCGTTTCATATTCATAGCAGATAATGCATACATTACAGTATTTTATTTTTTTTTTAAACATTATTATCAGCCATTGTTGTTGCCACTACAATTGGTGAATTAAATTTTGTATGCAAAAAATAAACGACACACTTATGAAATATATAAAGGATCCACCAAAAGCATGGATGGAAATCGAAACCAAATAATACACACAAGTGAACTCCATTGACACAAAATTAATGTAATTCTTGTGAAATAAAAAAAAAGTCCTTTTCATTTCGATTCATTGATAGGGACTTTATTCCCATGCAGAGGTACCCTACCCAATCCAATGCTTATCCCAGAAGCAGATACGTCGTCGTCGGCCACACAGTAGATGGATGGCATTAACTGATGACTTCATTTAAATATCGGATAATGGATGCCGGCAATGATTTCATTCAGGAAATGTTACAGAACAAAAAAAGCTACACCGAGTTTAAAAGACTTAAGTGCGGTATTGTCAAATGGATCCAATTGGGATCGTGTCAAAATCCCAGAAGACAAAACCTCGCACAAATAAATAATCCCAAGATGAAAGAAATTCCAATAAATTGTATGTACCCGCTATACAGTGACTGTGGTGCGGGTGTGTTTTTTTTTTTTTGATTTTGATTGCTTTATCTGGGGACTTTTTTTCCTGATGGGTTTTTTTTTTGGTATTGTACCCTTTGGTAGTTATACAATGGCAGGTTAAGTTGACAGTTAATGTGTTTGCAAGGAATGGCAGGTGAAATCCAATTAGGGTACATTTGGGGAGGAATTTATTGAAAATGCCTTAAAGTGGCGCCCAACGAGGGACAGGGCCATTTCAAAAGCTGATTTAAATTAACCAGCTACTGGGATAGAAAACTTGAATTGGTAAATCTTTTGAGTGGTTATTGAGGAGATATTGTAAGTGAAACGATGTAATGTCCAGCTGGCAAGACCATGCCCTGTCCTTCAAAGAACGTACGTCAGAAATTATGACCAAATGATGAGAAAGCACAAAATGATACAATTTTCGTTTTTTTTTTTTGTATTTCATTTCATCAGCGCGATGGATTCCAATCTGGTTTAACAGGGATGGTGATGGGGAGAAAGCAAAGTTGTTTGACAAAACTAGAACAAAACGCTTGGTAACTTACAAAACGAAAAGGAGAGAACATGAGCTAAGGTGGATACTGGATATAGTCGCAATCTACCAATAGGTTCCCTCTTTTCATATAAATAATGCATCGCGCCATGGCAACATTCGAACAGTGCAGCCGAAGATGGGCGAAAAATTAAATTTATTGGCAAGTTGGTCGCATCCAACGTCGAGCGCTATCTTTATAAACGCTTGTCATTTGAACTTAAATATTCTATTTGGTTTTCAGTGACTTTACGGTACTAAAGGAGACACGTTCCAATCGGAGGAACTAATCGGTGTACATAGCGACTTTTCTGATAAATCGTCTTCCTCGATGGGTTGTAGGGGCTTCAAGCTCGTAAAAATGGAGTGGTTTTTCTGACTGATCATATCCTCTATTGAATACGACTATAAGGTCGTATGTAGAATAACTTTCCTGACTTTTAAGCCTCATCATGTTTCGAGCAAAGCACGTGCAAAGACTGTCAGGGTCAGCTCACATAAATTGTTACTTTGGTTTATAAGGAGGAGTCAGATCATATCAATAGACAAAACGTATCTTTTTCAGACTTGTTCGACTGTTCAAGTCTCCCGATTAAGAAGAGATTGTCAGTTCATATAAAGTGTGACTCTGTTGACTGATCAGATCATCTCCCTCGATCGAGATATCACTAAACACTCTGTCAGCTCGTATTTGATGTGATGATTCAGACTGATCAGCAAACAAGGGCGACTTTCAACCGGATTTCTTTAAAGCTGACGACATAACTGTCGTTTTTTTTTTGTATAGGCGGTGCCACGCCCCTTTGTCCGATTTTGAGTTTAGCCTATCACCCGGTCATCGTAATTACCGACATTTAAAAAAAAATCAACTAAATTGGTTGAAAATTATGGGCGACAGAGGGAAACAGTTTTTTCCACTTTGTTTTATATAAAATAGAGATAAAGATAGAGATAGAGATAGAGATAGAGATAGAGATAGAGATAGAGATAGAGTTAGAGATAGAGATAGAGATAGAGATAGAGATAGAGATAGAGATAGAGATAGAGATAGAGATAGAGATAGAGATAGAGATAGAGATAGAGATAGAGATAGAGATAGAGATAGAGA
This sequence comes from Cheilosia soror, assembly GCA_949372485.1. Taxonomy (NCBI): domain Eukaryota; kingdom Metazoa; phylum Arthropoda; class Insecta; order Diptera; family Syrphidae; genus Cheilosia; species Cheilosia soror. Next base: position 67,130,335 of record OX443562.1, on the reverse strand, counting down.
TAGAGATAGAGATAGAGATAGAGATAGAGATAGAGATAGAGATAGAGATAGAGATAGAGATAGAGATAGAGATAGAGATAGAGATAGAGATAGAGATAGAGATAGAGATAGAGATAGAGATAGAGATAGAGATAGAGATAGAGATAGAGATAGAGATAGAGATAGAGATAGAGATAGAGATAGAGATAGAGATAGAGATAGAGATAGAGATAGAGATAGAGATAGAGATAGAGATAGAGATAGAGATAGGGATAGAGATTGAGATTGAGATAGAGATAAGTGATATATAGGAAAGCCTTTGAATGAATTTCTTTCGAGTATCCGACTTCCCAAGGAAGTAATATATGAACATCTTGATCCAAAGAGTTTGGCCAAATCGATAATGGCGCAAAGACAGGCGACTGCATTGCTTCGAACAGTTAAGACCGATTGTAAAATTGATTTCAGGTCACTAATCAACCTCAGTACTGCAGTGCTGCTAGCAAATTATAAATGAATTATGAATTATTCAACGACGAACCTTAAAGGAAATAACAGCTTTAGAAAGATGAAAACGTTTCCTTTGCCACTGATAGCGAGGCAATGTATATTTTTCTAGGAACTGTACCTTGTATCTAACTATAAAGACATACTATACGCGCTGGAAGTCGAGCTTGCCTAAGAAACACAAGTCTCCAGTTGAAAGAGGAACTCAACCAACATGCAGTACGCAAGAAAGGGTATGTCTTAGCCCAGATACTTCCATCAAAAGTACAGTCAAACCAATTAGATGGACACCGTGAGTACATTCCAACTCAAATAGTACAAATTAAGAAAGCCTTAAGGGATGTGCAAGAGCTTGCCCTCACAAACCAATCAATCTTGCTACTAATACCTACTCACTGGAAGCTATAGGTAAAACCTTTTATTCTTCAAACCTTTATGGCGCAGCTTTAATTTAGGTAAATGGTGGTGCAGGGAAATAAGTCCCCGGGAACTAAGTCCACTGAGGAGCTTGGTTCCCACCTAGTGGGAAATAAAACCACTTTTGGAAAGTGGACTTAGTTCCCCCATGTAAGGCGGGAAATAAATTCCAAAAACTCTGAGTGGTTTCATTTCGCACTAGGTGGGAACTATGACCCTCTGTGGACTTAGTTTCCGGGGACTTATATCCCTGCACCGTAAATGCCGTTGGAGACCCAAGGCTTTGAAAATGGAACAGTCATAAATTAAGTACGATTGAGATGGAACTAAAAAGAAATAGATAAACAATTGGAGCAACAGAATCGCTCAGCCTAGCTTCTCGCAAACATTCGTTTGTGTGATTTTTTCTTATTTTTAGGATGAATTCAAGGGACCTGCAACCTTCGAGAAGCTTTTGCAGGACAGTTATACTCTCAGATGTTTGTCAGACCTTTGCGAGAGGTGGCGCAGTGAAAAAAAAATTTAAAATGAAATTTGTATTTTTCTGGGGATCGAACCTGGGAGTCTGAAATCACTCGCACAGCAGTCTAGTTCTTAGTATATTAACCACTGAGTTAGCGGTGGCCACGGTGTAGGGGTTAGAGTCATTGTTTGTGACCCCGAGCGGCGTTGGTTTGAGCCCCGGCCGGAGACAGCAATACTCTGCCACCGACCATAAAGAGAAACGAATAATATCAGAGTTTCTCCACCACTACACCAAAAAGGGTTTCTGCTTCGTAGGTAGTACAATGGACCGCGATTGGTCTGAGTGCTTCAGGATTTGGAAATTCTATCTTTTATAAAAAAATTGCATTCTCAAAAATCGGTAACTAAGGGAACTCAATATTGTCAGTAATTTGATCCTACTTAACGCTACTCGTATAGTCCACCATGAAGTCCTCCTTCAATTATGTACTCATTAACTCATATATAGGCACAAAAAGAAATGCTCTTTGAAAACGACATCATTTCTCGTAGCCACCTCTCATACTCGAGTTTATTGTTCAATCTTACGTTCAATATTAAGCTCAGTTTATTGAAGGTCCACCAGAAAGTACTTGGAATTATTATTTTCACGTGCGACCGGAGAGTCTCTTAACGCACACATCGTTTCTGTTAGTCTACTTTAATTTACTCATTTTTATTGTTCCTTACATTGTCACGACATGACATGACAATATTTCGTGCAATATCTTGTGTGAATTTATGTGTTCAATTCACCCTTTTTATATTAGACTTCAATGGAAGCCGCTTTAACATTTACTAATGGACTCATAAAATACTGTCAATAGAATCAAAAATTAAATCCTACATCAACAACAAACCTCGAAAAATCGAAAACAAATGAAAATGAATTCGTCTCCCTGCCTCTACTATTCCCTTTTATTTACATTTGCAACATCCTTTGGCTTTCCACAATAGTCTGAACACAATAACCAGGCCCTCTCCTCTACCAACACTGAACTTGCTTGACCGGCTTTTTATGCTGACATTAATCTGAATAATTGACAATACAAATGCGATAAAAAAAAACGAAGCAAAAATCCTCGTAAAACATTACATCAATAGCAGAATTAACCATAATAATAATAATCATCGCAGTCAGCCGCCATAGTCGATCGTTACATGCGACAGGACACGGAAATTCAGCATACAGTATCCTATAGTTTGAATAGGCCCGTAAATAATATGTCATGATGTTCTTTTTACCATATTACACAGAACAAGCCGTTGGCGATGAGCACAGCGAACGAGTATCCAACAACAGCAACAACCCACTTAACAAAAAAAAAAAAAGGAGAGATCCTGGCAGCCAAAAATGTCATTTCACGTAAAAGGATATCAATTTTATCTCAATTCGAATTTTGCAACGGCAATAAAGTATCGATTTTCACCACCAACATTGGGGTTAAATCAGTAATGCAAATATATGATGGCTTTTCCTGCTACCAATCCGTTTCTGGGTGCTCTGTCCCCAATTTATGTCCGTCTGCTGGCCTCAATCTTGTTTTATTACCACATTGGATGAATAGAAGGATGGAAAGGAGAGAAATCCGTTTTTTTTCTCTATACCACAGTGGAAATGTTTACAAATTGCATCTACACTTTGGAAGACCAGATTTGAATGGGTGTTATATGATTCTCCCAAATGGGACATCAACAGATTGATGGGTTGTGCTTTTTTGTTTAATTCATTTTTAAAATGTTTTCAAATCAGAGCAGAATTTTAGAATTTTCCAAAGTTCTTTGACAAAGTATTTATTTGAAAGCGCCAAATAAAAAAGTGTGAGCGATAGTACGATATATAGAATCATTCAATTACTGAGTTTAAGTCCAAATCGCAAGGGCAATAAAAAAAATGGTTTTCTTTATTTAAACAGTAAATGACGCACAGTGTAAGTGTACCAAAATGTAGTAGATTAAGGGGAACAGTGGATTCATTTTTTATCTAGCTTAGTCGAATGTGCATCAATTGTAATCATTGTGACTTACTGGGGGATTATTCTCAAATGCACGACGGATCGTATTGAAAGCGATACTTCGATATCGATCGTCTTCGCTTTTGCTTTTTCTTAAATGCGAACTGTGCTTGCCAGTTTTTTTCCAATTAGACTTCCAAATTTCCATTTATTTTCCCAAAAGTTTGACAGCTTTTTCCCGTCACAAGAATTTAGTTTATTTTTTATCCGCAATAAATCCGCCAGCAATCCGTCACCTAAATAGCTATCGCTTTTAAATGGATCGAATCGCTCTTGGAAATACAAAAATACCAATCCGCCATGAAAAGCGATTCGCCGCGCATTTGGTAATAAGCGAAGCCCCCTGATAACAAATATCTACCAACTAGTTTCGACTATACATTTGTGGAAGGTCACAATAGCAAAATTTGTATGGGAAAAATATTTATTGTGATCTAATAAAATTTTGAGTCGACACTAGAAATTGTTATAAGTAAAGCTAGTATTAGACGATATGTTGAATCAGCATACGTATGCTGAAAATTGTGTTCCAATCACAACATATCGTGCATACTCTGATGACAGAAATTTGTGTTTACACGATATGTTGTGATTGGAACACAATTTTCAGCATACGTATGCTGATTCAACATATCGTCTAAAACTGGCTTAAGGCCGATTATAAGACTCAATAATAATCATTTTTATTTTTCGCCTTAAATGTGTGGTAGGTCACAATGATTTGTGCAAAATGTCGTCATTTTGATTGCGTAAAATTAAACCTGGACATTGAAAATAGTTATTATTACACCACAACATTTTTAATCGAGTGGATGGGTATATGGTTCGATTCAAAATATTTAAATTTAACATTTTTTCGTTCCAAATTGTATAGGATCACAGGAATTTTTAAAACATTTTTCAACTTTTAGCTTAAGTTTTTTGTAGATCACAATAGATAATTTTATATAAAAAAAATCGCTACTGTGATATCATAAAACTGGAGACTAAAAAGCATTTTATTACCGCGCTTGTGAAAGTTAAGAAATTGAAAATGCCTCATACGCTAACAATATAGTGTCCCCCCGTTTTTGTCCATTGTGAAGGACTCAAAATATGTTGGTAAAATCTTTTTCGTGGTTTCTAAGACTAATTGGTAAATGAGCAGTGGCTCAGGGGTAACACTAGCTTACGATTTCCTTGAATTTCGTTAAAGTCTGCAGCATCCGAAGGTATAATCGTCGTGAGAATAGCTTCCCATTTCAGACTTTGGGATTGGGCATCCCATGATTTATAGGTTACTTTTAATTGCAAAAAAAAGAGACCTAGACATGGGTTTTATGTGGACCTGTTGGGCTAATCATGTAATTATTTATTTTTTTCTTAAGAAAGAAGGTTCCAATAACACGAATGACTTTTCACGTTCAAGTCGAAAAGGTTGTATTAAAATGAAGTTGCAGCTATTGAAGATGGATGCACTTTCAACAGCAAACGACTTTGTATCAATGAGATTACAAACTCTTAAGCTCGGGCGTTTAAACGAGGGAACGATTTTATGTTAGAATTTTTAGATTACATTTTAAAATGTGTTCATCCAGTAAATTCCGATGACCCTACTACGGGGTAGGGGGGTAGATAGTCATTTAGACCAGTAAAGCCAAGTTGGATGGCCAGCGTGTCCAAGCGGGATTAGGTTCTAGCCTAGATGGGGACAACTATGTATATTCCGTCCATAAAGAGGAACGAATTTAGAGTACATAATATAATGAAACGGCATTAGTGTCTGAGTAGTTCACGATTTGGAATCGACTTTCAAAAAAAATCGATTACATATTTAACTGCAATGATACATAATTTGAAATAAGTTCAAAAATCAGAAGAAGCAAGCCAGTCATGATAAATAATCTTTATCTAATGGATAGAACTGTTCACAGGTTCCATTTAATTTCATCGTCCTGTCAGCAGCTCTTCGTGAAGTCGCATATAGTATACCTGCATACAGTGAGTGTCAAAAGTGAGTCAACACCAATTCTGTTTTCATTTTTCTATGGAGTTTAAAAACTTTTTTTTAAATATCTAGAAGGCATAATAACCTAACAATATAGTGTCCGGTACCGGTAAGCACACAATAAATGAAGCTGATTTGAGCCGTGGGCGCAGTAGCGCAGTGGTTAGTGTGCTGGACTACTGTGCGAGGGATCCCAGGTTCGATCCCCGGAAAAACCCAAATTACATCTTAAAGTTTTTTCTACTGCGCCACCTCTCGCGAACGTCTGACAAACATCCGAGAGTATGACTGTCATGAAAAAGCTTCTCAATTCAGCCGTTCGGACTCGGCATAAACTTGTAGGTCCCTTCCATTCGTCCCAAAAATAGAAACTCACACAAAACGAATGGTTGCGAGAAGCTAGGCCTTGGGTGTCACCCGCCTGTTGCGCCACCTATTTATTTTTTTTTTGATTTGAGCCTTTAGGTCGTTAAAGAGTTCATGTGGCAAAAAACGAATTCCCCAAAAGACCAACTTCTTCTTATTAAGTTTTTAGACATAAAAAATCTACTTTAAAATGTTCCTAACTTAAAAAATGTTCGCCTATCTGTCTATCTAGTATTTTCAGAAACATTGAATTTTCATAATCCAAATAGAAATGTCAAAGCTGAGTTCTCCAGACACATGTTGACCCAAATAGACGTCAACTTAGTAGTAAGTCGCGAAATTCTTGACTTGCTTTTTCGGTGTAGCGGACATAGACGTCAACTGAGAAAACTGTTCACGTGAACAGTCGAAAGCAATGAAAACTCAGCAACATGAAAATATTGAGCTGTCAGACACTAAACTAGATTCTTGAACGCCCTCATAAATATCCCAAACATGATGCAAACAGTACTCAAACAGCTGGCACCAATACAAGCCCGCAAGGAGTTTCTTGTAGACTGTACGAATATGTATGTTCGTTGGCATGTTTGCGTCGTGTTTGGGGGAACAGAAACGTTTATTTTAACAGTTGCCATTGGAAAAAAAACAGGGGGACATGATTTTACATGGGCTGGACATAGATTTATATTTTTGTACTAAAAAAATGTATACTTATAGAAATGGGATGAACCGTGGATGCGCGTGGACTGTGGGCCGACTTATGTGTTCGTCAGTAGTGAACATGAACTTCGTAAATGTTTATTAAGTTTGTTTACCATAATCGTGTCTTGAATTAATATTTAATGGGGTGGACTAACTTGGACTTGTGTAAAATTGAAACAATTTATTCAATGTTAGTGGAGTACCATTGAAACAGGTGGAGAAATTTAACTGCATATCTCAGGGTCTTATTCACGAATTATGGAAGGAGCGATGCCGAGTTTTCCTGTAGGATTGGTCAGGCTGGGTCAATTTTGAGACATTTTTTTATTATTAGGATTGAACTTGGTGTCAAAGTTAAGTTTTCAGTCTTTTATTCGGTGTTTGTTCCAACTCTTACCTATGGTCATGAGGTTTTGGTATAGTGACTAAAAGAATAAGATCGCGGCCAAAATGAGACTCCTCCTCTATATTGCTGGTGTGACCCGTATAGAGATCTCATTAGAAATACCAGAATACGTGAGGAACTCTATGTCGAGCAGCTACTTCTCCGGACGGAGCGGTCAATGCTTCCGGTAGTTTGATCATGTTAAACGCATGTCCCCAACCATGATCCCACGACGTGCTATGGAATCCGTACCATCATGCTGGCGTCCTCTAGGTAGAGCAAGGATGAGATGGTTAGATCAAGTTCATAATCTCTAATACCCATATGGGGATTGCCCTTGATGATTTAGAGTCGATGGCGGAGGATCGAGAGCTATAGAGGGTTCACTTGAGCAACCCACGACCCACTTAATGGACAAGCGGACCTTTGGATAAAAACATATCTACATAATTATAGTAGAAAATGTTATTCCTCTAAAATCGAAATCCAGGAGAGCTGAATGAATTTTTTGTAAATTTATAATTTCAAATAGGAAAACTTTTGAAGTTGGATTTTGTTCTGATTTTTAAAACAAAAGTCTCTTGGGAAAATTGGACTTACAATGCTTATAAAGTGTCCCAAGATGATCACATTATGTATATTAATTCAGCACTTAAATTGTTGCAGGTTATAGAACAGAAAGTGAGTTCTATTCTGTGGCTAAATATAGAATTATCCACAAGTTTCTAATCGATTTTCCACCATGAATAGGACCACTTCGAGATGAATTAGATTGTATCCTTAAATTCGCATTTAAAGTGCTACATAATATCTTCCTCCAAAGAATCTCCCTAGTGTCCATACCTAAAAGCTTCTCCCTGTTAACTGTCAGCCGTTCCTTCACAATTCATTAACTCCATACAATATTTCCTCTGGATTTGTTTTCCCCTTCGACCAACGACTTTCGTAGTAAATTGTTGGTCAAGTTTCAATTTTAGGTGAAACAGAAAAACCGCCCAATATACAAACAAGAAGCCAACCACCCACTATACTGGCACAGACAAATTTCAAATGGAATGGTGTTGGGGCTAGCACTGTAGGTACTCGCGGTATACTCAATCTGATCACTGGCATTGGCTTGGCAGTGGTCTAACGATGAAGAGAAGACTATCCAAAAGGGATATATGCGAAAGCCAAGCCGAAGGTCCCTTTGCACAATTTCATTTCCTCTTCCTCTGCATCATTCTGCGGATGAATCTCATTCAATTTAATTTCAACTGTTTTTATTTTCCTTAGATACACATATGAAAATCGGATTTCGAGGGTGATTATCCTTACAGTTAAGTTTCATTTCGATTTTTTTTTAATTCACTACTATAAGTATATAATACACACATATCCCCACAGATGCTTGCCATATTATAGTAAAATGTAACGAAAATCCTTAGTCCTTGAAAGCAGTTTCGGTTGATGTTTATTTTTGGGCGAAGAAATGGTGAACTCCCAACTCTAAGAGAGACGCCTCCTCCTGTATAGTTGAGTTACACTGTTGCTGGTTTATCGTTTTATTTGCAAGGACCAAAAAGTCGTTTTCGCTTAATCCTGTGCGCATTTCTCCTTCTTTTATTTTTTATTTTTATTTTTTTTTTGTTGCCGATCGAAATAAGATTGATTGGAGAGAAAGAAGAATGCGAACTCTATGTAGGGAGGGATGAAGAAAAATGTTTTGCGGCAGCAAAGAGAAGGGCGTGTGTTCTTTGGAAACGAATGTGATGTCAGTGGCCTTTGCACTTACAATGGAAATAGGACGTGGGTTCCACTTGAAGTATGTAATCATGCATGATTGTATGTGGTAAATTGATATTGCTGCACACGTGACGTGATGTGTAGATTTTATCAATAAAACATGTTGAAGAATGACTTTGTCGTTAGTATCAGTTGAAGGACATTTTTAGTGACATTTCAAAGTGAAGATAAATTACGTATATGGCGTTGAACAAGCATTGCGTATACCATGTTTAATATTGTTGGGTCTGCTTGCCAGATTTTTTTTTTATCAAGAATAATTTTTTCTTTATCCGGATAAATGTGTAGGTACCAAGAACTAATTGGTCGATTGACATTTGTGTGATGAAATGAAGTAACAAAGATGCAACAAACGGAAAAAAATATGCGGTCGAATTATCAATCATTTTCATTGTAACGTAATTTATGTAATTTATGTAATTAAACAGTTTTAATCACTTAAAGCAACCGTACACACACCAATTGGCTTTGTAAGATGCTTGTCACCAAAAATATCAATTCCACTGTCGGACATAGTTCAATTAGAAAATCGGTTACTAGAGGCACTCCCCAGGAAGGATTTATCTCTCCCCTTCTCTGGGTTCTTGTCATAGACGAAATACTTAAAGAACTCAGTAACGCAGGGTTTAGCGTAAACGCTTACGCGGATGATGTGACGATTCTAGTTCGGGGTAAATTCTTGGCACATTGAGTGAAACCATGGAATCAACCCTCAACACGCTCATAAAGGTGTGGTCTTTGTGTCAACCCGGAACTAGTACATTTTAGTACAAAATACAAGATGCCACCATTTAAACTACCTAGGATAGAGTGGGATGAAGCTTTTCCTTTCGGATAGCGCAAGATATCTTATGGTACCTTCCTAGATAAAAAATTCAATTGGAAACTTAATGTTCAGGAAAGAATCCGAAAGGCTCATAATGCTCTCTTCATCTATGAGAGAACAGAAGGAAAAAGTGGAGATTGAATCCAACAATGATGCATTGGTTGTACATCATGGTGGTTAGGCCCATATGGGGCTCTTGTTTGGTGACGAGCCACAAATAAGTTATATATACGGGACCAGGGTACAAAGAACAGCCTGCACTGCCATCAATGGTGCTTTACGCACTACACCCACAGCTGCACTTGAGGCGTTTATATATCTTTTACCACTGGACCTACAAATTGAACTTCAATCAGGTAATAGTGCGCTCCGGCTAACTAACGCAGGGTTCTTCAAAACCAGACAGGTAGGACATAGCTCCATACTAAGGGAATCCTTCACCAACATCCCTGATAAAACGCATTTTGACTTTGACACTAAGTACGAAGTACAATACCCAGATAGAGAGGACTGGCAAAAGAATGAGGTTTCGAAAGATATTGAAATTTCGATTTATACGGATGGTTCCAAAACTAATGAGGGTACAGGGTCAGGTATATACTCTAGGGATATAGACCTACACGTATCATTAAGACTTCCGGATACATGCAGTGTGTTCCAGGCAGAGGTTCTGGCCGTGCTCAAAGCCGCGGATCTACTTGATATGGGATGAATATCCAACAAGAATATCGCTATCTACATTGATAGTCAGGCTGCGCTAAAGGCGCTAGAGTCCTTCATCATCAAATCTGAGCATTATGAGCGCAGAACCAAGTCAGATTATGTTGGGTACCCGGACACTGTAATATTGAGGGTAACGAAAGGGGTGGTGTTCTAGCCAAAACCGAAGCAGAGCTTTCACTTAATGAAAGTATTGAGGGAATAAGACCATACCAACAGCCGTTGCCAAGAGAATTGTTCTCCAAAAAAATTAAAAATAGGGCAGTTCAGAGATGGTTGGATATAGTAGGGCACAGAGTCTCAAAGGCTCTGTGGCCTTAGCTATATCGGAAAAAATCTAGGTCTCAGTGGTTAGTGAGCTGGACTACGAGCGAGGTATATCAGGTTCAACCCCCTTAAGAACACACAATTTTTTGTATATTGCCCCCTTTCTTGCGAACTTCCATTAGATAGTAGGTAGGTAACTGCGCAGAGAAAGCTTCTCAGTTCAGTTCGGATACGGCATAAATTTATAGGTCCCATTCATAGCAAAAATTCAAAAAAAGTCATACAAAAAATTATAAGAACGACCTGATGCGTCAACCAATTATTTTGATTAGATATGTACCTACTTTTTCCCACAATACAAACGAATTTGTATGCGAGTGTAAAGCTACGATTACACGGCCATTTTTTCGAGTCATTTAAATGGCGCTCTGACATAAAAATCACGTCACAAAGCAGTCATTTAAATGTCGTTCTGTGTGATCGGCATTTTTGGGATAACATTTTCGGCGTCATTTAAATGACTAGAAAAATGTCGGACCAAATGACACGTATTCAGTGCTGATCGCTCTTCAATGACGCCTTGGACAAACGAATAAACGGTTTGGCTGTTGCGTCATTTAAATGGCATCGCAACGGAAAATTCTAAATGACTCGCAGGGTCCATCATTTGATTTTGGGTCACAAATGACAATAATAGTCATTTCGTGTGATCGCCATTTTTCCAATGACGAATCGTAGCTTAAATGTCGCTCTACTGCGACATTTTTTCCTGACGTCACAGCGCCATTTAAATGACTCAAAAAAATGGCCGTGTAATCGTAGCTTAAAACATTTTTGTAGCACAGTGTTACAAGTTCAATAACTGATCATTGCCTGTAGACAAATTTAGCAAGCACTTACGATACTTGTTGATTTGTAGTAAGAAACTCTGTCGTTACTTTTAATGTCTTAAGCAAGGCGCGCATTCAAATGGTGTCGCAGTAGCGTGGTAATGGCATGGCGTGGTGACCAAGTGTCAGGTGTAATCGCTAAAAAGTCTACGTAAAGAAATTTACGCTCGGAGTGGTTGCTGATACGACTGGTGTGATGCCAGTCTAGTGCCACTTATCGAGATAAAAAAAAAAAAAAAATAAATAGGTGGCGCAACAGGCGGGTGACACCCAAGGCCTAGCTTCTCGCAACCATTCGTTTTGTGTGAGTTTCTATTTTTGAGACGAGTGGAAGGGACCTACAATTTTATGCCGAGTCCGAACGGCTGAATTGAGAAGCTTTTTCATGACAGTCATACTCTCGGATGTTTGTCAGACGTTCGCGAGAGGTGGCACAGTAGAAAAAACTTTAAGATGTAATTTGGGTTTTTCCGGGGATCGAACCTGGGATCCCTCGCACAGTAGTCCAACACACTAACCACTGCGCTACTGCGCTCTTATCGAGATAAGAAGTCTAATTTTCGAGTGGCAAGCCGGTTACGACGTGGATTTGTAGAGGCATATCCATTTTAGAAGCAAATTTTGGCATTGCAACTTCGTATTTTTGTTACCCGGAAACTAAAAATATGCGAGACGACCATGAATTCAACATAGGACGATATTTGAAGAACTGATAATTCGGTGGCACCATACGTTGATTGCCACTTCAGCGAGCGTTAAATAACTTTTATAAAACTTCGCCGCCATGTCACCACGACACTCACTGAACATTGCTTTATTGTGCTTTCGTAAATGTTGGCAATATTCTTTATCTCTTGGTTATGTGGTACCGTTAATGGTAGTTCAGGTTCAATCCCAACAAAATTATAACTAAACAGTTTGACAGTTATAGGTTTTTTATTTTTTCGCTTTCTAGTGAACGTTTGAAAAACATTCAAATGCATCATAACCGTCTTGAGAAAGCTTCTGAACTCAGCCATTCGGGGGGCTTATAATTCACTTTCCCTAAGAAAAACCCCACACCCAAGAATGCAGTTGTGCGAAGTTAAGGCCGGGGTCATATATAGACCTTTTGCGGCCAATGGTTTGCAAAATTTGTCTAGAAATTGGTCACATTAAACGAATGTCCCCAAGCCTTTTTTCAAGATGTGTCATGGAATCCAGAAGAAGATATTGGAATAAGTTGTCAATTTCCTCTCGACCCATATGGGCATTTTCCCTTGATCGATATTTGTGGATGGATCAATATGAAAATTATTTCAACGCTCAATTTTGATGTGCATTATGGTGACATTTCAATTACATTTCATTACGTTTTATGCGATTTAAATACCATTTACCGTCCATTGGAATTTAACTCGGAATTCAATATTAATGTATGTAGAATGTACCTACATGTGGACAAGCCCTGTGCAAAAAATCCTCACAACAATAACGTTTACAACTTTGAATCGGCGACAAAATTATTGCAAACAGTTAATAAATATGACTGATTACTGGTCGATAAGTCGAATTAAAAAATCAATTCACGTCAACTTTAATGGTTAGAGTGAATGCAGAACTAAGTCCAAAATGAACTTATCGTATATACTGACCTACTTCTTTCGTTGACAACTTGGCCATTGAGTGACCAATGCACGTGACCAACAACTATCATGTCTGAGTTTTGTATATAAACACTTACACGTAAGTATATTATGACATCAGTGCATATTCCAAAACAGGTTAAGGTCTATGTTACATAATAAAGTTAAAACCGTAATTGAATACAATATTACGATTAGGCGATTAGGTATTGATTTGCATTTCGATAACGAACTTATGCGTTACGTGCACATTGCACAGTGAGAAGGTAAGGCTCTCGCTTCTTTGAATAGAGCTGTTCTTAATATTTTGTCGTTGGTTCGTTCATGTGGGTAGGTTTAATATCAAGACTTGCAATGTGTGACGTCAGGCAGGAAGGCATAGTTATCTCAAAAGATCCAGGTTGAGAATGTTGGATAAAGTCCGAAATCTCTCATCTACAGGTATGAAGGGTACGCCTGATATACCTACGTCCGCAATACTTTTATAAATTGGTGCGACATTGAAAGCGATGACTAACTTTAACCCCTAATCTGTCACTCAATATACCAGCCTATATCCAACTAATAATAATCAAACCACCGAACTAATAACAACTGCTATTTACCAAATTTACGAAAGGTCACAATTGCAAAATTTGCATGAAAAATATAGCTTATTGTGAACTGCACAAATTTTAAGTCGAAACTTAAAATGATCATAGACCTCAAATAACAAATAACTATTTTTGTCTTTAGACTTGAAATCCATTCATTCACAATAGAAATGTTTTTCTTACAAATTTCACAATTGTGAACTTTCTTTAATTTAAATGTGAGACTTATGCCTAGTTTCACAGTGCAGAGTTCAGTGTAACTTAAGTTTGAGTAGAGACGAACAGATAAGTGGCAGTCATGCCTATTTTGCGTTTCACAGTCGATTCACAATAGTCACCTCAAATGGTACAAAAAACCTGGGAGCACAAAAATTGTTGTTTTGCAATATTTAATAATTTATTCGATTTTCCAAATGGGCTGTTAATGACAAAAAACCCCTAACTTTAGCAGGAAAAATAATTATTTTGTTTAATTGAACTTGTAAATCGAAAAAAAAAAAAAACAAATTAACTTGTCAAATCGTTCACAGCTGAATAGCTTGCCACCTGTCTCGTGTGACACTTAAGTGTCCGATATTGAGCACTTAGGTTTTATATTCAAATATGACGCTATGAAACAGAAATCGAATCTTGAGTGGAGTTTGAGGGAGAATAGATACTTAAGTGGACACTGGTGCAACTGGGTATTAAAGTTGTTATAAGCAAGACGCATTTCGCGGTAATAATAACAATTTTTAGTGTCCTATGATACATTTGATGAATGCGGCAATGGCAATCCGCGATACTAATAATCATTTTTAGTGTCCATGCTCAGTTTTACGCAGTCACAATGGCGAAAATTTCCATATAAAATTATCCATTGTGACCGTCAAAATGTTTAAGTTGAAGATTAAAAATGATTATTGGTAAGGCCCAATGACATTTGATCACAATATCGAAATTATCCATATAAAATGATCTTTTGTGAGTGACTATTATAATTTATTTAAGTTAAATTTTAACTTCGGTAGCAAGATATTGCGCGATATTAATAATCATTCTAAGTGTCCAGGCTAACATTTACGAAGTCACAATGGCCAATATTACTATATAAAATTATCTATTGTGACCGTCAAGACTAAAAATGATTATTGGTAAGGCCCATTGTAGTAACGGATACTGCTTGAGGAATTGCATGAGTTTCGCTTTGCGACAAGGCCGCCTTTTGTACATTATGATGAAATGGTAAAGTGCAGCGGATTGTGAATGACACGGACACAGCATGCCATCTCTATCACATGACCGAGTTTTAGAGAAAGCGAAAATCCATTTATCTGACGTCCAATAATGAGATCGATTGAAGTGGGATGAACGAGCTACCCATCTCTATGGATATTTACAATTTGAAACAAGCCTGATGGTAACCTATCAATATTGAAAATGATTACAATTTTACAATCGGTTGTATCGGTTATGGAACAAATTCTAACAGCATTAGGAGCACATTTGGAGTGCGTTTCCCAGACATCGAGTTCGATTTTAGTAAAGCAAAAGTGGATTCAATTATAAGCAGCTTGAAACAAGCTCAAGTAAAATGTCCTCGGATTGTTGAAGCAAATTTTGAAACTGTTTTAATGGAGCCACATTTTCCCAAAACTATAACTTGCTTCAATTTAAATTGAAAACCAGTAGTAAGCTGCAAGATCTTGGGCCACTCTTGAAGCTTTGCTAGTTCGGTGTTCAATAGAGAAGTACATATGTCTAAAAATCAATTTGGTGACTCTGTATACTGAGCTCACGCCAGATTAATTCACGCAAGAGCATCAGGTTTCACTAGACTTTGAATAATCCCTGCCCTTAAAATGTAGGAAGTTAATTAGAAAATGCCCCAGGTCAGCAGTTTACTTTGACATCTTTTTCTGGATTCCATGCAGCAACCGGGCGGCCAAAGCCACAAATTTGGACTATTGAAAATGTAACCTTATTGCGATGACTTACGTTCGGATTATACCGCAAAGATCACGCACTAATTAGAGCCCTTAAATTTTAAGGAGCTGTAATTATAGAAGCTGCAGGAAACAGAATTATATGCGATTGCCTAGAATAGTAGATAAAAGATCCCAAATGAAATGCAAATGATTTATCCTCATTACTTCCGGCTGTCCTTTTTATTTGTAAGAATACAATATTCTGTTGGTCGTCGCTATAAACAATTTTATATGCTCGTCCTTTCTTTTAAGACCTTTTTCAAGTCAGGTGAGCTGCTCTTTAACGTCTGTAAAGTGTTTAAAATTGTGGCATAGGTTTATGTGCCTAGTGACTTGATCAACAGTGCCGGTGGAGTTTTACATTATTTAAAGCAAAGGATTAGACAGAACTTAATTGCGAATACAATCATTGAGGTTACCCTATGTTTAAGCAGCAATAAACGTTCCAAAGGATAGAACTTATTAGTTGATGAAGTTAGAGAAGAAGCCAAAATCTTTGACCATTGGGATTGGGTTACTCGCGAGCTTTAAAACTTCAAAACTCTTTGAAAAATATAAAGGATATACCTAGAACATAGATAACACATTTTTTTTATTCAATTCAATATTTGAATTCAAATGAAAAGACTCCGAATCCTGTGTAGGTATACACACGTATCTATTATTTTGGTAGACAGACACATCCTAGTAAAATATTTTCTTTTTTACAGACCGACTTCAAATATCGCTTGTAGTCACTTATGATCGAACTCTTGGGACGGTTCGCACTTCAAATGTAGAAATTACTCAATTGAGCACAAAGTTTACAAAAAAATCATTGAGGGTTTGACAATTGCTATACAAAATATTCCGACTTGTAACTTCACATCACTAAAAGGCCTTTATCCAATCTATGGCCCTTCGCACACTTCTGGTATTCCCCAAATCACTGAGTTTCACTTTCAAATCCTTTTAATCCTTAATGGCTTTCGAAATCCTCTTGGATTTCCTTTCACTTTCACTCGCACAACTTACCAATATGACTTTCATTGTGATACACGAAACTTTTCTTAAAACACCGCAAAACGTGTCAAACTTGACTTGAACTCGGATTAAGTGCGAAACTACGATTGATACCTCTCCATCGATTGCATATCACTTTTATATCAATTCTTCAGGGCAGACTGTTTTTTTTTTTGCATAATACTCAAAATTACGGCACGTATACCCCATCGGGCCATCCATGACATACCTGCACCGAAATGGCATAATTGTTGGGCCAAAATCTGCCCCATATGTATGGGGCACACGACGCACGTAATAATGACGACGCGACGCGACGATGATGGCAAGAAGTCGCGTAGCACATTACAATTGTATTGCGGCGCGGTGGGGTTTTCAATTACCTCCCCAACCATTATAGTCTTCAGCGTGTGGTCACACAAACCACTTTCGCTTGTGTTTTCGGGAAGTGCTGGCTGACGTTATTCAAAAGTCTGGGCAATGGTGGCGGTGGGTGCGGTGGGTCAAAACAAAAAGACCACGTCCCACAAAGCGAAGAGAAGAGATACAATGCAGAATGGGCTTAGCCTTGAACGGCTGGGAAGGGCGAGAGAAAAGTTCGTCATTCGGAAAATTTCAATAAATAATTTATTACATTCACAATGCAGGCGGGGCGAAACGAGGCAGGGTGCAGAGGTCCACTCTTCCAGCGCGACGGAGATAAGTTTATTATTCACAGACTGGCTTGTGTTTTTATAGTGCTTAACCGAGGATATTATTTACGCTTACGATATATCCTTATAGCCTGGAAGCCGCGCTGTTGCTCTGGAGTGTGGTAGAGTGTGTGGTAAACCGCAGCCTGGAGAAGTTTTCCCGCTTTCCAATTCGATTTTTGCCATCGCATGGCTATTATTATTATTTTTTTTTCTGCTGACAGTTGGACAGTTTTCTCGGCAGTGGTCGGGGCTGTTGACATTGTCCTATGGATTTTATTTATTATGGAAATTAATTACCTCATGAAAATTACGATGATGACTATGCGGATGATGACAAGGACCGAAAGTTGTCAGGACATAAGTGGGTCGAACTATTAGTTAAATGTTGTGCCATTTAATTTAAGAAAATTTCCAAGTGGATAGAGTGAAATGAGAAATTTAATTAAAACTTTTCGGGGGTGACTGGAGGGTGGAGGGCGGCCGGAGCAATACTATACAAGTTGTAAGGATTTTTCTGGTTCCGGTGCGAAATTAATGTGTTTTTTATTCAAATGAAAATGACGAGAAGGATCCGGATCCGTTTGCTGGGTGGGTCGTGGGTGTAGTAGTAGTAGTTCGTTTTTCGTTGCTGGGAAACGATTACATTGGCAGTTGTGTGGTAAACATAATTTGGTAATTAACGCAGACGGCAGACCCAAGAGGGAAGCTTCAGTGGGATGATGACAAACTTCTAGAATGAATAATGGAGACATTTTGTTTTGAATATATTTCTTTTTATTTTGAAATTGAATACATTTTTGTGGGGTTGATCGTTGATGGGATATTATTGAGTTTTTGGTGGTGTCGTTTTTCTCATTCTTGGTAATTGAAATTTGGAATTAGAACAAAAATTAATTATTTGTGATGGGAAATTGAATTTTTGGGGCCGTTTCAAGACTATTTCGGTACTGGAATTGTTCATTATGTGGCCGAAGTACAATACGGCGGGGAATTTATTAATGTTATATCGTTAATGCGTATTTCTATTAACATAAATTCGTTGGCATTTTATTTGGAGGATTGAAATGGTTTTGTTTTGGTCTATAGACGAACCGATATACAGAGGTCCGAACTATAGTACAAATTTAACTGATTCGATCGTCATCCTACGACTTAGGCTCCGGCCACGCAATGAGCGACTGAGCGACGCAAAAAAATTAAAACACATGAAATCGTATGGATGGAGGTGGCCTGGCCAGGCCATCCATGGCCACATATATACCCTGAGCGACTGAGCGATTTTTTAAGCGACAGAGCGACATCGCTCTACAATCAAATCTGTTTTAATTTTTCAGTCGATCTCTGAGCGACGAAGTAATAAGATGGATAAAATGAACAGAAAGTTTAATTTTGGTCGAACTTTTTCCAACAGTAAATCAAAAGATGATACTGACATACGAATACGACAATATTGCCAAAATCGATCTGGAAATCTGCGAAGATTTTGATATAAATGATGAAATTCACCATAATTTGCCCTTTCACGATTTATGGGGTGTACTGTGTACACCAAATCTACGTATTCTCGATCTTATTATAGATCTATAAATATGAACGCGACTTCAACTAATAAGCAACGACGAACCGCAATTGACGATGGCATTTTCCCAACCAATCGCGACGTCGCGTCGTTCATTAAATGGCCACCCATCACTCAGATTCGTCGCTCAGCGACTCATCGCTCAGTCGCTCGTCGCTCATCGCGTGGCCGGAGCCGGGTTATAACAGAGATGTAATGTAAGTGATGCCAGTATGGGTTCAGGTCCCAGGCTTGCGCTCATGTGGACTGCACTTGAATCGCTGTAAAACCCTATCGCGGACCAACCATTGTAGCCCTGTACTCTTCTTCTCGCAATTCGGGAAAGTTACTTACCGAGAGTGAAAAGGATAACTACAACTACTCTGCGTTCAGGCAGATCTTTTCCCATATGTAGCGGTTCGTCAAACGGGAGTTTTAGGAAAGATAACCCCAAGGCAAGGTATACGACGCGCCGAGGTCTGCATGGATGGGAGGGGGGAGGGGGGGTCGGGGAGTACTCAGTCGCTAGCGCAAACGCTGGGATACCTGGGGACCTCCAGTTTTAATTTAATTACCCATACCTGTATAGGTATCTACAAGTATGGTGAGTACAGGCTGACATCTTTATTCTCCTTACTCGTGTGTATTCAAGAAGCGAAAAATGTGGACCGACCAGGCGCGCCTAGCTCAATAAAAACTGGGTTGGTGATGAAATCTCCTTTTCCAAAATCAATTTTCCAAAATCCCCTTTGCTGAAATCCCTTACTCCAAAAGACTCTAAGAGAAAATCCCTAGGGACAAATTCCCCCATTTTTAGATTTGGTGTTATTAATTCTGTCGCCGCGACACCTAAAAATGGTGTTAAAAAGTGAGACACGTATGCAACCACTTGCTTGGGGTCACTATATGATTTGGAGTAGGTGCAAGGTTGGGTAATGGGTAGGTATATTCAAAGTTTAGTTTGCTTGTGATAGATTTTGACATAGGGGATAGGAGATTTTGGAAAAAGAGATAAAAAAATGAGGGATTATGTCCAATAAGGGATTTTGGAAATGGGGATAACGTATAGGGATCCCATAAAAACTGATCGCCTAAAGGAAGAAAGAGTGGAAAATGCGCTTCTACCTTTCTTGGACGGAGTAAAGCTCTGGAGCAATTGATGCAATTCTGGAAAAACTCCTTCTGGATTCTAGCGACAGTTGCTCCATTGCTAGATCGTCCTTTTCCTGCAACTCTACCAGCTCAAGGGGCGCAAAAAACTGTAAGCTAATAATTAAGAAACTGGCGACGAAAAAGTGAGAATAACTGCCCGAAAACGATATGAAAAAGCTTCACAACAACGTAGGGACCTACCTTCAAAAGCAGTCCTTAACGGAGAGTACTCCAATGGAATTCACCCCGACAACGTCTGCACCCGCGAGTAGGCTGAATCCGTGACAAGCATTCGCCAGTCAAGACCAACGGTGGCATTATTCATAAGTTTTGCAAAAAGTGTGTCGCAGTCTTACAGTCGGCTCTATTGTATGGTAAACGGCTAAATTTAGAAGCTTTTTCAGGACAGTTATATACTCTCGGATGTTTGCCAGACTTTCGTGAGAAATATTGCCCATTGTACTCCAAAACTTCAGAGCTATCAAAATTGATAGCGAAAATATTTGGGATACGGACAACGAAGTGTTCCGAAGACTGGGAACCGCTGTCATTGATGATAATATTTAACGAACTAAGAACACAATGCTTAGCGACACTGTTCATGCGAAAGACCTGGTGGTCTGCCACACAATGTCTTGAGATCAAGAGGAGGATAAATCCATCACCCACTTTCTTTGCTGTTGCCCTGCCTTGGCTAATTTAAGGGGGGCCACCTAGTTAACTATTTTCTCAATGATCTCAGTGATCTAGGTCAGCGGTTCCCAATCTTTTTTATACTGCGACTCCCTTAGAGAGGTTGAAATATTTTTGCGACCCCCTTCTAAAAGCATATAAAGTGGATCTTACTAAAGGGTTTTTCAATAAGGACTAGTAAACGTTGAAATATCGTCGACCCATATTTATGTCAATTTTGCTTGTTCACATATCCGCATTCATCTAAAAATGGGCCTCGTCGGTAAAGATGGGTTTTCAGCCAAAATTAAGGTTCTCTTCGAAACGCTCCGAAGCCAAGTCAGCGAAAAAACGGCATTGTCTATGTTCATTAACTTTGAACTGCTGGATTAGTTGGATCTTGTACTGGCATAAGCTCAAGTCCCAATGCAAAATTCGCCAAGTTGGAATCTGCGAAAGGCCGATTTCTTGTGCACGCAAAGTTCTCCTGTACATTCTCATGGACCACGGCTATGCTCCCGACGAATCTTGCTGGCAACGACTCATACCAATTGAAAAACCCTTATTTAATTTTAAGTCCCAGGTAGTGTTGCGCGATAATCCAAAACTGCATCGATACATTGATATTTTATTATCAAGATGAAAATATCGATGCAAAAAAAAAATCGACCCAAAAAAATCGATAGTATCGATAATATCGGTTTATATGCAAACTTAAAATTTTCCTGAGTTTTCTATTCATTTTTATTAAAAAAAATATTTTTATTGTTTAGAATACTCAATCAATTTCTATTTCACAAAGGAAATAATTCAAGACAATAATTTAACTTTTTTTGATTGATTTTTGAACAAAAAAAAAATAATTTACAAGAATACCCAGGAGAAAAAAAAAGCAATTGTCAATAAGTGACATACCGACAATTCAAGTTAATTTTCGCGTTAAGGTAAATTTGAATCCAGATAATTCAAGTCGACTTACGATGACTAGATTCTTGAATGAGGCCAAAGTCTATATTTCAAGATGGGAAGTTTGCTAAGCGACTGTCAAAAATTGGCAAGAAATATATTTACAAAAACAGAAAACGATTTGAGTTAAATTTGTTAGGACGCACTGAATCTGAGACCATACCTTCTTCATAACGTCTGCCCACATAACTAGCTCTTCGCACTTGCAAGTAGGTGTGGTATTGCATTGAAAGGCGGACTCGCAAATACTTTCCTTCTTTCCTTCCCATCGTTTATAGGTAAGCCTTACCTGATGGTGTATTTTAAATTCCAAATATTTGGCTCGATGACAGCCTAAATATAGCGTTTTTACAGTCATTTGACAACAAGTTGGAAAAAGGGGGTGGGGAGGGGGAGGGGACAAAAAACATTAAAATGATTTCGCATCTCACTCTGAATGCATCCATTGCAAAGAAAGCGATCGAAATGCGATTGACGGCTGTCTAATGGATCCAGTCCGTTTAGGGATGTTTTGAGTAAAAAAAACCCTAAACAAACGGCTTTGCCTCTCTATAAAAGGGCTTGTTCTGAAATTTTGGAGGCAGTCGATTGTGAGATGTGAAGCTGATTACATCTATTTGGTGCGCTTTTTCGCTCGTTTTTTGACACATACTTTGGCGCAATTTTTTGACGCGCAGTATGGTGGATTTTTTGGCGCGTATGTTAGCGTCTATTTTGGCGCGTTTTTTTCGCGAATTTTTTCTGCATTTTTGGCGGGATTTTTTGGCGCATATTTTGTTATTTTTTCATCTCGTATTTTGGCGCGATTTGATGGGCGTTTTGGCTCATTTTTTGCATAGTTTAGGCGCGTATTTTGAGATGTTTTTTGGCGCTTTTTTTCGCGAAATTTTTCCACATTTTTGGCGGGATTTTTTGTCACTTTTTTGACGCATATTTTGTTATTTTTTCAGCGCGATTTTTGGCGCGTATTTTGGCGCCATTTGATAGGCGGTTTTGGCGCATTTTTTTTGAATAGTTTTGGCACCTATTTTGAGATGTTTTTTGCCGCTTTTTTTCGCGAAATTTTTCCACATTTTTGGCGGGATTTTATGTCACTTTTTTGGCGCATATTTTATTATTTTTTTCACCGCGATTTTTGGCGCATATTTTTGGCGGTAATTGTTGGGCGTTTTTGGCGAAATTTTTCCACAGTTTTTATTATTTTTTCGCGAAAATTTTCATTTTCTTTTGGCGCGCATTTTGGAGGGTTTTTGGGGCGGATTTTAAGGCATTTTTTCGCGAAATTTTTCTACATTTTTGGCGGGATTTTTTTTTCATTTTTTTTTTTTTGCGCATATTTTGTTATTTTTTTATCTCACTTTTTTGGCGCGTATTTTGTTATTTTTTCATCGCGATTTTTCACGCGTATTTTGGCGGTAATTGTTGGGCGTTTTTGGCGAAATTTTTCCACAGTTTTTGGCGCGTTTTTTCGCAAAAATTTTCTTTTGGCGCGTATTTTGTTATTTTTTCATCTCGCTTTTTTGCCGCCTCTTTTATTATTTTTTCATCGCGGTTTTTCACGCGCATTTTTGGCGCATATTTTGTTATTTTTTCATCGCGATTTTTGATGGGTATTTGGGGGGGTTTGTTGCGCGTTTTTGCACAGTTTTTTTCGTTAAATTTTTTTGGGGTTTTTTTTTTTTGGTTTTGGCACATATTTTGTTTTTCATCACGATTTTTCACGCGTATTTTGGCCGTATTTGTTGTGCATTTTTGGTGCATTTTTTGCACAGTTTTTGGCACGTATTTTGAGGTGTATTATGGTTTTCTTACATCAGTGAAAAAATAAAACTTTTACGACGCCCTTAGAATATAGCGCCACGACGGACAGCCCAGGGCGTCGCGACGCACAGTTAGGGAACTCCTAGGTAATACCAGCAGCGTTAACATTCTTAGCTTTATAACCGGTAGCAAATGGTTTGCATGAGTAGCTAGCAAAGTAACTGCTAACCAAATCCAAATACCCGTGGTATGCACAATGGGCCGACCAACGGCCATTGCCCACTTTAAACTAACCTGACCCTAAGTCTACAGATTGGAGTTTTTACTCTTGGATCGCGAAAGGCATATTGGTATGGTGCACTCACCACAGTCACAATGCTTTTCATCCCATCTTCCATCTTCTATCTTTCTATTATATATTTAACCAAACCAACGGACTTCCAAACCGATGTTTATATAAATTATGTCCAAGAGACAATAGAGCTAGAGTAATAGTCTTTCAAACGAAATATTCTACTTTTAATCAGCTTCGTTATAGAGTTTCTGTGAAATTTAACCACACTGTCTTACCAAATGTACGTAAATGCAGGTTCGTGCGCCTACAATGTACTACAGCCCTCGCCACAAAACAAACAAACAAACAAAAAAAAAAGTTTGTGCCAGGGCCAGTGCTTAAAGGACTAACTTTTCTTGCATAAGCCGCACAACGTAAAGCCTATAGTTACCATTGGGATTGGGCTATACCTTTCACAGTTTACACTTTACCACTTTAACAATAACAACACTCTTAATTGCATCCATGTAACACGGCGGACTTCATGTCAGGCTATGTTTATGCCAACCCATGTGGATTTTCTGTTTAACAACGACCAGATAGCCTTGTACTCCGATGAATGTCGATGCGTTCGCAAACAAATTCAATTCCGCCCTCGCTGCCTATAATAGTAAACAAAACTTTTGGAACAAATCACTGCCAATCCCGAATGTATCCACTTTTGCTCGTAGATGCTGATATCTTGTATCGCAGCGTGCACAATATTCCAGTCATGTATTTCCTAACCGCCCGGACAAACGATGGAACATTGTTTGGTGACATGTTATACAGTTGGTCGACGATGTTCCGCTCTCGGACACATACATAAAGCAGCATCATTATCATAAAGGGCTATAATGGCGCAAAGTTGTATGGACTTAGTTTAACGATAGCGGACACAGCGTTTCAAAACTCGTGAGGCTTTGCATTTCATTTTCATTACGGATGCGGTGCGTTAAAATGGTCTAATATAATTTTTACTTGGGAGGCTGTCAGTTGAAGCTACACACAACACAGAGAAATGTTGATGACAGAACGAGGTGAATGCATTTTTATCAGATTTTTGACAAAACATGTCGCTCATTGGCTTCCTGTTGCTGTCACGTTCGACTTGTTTTTCTGTTTAGAATGGAGCTGGGGAAACTTTATCTGAATAATATTGTTTGGCAGTTTGGGTTATGCTATGCTATACTGACAAAATGTCATTTAACTGAATGTCATTTCGAAATGCAATATTTGGCGATATACCTACACATACTTTAACGTTTAACCTGGCGTTCATAATTTTAAAAGTGCTTGAAAGACCTATCTCTTGATGAGGGTGTAGTATTTTTTATTAATTATTAATTTTTTGAATGTGGCAATACTGCGATACCCGTGGACGCCGTCATGAATGTCTGTGACTTTGGTGGTGAAAGACGAAAATTATTATCTACAAGCCTTATGAGGCCGTATGTATAGCAGTCCTATCACTATAAAGGGTTTTCCAATAAGAGGTGTTATTTTGGTATTCAAAGAAAAATTCCATTTTTTGAGATTAATGAACGGATGTTTATTTCATAATAAAGAGGAAGGTATGCCGTTAATAATGAAGAAAAACATCAGCCAAATGGCCACCACGAGCACGCTTACATGACCATATCGTTTTCATGAAATTTTCCATAACCAAATCGCAAAGTGGCTGCCCTATGTCCTCGATAGCCTCACGAATTTTATCATTGAGATCTTGAATCGACGCTGGGCTGTTGGCGACGTTGTTGATGATCGGCCGGCTTGAGTTCTTGTGTTAGCTGAACTTTATAAGCCTTAAGACCCAAGTCTTTATGCAAAATACGGTGTAATGACGTTTGTGGAATGCCGAATGCCCAATTCCAAAGAACGACGAGGAATGGACAAACCTGGGTTTTCTTCAACACTTTGGGCTACCGCAGCAATATTCTCAGTTGTTCTTGAGCGACGTGGGTTTTATTCTTCACATCACTAACTTGTCCCAACAGCTCGAATTTTCCCACCAATTTCTGATGTATTGCGGTCCAACATCAAGGTGCTTCACGACGACCAAAAACTGCTTTAGTTTTGCGAACTGTGACTGAAAGATTTTCACCATTTTTGTAGTTGAATTTTTATAATTTCAATGCGTTGTTGAAGCGTTTATCGTTCCATTTTTAGTAATGGCGTAGTTTCTACTTGTCAAATGTCAAAGAATAAAAGTTCAAAAGTGACAGCTACCGAAATAGCCGGCCATTCACAATAACACCTCTCATTGGAAAACCCTTTTTAATTTTGATATGTACCTTTTTAGACCCAGCTCTGGCCAAATCTGCATTGTCGCCAACCTAAACATACGGTCTACCTTTTGGCCACCTAAGGTTTGTTATTTCGGTAGCATCTAGCTCTATCATGAGTTTGTATTCAACAATCGGTCGGAATATGTACGTAAGATAGATAGGGACGCGTGGCGACCATCTTTCGAAATAAGCGTTTTTTGGGCCCTTTTCACGAATACAGGCGACATTTGGACGCATTTTCAAGGCTTCAATTTATTTCTCCATAACACCCAAAAACTTTGAAAAAATAAATATGTAGGTATATAGATATTTGCGTGTGTTTATATCCGGTGCCACACTGTGGCGAGGGTATATTCACTTTAGGTATGACAAACTATATATATTATTGATCAGCATCACTTTCTTAGTCGAACTAGCGATGTCCGTCTGTCTGTCCGTCCGCACGATTACGGCCGTAATTTAAGAGCTATTGACTTGAAATTTGGTACGTAAGCTTTTATCCACCAAACTGAGGCTAAGTTCGAAGATGAACAAGATCGGATGAAAACTACTACTACCTCCTATACAAAATATATAGCTATTTTATGTTAAAAATTAAGTTTAAATAGCTACAGTAAAGATAGCAAGTTTAAACTTTGCACATATTGTTTTAATAATATTTAAAACTTTTTGACAAAAACTGAGCTTGGTCGTATAAAAACTACCCATACCTCCCATACAAATATATCATTTTTTAATACTAAAATATTTTTTTATTTTTACAATAATATAGTACCGGGTATTTAAGCTTCGGCATAGTCGAAGATAATATTGTCTTACTGGTTTTTTATTATTTTTAATTAATTATTATTCGCATGTTTGTTGAATAGTTAGAGTAAATAAATAAATAATTGGCGCAACATCAGGCATGAAGACACCCTGAGTCTAGCTTCTTGCAACCATTCGTTTGTGCGAGGTTCTGTTTTTGGGCGGAATGGAAGAGACCTACAACATTATGCCCAGTCCGAACGGCCGAATTGAGAAGCTTTTTTAGGACAGTTATAGTCTCGGATGTTTGTCAGACGTTCGCGAGGGGTGGCGCAGTGGAAAAACGTTTTTGTTTGTTAGTTAAATGAAACTCGTTCGTAAAATTCAAATTAATTCAATTTTTTTTATAAATTTAATTTACCAAATTTCAAAGTCAAAGTATAGTATTTTGAATTACTTGTATGTGTCATGCCATTCGCCGATTTTCAATCCCACCCTATTCAAATTTGTTTGGACAATGCACATCATTCAATCTTATAACTTTTGAAATGCATTTTTTTTGTTGTATGGGAGGTGCCAGGATCTTTTTCCAATTTCGACTAAACTTCGCAGAAACTCCTTTGGGCCAATAACAAGGATTCTGAGTTCAAACGGTTTGGTGGTTTTCGAGCTTTGCGGTCATTGGTGGTTTATATTCCCATACAAAAAGGAAATTTCGATTTTCCGGCTTTCCAAGTGGGGTTTTGCGAATTTCCTAAACAACCCTTGATTCAAGACCAAACAGAAAACAAAAATAATAAACTGTAGATATAATTTAAACCTGAAAGCAGTTTTTTTCGTTAAATTGGGTGGGACCCATTTTTTTTTGGCTCGGGCGACCTTTTTTGGGAACATTTTCAAATTGTCCATCGGTAACGCTGTCTGACTGTATGATGTAGCCGCATTCACAGGCCCACTGTTCGAGATGGAGGATATAAGTAGCCGTCATCAGCAAAGCTGTAGATATTTTTGTTTGTCGATCCAAGCAAATCGTTAATATGTGGAGAAGAACTAGAGTTGGGGAAAGAATAGATCCTTGGGACCCTCCTGCATTTATATCAAACGAATTAGATGATACACCATCTACCACAACTTGGATCGATCTTCCCAGAAGACAATTTTGCATCCATCCGCAGAGTTGTTGTGGTAATCCATAAGACGCTAACTTGCCTAATAGGGCTCTATGCCAAACTCGGTCAAATGCCGTTAATATGTCCAAGGCTACGGCTCTGATGGATTCACCGTGTTGTTCAAAGTGCGTTACGTAGCTTAACAGGGCTCCGAAATCCGTATTGCCTATCGCTTATTAATCGGTGGCCTTCTAGATATTTGATGATTTTGACATATACATATTGCCTTTTATATGACTTTTGAGAGCATTAAAAGTAACGCTATTGGACGATAGTTTTTTTGCAGACATTTCCTCCCTTTCTTTGGAATAGATTGAATGCCAGCGGTCTTCCAGCAAGAAGGAAACGTCTTATGGGAGTGTGACATGCTAAACCGATTACATAGTACAGGTGCAAATTCTGGTGCACAGTTCAGCCGGGATCCGTCGGGTCCAGTTGCTTTATTGCCATCTGGTTCTTTAAGGATGCGTTGAATTATTCGAGGCCAAAATTTCACTTCTGCCATCAACCCCTAAAGCGGTAAAAGAAGGGGTCAAATCGACCAGAAAGAAGTTCTGTGACTCTAAAGAAGCATCTTCTAAAATAACTTTTGCTTATTGGTCCCAAGTGACTGTGAGAAACGAGGAGCCCCCTGCGTACATTATACCAGATTTCATTAGTAATCCCAAGAGAACTTCAAAACCACACACACACGCATTAATCCTACAAATCCCTGACCCTATTTTTGTTGGAAGTTCCCATTTAAGCCATTCAATCTCAACTGCCTTGGCGAAACAATTGTGTATGGTCTATACTGTGGTTCACCGTTCACCAACGCATAATCGAATTTTCGCTTCATTATATTCTCATCACATCATTAAGGATTATATTTCATGCATCGTGTAATTTCCAATAATAAAACGCATAAGCGAGATCATCTTCACATATCCCATTTGTTTTAACGGCCGCCTTTAGTCCTTATCCCTTCGTTTACCGGCAGAACCGGAACAACCATTCCGACTGGCTACGTTAAGTGGGTATTAATTTTCTCGGAACCATCAAGTGAGATTAGGTTTTTAAGGTGCCCCTGCCCATACTCATCGGCATAGATGGCAACCCATAATCACATCCCGAAATTTTAACGTTTCCATTATGTCCAATTGCACCGCACACATATGTACGTTCAAAATATATCTATAGATACTGCGGTGTGTGAGTGTGTGTGCCAATGCCACTCAATCAAAAGCATCAGCGTGCATCCTCGTCGCCATGGTATTCGTATCGTAATGTGCTGAGCGGATTGGAAGCGAAATCAAAATAAAAGTCGTAAAATTTCTTAAAATCAACCAATAAAACGAAGTAAATTCGCCATTCATCGCTCGTACCTGGGGGAAGAGATGAGGGTGGGGGTGTGGAATAAAAACATATCCTTTGCCTTGCCATGGACCATGAAGGCACCATGATTGTCTTTGGTTATACGTATACCCATTTCGTTTTCTATGATTTTCCCTTCGGTTGTTTTTGTGTTTTTGTTTTTTTTTTTCATGTCCTTCGTGCGGGAATCCTGCGGTGGATCGCAATAATAATTTGCCATAACAAATAAGCAATGACTGGATGACGTGGATGGTATGGATGGTATTATGTAGGTGGCTAAAGCTTTTTTACGGCATTTAGCTTAATGGCTTACATTTTGGGGGCTTTCTCCTTCGTTTTCCTCTATCAATACGTAACGTATCCTCTATGTCATGCCTAATAGTTTTTTTTTTTCATAACGATAGACTGATCTGTTTTGAATTTAAATCACTTGGCTAGCTGTTTGGTCCAAGGGTATGTGATGTGCTCCCCTGGGCTATAGGGTAACAACAATGAGGCAAACTACGCCCAGCGGAAGGCCATTGACGACATCCATTCTCATTTGAAAAGTGTGTGTGTGCAAGTGGCGGGCTTGGGAGTGGGCGCTAAGTAACATGAATATAAAATGCACGATATACACACGAAACGTAGACGTTACGATCTACGAATTACATTGCAAAATGAATCTCTCAATTTATTCGCTACGTGCTGTGACTGTGCAAAGGCGCTACTGTGAGTGGCACCATTGTATATAGACACTATAGTACTATCACTTGGATATACACACGAAACGTAGACGTTACGATCTACGAATTACATTGCAAAATGAATCTCTCAATTTATTCGCTACGTGCTGTGACTGTGCAAAGGCGCTACTGTGAGTGGCACCATTGTATATAGACACTATAGTACTATCACTTCGCATTTATGCACTAGCGCCACCAACCACCTCTGAGACCAACTACTCACATCGAACATGGTAGTTGTATTGGATTATTTGAAACGAAATTAAATGATGCCTTCTTCTTTTCTTATTTGTCTCATTGACAACATGCAGATGAAAGAGAAAGAACAATTATTATTTTTGTTGTCTTTTATTCTCCAGTAGTAAGGAGTGGAAGTAAAGTGGGTACTTTTCGCATATACGATATACCTATACTTGTAGGTAGTTAGTGGTGGTGTGGTGGTGTGTAGGTTAGGCGAAGTGTAGGGGGAAAGCGGGAGACTTGAACATATGGGAGACTTGAGACACTCTTAATAACTCGCTTAAATTCTATTCAAATCCAATGAATTTAAATGTATGTGATGCAGAAACTGACGCGCTACTTGCATACAAAAGGAGTTCTAAATCGTTCGTTCACTTTGTTTGGTGGAGGAGAAAATGTGTTTTTCAATATGAAAACTTAAAAAAAAAAAATTTTTATTTTCTCCATAAAATTTATGTGCAACATTGTTAGTAAATAATATTCATGTTACCTAATAATATTGATATTTGACTTTATAAATACTAGCATAAAACTATGCTGGCATGTACGTAACAAAAATTATAAATGTTATTTTGTTAAAAAATGTGAACGGGAGACTTGAGACAGTTTCTGAGGGGAGAGTTGATCAGTGGCTTATTGCCTTAGTGATATGGCAATTTATAAAAAATTAAATTATTTATTAATTTTTGTTTTGTTTCGGAAGTACATTTAGTTATTTTTTAGCTCTATTTTATGTTTGAAAACTGAATTACTTAGTTTTTTTGTATACTATAAACGTTTGTAACATTTTATTATAAGTCTTTTATATTTTTATTTTAAAACATTAAACATAACTTTTTGTTTGCAGATAATGCCACAAAATTAATAAAAATTAATTCTGATCAGATTGATAGTTGTTATATTATTTGTTTTATTGTTTTGCTTATAGAATTTGAGTATGTTCAAGTCTCCCCAAAGGGGTGTTCAAGTCTCCCTGCGGTAGGGGAGACTTGAGCCGAAAATCTGTTTTCAAACATTTGCCATTTGTCAAAAATATCTGGTGTTTATTTTAAGTTGATTGGACTTTTCTTAAAATAGATTTATGTAGCTAGAAAAAAATGCATTTAATAGGTGGCTGCGGTCAATAAAAAAAATGTTATGAACGATTTAACAAAAAGTGGCTCAAGTCTCCCGCATTCCCCCTACTTTTAGCATTTATGAGAATAACAATATGAATATAAAAGGAATTGGACAAAGGGGCGTGGCACTGTCCATTTAAAAATCGTGGGATTGGTATATGAACTCACATTTTGATAAAATGATAAAATCTTTGTACGCAGGCTATTCTGTGAAGTTTGGTCAACATTGGACAAAGGGATGTAAGGCTATTTTTCGACAATCACGGGAGCCAAAGTTTGTAAAATTTGTAACATTGGTATGCATTGTCCTGATAGACAAGAATCTATGCAATACGATTCATGGAAAACCCAAAAATGTGTACCATGGAGCATTACAATAAAAGCTGTTTATCATTTATTTAACTATTTATTTTCTATTGTGCACTACGAAGTGCATGATAATCAAACTTAGAACTTCTTCTAAATACATAGTAGGTAGTGCCCACATTGTTAGAAAAACATACCTACTCTTATTTAAATAGTTCCGCATAAATCCCCTGAATATGTACCTATGTACATGTATCTACTCTTTAGATTTAATGCCCTATATTAGTTTTATCAAAATGATTATATTATAATATGTACTTAGTGGTTATGGGAAAGGAACAATAATTGCAGTACATTTTATATAAAGATAACCGGCTTTGCACGTGCCTAGGAATTGTATCTATACTATTGCACAGATATATTTTTGTCCATCAGCACAATGCATATCAATGTTCCAAATTTTAAAAACTGTTGAGGAATAGAGTTTAATATTTTTTGTTTGTATTGTCTAATTTTCCACACTTCACAGAAATACCTACCTTTGCGTTTGGTTCGGTGGTTTTCGAGTTTTGCGATCATTAGTGGTGTAGGGTAGGTACTTATATTCTCATACAAAATGGAAATTCAGATTTTATGCAATTTTTCGGCTTTTCATTTGGGGGTTTCCGAATTTTCTTTTTTTGCCAAACCCTGATTCAAGACGAACAAAAAAAAATCATCCAAATCGGTCTAGCATCTATCCTTTCTCGAGTTTTGCAAACAATTGATTTTTATATAGAGAGAGATGTAGATTCCGATAATAGTTAGCTGCTCGTTTTACTGACATAAAGTGCTTCTACATTATAAACCTCATAAAGTACATATACACATGCGCATGCCTATAATATTTTAGAATCAATTAAAAAAAAGAATCCCTTAAATCGATGCATATTTGACAAAAATGTAGGCAAAATAGTGAGAGTCTAGCATACATTATTTTATGCCCAATCCTCAAATCTTCTGCAACGACAGAAAAGAAGCCAAATTCAGTTTTTATTCAATTTGTCTTTCCCAACTGATCACCCCTTGCATCGTGCACCCCTCTCCAAACACACAAATCCTCCACCACCACTATCCTATTCTACACCACCATGCTGTTGAATTATATTTGCTCTTGCTCATAATATTGCACCTCCTTTCCTCTATTCTCCTCTCCTTTCACTAAGAAAAACCAAACCAGTTGCAGTTCTCTACCCTACCCTGTTACATCACATCAGAAGTAATTTTATACCTACCTACTGATGATGATGGATGGAAATGGCGATATGAATGAAGAAAGAGAAGAGGCATACCAGTTTCAGTTTGACTTTGTTTTGTTTATTTTGGTTTCTCTATACACATTTCCCCATTCCCCAATGGTCGGAGATGGCTGGCAGTGTACAAACTAAATCAACTGAAGCGCCACCTGGATCGTCGAAGACGCGTAATTCAATGCGATGGGATGAGAGTACTATAGTGTGTATATACAATGGTGGCACCCTCTCATGATATCCTTTTAGTGCATCAACATCGCATACAGAACAAACGAGCCAACGAATACCAAGCACCCCCGCTGTGTGTACATAAAATATCCTGCAACTGATGATGAAAATTGCTATGATGATGGTGATGCTAATGATGCTGATGGCATCAGTTGATTTGTAAAATGCTCAATATTGAGTATAGACACTTAGTATCCGTTCCGTGTATCTATGGGATGAGAAATTGCAGTTGGATGCGTCATAAAAGATCTCGCACACTGCAATTGCAATGTGCTTGTATTTCTTGGAAAGGAAATTTCATTAAATTTATTTAATACTGCAATCGATACGACACGCACGTGTGGGTGGTTGGTAGGTGGGTGCGCAAACTACAACTACCAACCGGCGGCGGCGGGATATTCTCGTCACGATTCAGCTGAAATTGAAATTGTTTCGCGTAGTTGTGTTATGCGATATTTTTAGTGTTTGAAATCGCAAACGAATGTCATAATTAATTTTTAGCGAAATTGGGCGAAGGTGGCATGGCCAGGCCAGCTAACGGAGGACCCAGAAGACCTATGCTGTATCTGAGGGAGCGGAACTTAGACGGTTACTTCATTACGGATGGCACGTCTGGTCATGTGTCTACTGTTGGAAATTTTATGATATCTTGGGTGTAGGGAGTTGCGGGAAATGTTTTTCTTTTTATTGTCGAGAGTGGGAATTAACGTCGCTCCATGTATCGTGTTGTGTGTGATCTGAATTGTGATGTTAAAATAATTAAAAGCGTGACGCAACGAAAACGTTGAATTAGACTTGGCAAAGATACGAAATGGTGAAAATAATATCACGCCCTCTGTTCCTTAGAAGACCGATTCGAATGAGAATTTTTTTTTTTCAGTTTGAAAGATGACCTTGCTGTTGCCATCTTGATGACAGTGATTAGAAATGTTTTTTCCATTATAAGGAAAGACTAATTTAATTGATGTGTGGACGGATAGACTGATGTAATAGATCAGATATCAGCGCCATCTAGGGAGTTCCACGAGAGGGGCTGGCGAAGAAGAAGGATGATATAAAGTGACAGTTACTATGGTGATAGATAGACAAGACACGTAATGTTTGTAAATGGTATGGAATTAGACAAGAAGTCTTGACCTTTCGTTACTCTGATGAGGACCAAAATCGGAGCTGCTGAGCTGCCAGTAAGATCTGCGGCAAAACAAAAAAGTGCAAATGCACACAGGTTTGAGGTTTGAAAACAACACTTCTAAAAAAAAACTCTTAAACGCGGGAGCTATAACATTCTTTGTCAAGCAGACTGATCCATTAAACAATATATAAACATCCGTTCAATTGATCCACAAGGAGTGAGGATAGAGATGTCCAAACTTAAGACGCTTAAGCTGATGGCTTACCGGCCAAACTTTTCAGAGTATTCGTTGGTTTATGTGCAAAATTTGGTCCTAAGCCCGTCCAAAAAAACCATTAGCATCATGTCCCTCACTCACAAGAAAGGAACGCCAGTGGAGGAAGTTTCTGAAATATTGAATGTAAGATCTTGTTCGCAATGAGCCTGCCACCCAAGCCACCTTCAAAGTCTGGCAATGAAAGTCTTGCATCGACCAAATCCTTATACTCCGGTGGATTTTGAAAAAGAGTCAGGATCGAAACCGTCCCCTTATCGACAAATATACTTACTATACTTTTGGTGACGCTTATAGTCCGTGGTGGACCATGGCCTCAACCAACAAGCCCCTCCAGCCAGCTCGGTCCCTCGGTAGCTGCCTCCAGTTACGTACACCAAGTTGGTTGAGGTCATCCTCCAATTGTGCGCGCCACCTAAGGTGGGGTCTTCCTCTGCTGGGTTGTTCCTTTGGGGGGATTCAAAGACTCGTCGTGTTGCTGTGTTGTTGTCCATACGCTCCACGTGTCCCAGCCATCTCAGCCGCTGTATTTTGAGCTTTTTGACTAGGTCAACGTCGCTATATAGCCCGTATAGTTCGTCATTAAATCTTCTTCTCCACACACAAACTGGCTCAAATATCTCTCGAAGAATCTTTCTCTCAAAGCATCGCTCGCTTTTGACAGGGTCCATGCTTCTGCACCATACCATGGTTAAGGTCTTATACAATATCTCATTGGTTCTATGAGAGAGGACTATCGACAAATATAGTGCCACCCCATTTTGCAGTATTTTTATCACGCCTAGAATATGGTACCAAAAGCAGTGATATTGTGAACTATATTGCTACGAAAGGCATTAATATCAGCAACATAAAATGTCATAGCCTGACTCCGGATAACCTTACAGGTCGCCTAACATCTTCGTTCAAACTTTTATGCCCTCTACCAACTGGAAAATTACTGGTCAACCCCAGCTTCTGGCCTAAAGATATTCTGGTAAAAGAATTTGTGAACAGAACTAGCTCAAAGAAGACTCAGTCAAAAAACGCTCCAAAAAACCTTCCAAAAAACTCAGACCTAAGGATTTAACTCCTACAGCCTTTAATCTTTACTACCAAAATACTGGTGGTCTAAGAACCAAACTTCGCGATGTCTTGCTCTTCTCTTCATCTGCTCAATACGATGTTATTGTATTGACTGAGACTTGGCTGACACATAATCATCACAACGAGGAAATGTTCAACAAGGACCAGTACGAAGTTTACCGCAAGAATCGTTGCTCCGTTGTAACTGATTGCGAGAGAGGCGGCGGAGTATTGGTTGCAGTTCGGGCCTCTTTGCATAGTGATGAAATCGATCTACCTCCAACAGCAGCTGATTTAGATTTAGATGTTGACCAAATAGCAGTCTCAATTAAATGCATTTCTGGAACTGAAGTTATTGTTATTGCAAGTTATATACCACCAAGGAGTCCTTACTTGTTATATAAAACCCATATAGATAATTGTTCATTTATCTTAAATAATTTAAAAGATCATCAACACGTTATTCTTCTCGGAGACTTTAACTTGCCAAACTTAATTTGGTCGTTTGATTGTGATGACTCTAGACTTCTCCCATTTAACGTTAAGTTAGATTATGAGCGTGAAGTCGTTGATACTCTTGCCCAGCTTGACCTTTGTCAGATAAATAATTTTCCTAATGAATTTAATAATATTCTCGATTTGGTATTCGTTGATTCCGAGCTTGACATTAGTATCAACAACTCCATTATCCCACTTTGTCGTAATTCTGTTTTTCATGTAGCTCTATCCATGCAGTTTAAATTTTATGAGTTTTTTAAACCGGGTTCCGGTGACACTTATTTTAAGTATAATTATGCTAAAGCTAATTTCAGCAACATTTCAAGCTATTTAGATAGTATAAATTGGTTCAATATTTTTAACAATAATTGTAACTTGGACAATTCTTTTAATGTATTTATCAAAACTGTGAAAATGGCAATTGATTTGTTTACACCTAAAATTAAGTCTGTCAAGGGTAACAAGCCCATTTGGTTTAATGACAGAATCATAAACTTAAATAATAGGAAAAATAAGGCCTATAAACGTTTTCGTAATAGAAATAACGACCCGGAACTTCTGAAAGTTTATCGGACGCTTCAAAAAGAATTTGATGTTTTAAATAAGTTTCTTTACAGACAGTATGTTCTTTCTGTCGAATCTAATTTAAAAACTAATAGTAGACGCTTTTGGAGCTTTATTAATAGCAAAAAACAATCTAATGGTATTTCTAACTGTATGCGCCTTAATAGTGTAATCTCATCTGATCTGTCAACCATTTGTAACATGTTCGCTAACCACTTCCAATCTGTTTATTCTTGTGGTACAAACATACCTAGAGTCTCATGTAACTACTCAACGCCCTTTGAGTTTGTAAATATCGGCAACTTAGAGTGTTCGATCACTGAAGTCCAAATAGCTCTTTCTTCATTAAAACTTGAAAAAATTCCGGGTATGGATGGCATCCCGTCAATATTACTTCAAAAGTGCTCATCCGCGTTTTCTGTACCTTTGTGGTTAATTTTTAATTTATCTCTGCAGTCTGGAATTTTTTTGAATGATTGGAAGATATCGTTTTTAACGCCCATATATAAATCTGGATCGAGGCATGATATTACTAACTATCGTCCAATCTGTAAAATTTCTTCTATCCCTAAGCTCTTTGAAAAACTAGTTTGTGACAAACTTACACCTCTCTTAAAAAGATTTATCTCTCCGTCTCAGCATGGCTTCGTTACAGGCAGATCCACTACTACAAATCTCTCAATTTTTTGTAATACTGCCTTGAATTACCTTGAGAATGGCATGCAATGTGATGTAATTTATACAGATTTTGCAAAGGCATTCGATCGCGTCAATCACAGTACACTAATTTCCAAACTGACTACCTTAGGATTTCACTCCAATATCCTAAAGTGGATTCATTCCTACTTAACCGATCGTATCCAGTATGTTCGCATAAACGAAATGCTCTCGTCACCAATTTATGTTACGTCTGGAGTACCTCAAGGTAGTCATCTGGGCCCTCTGCTCTTCCTTTTGTTTATTAATGACATTCCTGACTTGTTTTTGAGTTTCCAGTGTCTTATGTTTGCTGACGATTTGAAGATATTCCGAGCAATACGTTCAGTTCAAGATTGTCTTCTTCTACAAGAAGACCTTAAACGTCTTTCTGTGTGGTGTAATAACAATGACCTTCATCTCAATGTCTCTAAATGTCAAAGCCTTTCTTTTTATCGCCACCTCTCTCCAATTCCCTTTACGTATGTAATCGATAATACCCCATTGTCCACTATCTGCTTCAAAAAAGATCTTGGAGTTATTTTTGACATTAAACTTAGCTTTTGCAAGCACATTGAGTTTGTGGTTGCCAAAGGTAATCAGATGCTAGGTTTCTTATTGAGGAATTCGAAAGACTTTCAAGATCCGCATACTCTGAAATGTTTATTTTTTGCATTTGTCAGATCACATCTCGAATACTGTAGTATAGTATGGAATCCATTTTACGAAGTACATTCTTTTAGAATTGAGAAGATCCAAAAGCGTCTGACTAGAGTAGCTGTTCGTAGACTACGATGGAATATTGAAATGCCATCTTACCAGACCAGATGCAAATTATTTGGTATCTTACCTCTTTTCAGACGGAGGCAATATATCTCCATTATGTTTATTCGCGATTTGATAGATGGTCATATCGATTGCCCTTTTCTATTATCATTAGTTGGATTTTATGCTCCTGCGAGAGTTCTAAGAAATCGCTTTTTATTTCATATACCCTATCATAGGGTTAACTATGGTTACAATGAACCAATTTCTAGATGCCTTAGAGAATCGAATAAATATTGTGATGTTATTGATTTTCATTTTAGTAGAGATTCATTTAGGAATAAATTACTCCTGTTGTTAGGCTTTGGTGGTAATTTTTAAGTATACATTTTTGTATTAAGTATCTAATCTAGCGAGAACAGTAGATGTACTCATTTGATTGAAATAAATAAATAAATATAAGAATATAGTGACGAGCTCTACACACGGCATGTCAAGTTTAGGTATTTCTGCCAAGCTCGCAGGGTCACTGTGCAGAAGTATACTTACTCCTTTGAAGTCCGCAAGATTATTAGCAAAGCCTTTGATGTTGATAAAAATCTACGCCAATGCGGTTCTTCCTCTTAGGCAACTGTCTTGGGTCTTGGCATCATTCTTATAACATTCGAGACTTACAAAACCAACGTAAGTGGTATCATTTTTCAAAAGTCCTTTCAACTATAGTCTTGCAATTCTAATTTTATTAAAAAACGTGTCGACGTGTGAACACAACGAAGTATACTTCGGACAGATATAACTTCGAATTAGTTGTTGTAGGGCTCCACAACTTTTCTTTAGAGAAAAATTGCTTTTACCGACCACTGTCTTTTTTGGGGCCAAAAAGACATCTTAAAAGTAAAGACCTCTCTCATAGAACTAAAGAATATGAGTACATATTGTACAAGACCCTAAGCATTCATATTCTGCCATCCATTCTGTTGACGCCATCTATGAACGTGTAAGAAAACCACAGTCTAAAAATTTAGTACATCTAGGTAGTATATCTACGTTTTTTCTTACACCGCATTCATAGATGTCAAACCCATCCTCAACCAACTTCAAGGTGTTAAGCCGGCTAGCTTTCCGCATCCCTATCTCTGTCTTTTTCGTTCTCTTTTTCTTTTGTGGCGAGCACTTCGGCCAACATCTTTAAGTTCCAATAAAGATTTTTGTAAACACTCAATCGCAGTATTAAAGCCGTAATTTTATTTTGTACATAATACCAGAATTTAAGGCCCGCCCAAACACTATATATCTGGTCCAGTTTGTATTGATAGAATGTGAGGGGAAGATTCTCTGCAAACTATGCATTGCCGTTAACCTTTTCAAATAGTTTAAAACAAAAAACAAAATTCTTGTTCTTTGGGTCCACCGGCCGAGAAAGCGGAGAAAGCCTTAGTTATAGACTTATATAGCGACATCAACCTATACTTTGGAAAAATGTAAATGAAGACACCTGAAGGCACCCAAGCTAGATATAGGGTATCCGTATCGGTGGTTGGTTGGTTGGAAGTGGCCGCCAGCTGGGAAACGCCAACACACTTAGACAAGCATAGGTCCATTGTGATACCACGAAAAAGGATCGTATAAGATACTCTCACTAATTGAACCATTTTGAGCGCTTCATAAAGCGTAAGAGACTTCTGATGCCTATGTTTGTCAGGTCGCCCAAGTCGTTGTAATGGAAGGCTCGCCTAAGTGAAGCTTCCTTCTACAGGAGAGAGATGAGCTGTACCGATGTTTGCTGACTTATGGTCTCTCCCACACTGACACCACATTCACCATGCTTTCTGACAGACTAGGTTCTAGGTATATTCGTATTCCACGGATGAAGCTGAAAATCAGACAAAGACACTAACCAAAGAGTTATAAAAATCTCATTAATTTCTCATTCGCTGATGTAAGTATACAATAAAAGCGCACTTACTCAGATGATACCCAACAAATGCAATATTAATCTAGTAAGCGATTGCCTGCTCCTCACACATACCGATATGACGATTGTAAAAAGGTATTCGACAAAAAAATATATTGAATTCATTTGCTCCAACAACTGCATCGACATCATGCTGACTTAAGGCTTCCTTCCCGCATCGACTGGCATAGTTCCAATTCCAACTTCCAAGTCATATATTGTATCCTGTAGGAGGTGGAATTGTTGCTATACATTGTTCCTTTTTCAGCATCCGGAAGCCTTGTTCGCACATATTAAATACAATTTCATTGAGAAGTTATATAGGCATCAGGTGCAAAGAGGCGCTTCTTCGTTTGCATTGTTTTTTCAACTCTCCCAGCCGCATTGAGTTGGAGAACTCAATAAAACCTCAGTCCTATAAGACATATGGGATTCGAGAGAAAGGCAATCTAGTCCAATATGTATACCTATACGTACACCCTTTATGCCATAGTTCTATAGATGAGTGTCAGTATGTCACAGCCTGTGTTACGGGCTCCCTAAAGGGGTTGGCTTTCATCAAATATCCCTTTCATACCCTGAAGAGGATTCATTGCTCTTTGTCATTACACCAAATTCAATTTTTTAACCTCATTGTTGTTGGCCGGATAGGTAAACTAAGAAGCACCTGCTATGTCTCCATCGATGTATGTCGGAATTTCTATTTTTCTATTGTATTGCATTTACTTTGCAATACAATAGGAAAATAGAAAAGCTGTCAAAAGTAAGAAAAAAAAATTAATTTGCCAGCGAATTTGATATGTCTGTTGAAATAGTTTTTAAAATTCGACATAATTTGAAAAGTAATAAATATCTGGCAAAATATTTATCCTTCAAATGGAAAGGTTTAGCGGAAATGCAATATCGGGGATACATTTCAGAGGACCAGAAACAAAAAAGAAGCAACTCGACAACGACAACAGCAAGAGAGAAAAATAGATTCCAATGGAATTTGCGTCTCAAAGGGGGGTAAATTTGAAATCAGGTATGAATTCGAAACAGGGGGTAGTATTTAAACAATGAAAATAATATTGTTCACGTGTTTTGTGTGTGTTTTTTAATAACCCTACAAAGAGGGACAAGAATGGTCCATGTGTATGAACTCGTTTCCCTAAAAAGAATAGAACGTTTTTATAAAAATAAAAAAAACTTTCTTTTTTCACTTTCTTTTACTCTGTACAAAAAAAAACTTAACGTTTAGGTGTGATTCACATTCAACATCGGCCCTTAAAATTTAACCACCCTTTACATAAGTAGTAGCAGAACTATGTAACCTTTTATTACCACAAATCATTTGATTTGGTTGTTGAAATTTGTTAAAATAGGTGCAAAATCTGTGGAATTCAAGAAGATCATTAGGTCTTTTTCGACGATTTTTCTATATTCTTTAAGGCAGTCGAAAGAGGGCTTTCCTAGAAGTCGCTGTCTGGCCCTAACTACTGCGATCTAATGAATGAGAGTTTCTTTTTCGGTTGCGTTATTATACAACTTTGGCTATTCATCCCCAGTCTGACTGCTTTGTCAATTCCTATAGGCCAGTTATGGTGATCGTTGTTATATCCTTTCACGCTTTTTCTAGAAGGTAGGTTGTTTTTTCCTCGATGCATCTTCATCATATTGCTCTGGATATGAGATTGGACTTCACTAGAAATTATGAGGTGATTTTTACATTGACTTCCCCAAAATAGTGGGTCTGGCTCCCTGCTAACTCATCAGCATGTTCGTTTCTAAAAACATTGCTATATTGCCTGGAACTCAGATCATTTGGTAACCTTTAATTTATGAAATGCGTCCAACTAAAACTTCAACTCAGACTGGCATTCTAACACTAAATTTGAGTTTATATTGATTGAGCCAATAGCTTTCATGACAGCTTGGCTTTCATTGATTTCCATAGGAGCTCGTTAATGGCTTTTTTAACCCCAAATCTTGTATTCCTGGGCACGGTTTCTTGCATTGAAGCATTCAGAACACAATCATCAACCTATCCTAGCAAGAAGAATGTGTAAACAATTAAACTATTAAGGCGTTAAGAATCCTATACAATGGTTTATGGTCTTAGCTATGCCCGTATTGACATCGTACAAGATCTTATTTTCAGTCGTCCCTCCCCATACAATTTGAATAGACATTTTTGACACGACCAGACTAAGTTAGTATACCTACTCTAAATTGTAAATTTACATGGATCCTGTTCCTGCCTAAATTACCAAATGCTGAATATAGCCCATTAAGCCGTATGCGATGGAACTTTCGATCGGGATAGGCGCTAAATCCGTGGATATAAATTAAAAAGTATGAAATTGATGCAACAGTTCCGTATAGCTAGGCACCCAAGGTTGCGCATAACATATTTCGGCATACCTACATCCCTCCCATTAGGAGTTGAATAAAAAACCATCCAACACTTTTCAAATCAATAACAAAAAAAACAAGTAAAAGTGTTATCATCGGCCTGGCCGATGCTTTGATACCCTCCACTGCATAAAAGTCATGCAAAATGTTTGCCATGCGAGTAAGTATGTGTCTAATATTAGTTTTGTATGGTAGGTAGCAGAACTACTTGACCGACATAGCCCATTTTCAATACCAACCTGACGACGGTTAAAAAAAGTTCTCCCACAAAATTTCATTCACCTAAGTCGATTTGTTTGGACGCTATCGTGCTTTCAACAGACAGAGATATATGGGTCAAATATTGGCTTTGTATGGGAGGTAACAGAACTACTTGACCGACATGGACCATTTTTAATACAAACTTGAGGGCCATAAATATAAGACCTCTCTTAAAATTTCAGTTGCCTAAGTCGATTCGTTCGGACGCTATCGTGATTTCAACAGACAGAGAGAGACGTGGGTCTAATAGTGA
This sequence comes from Cheilosia soror, assembly GCA_949372485.1. Taxonomy (NCBI): domain Eukaryota; kingdom Metazoa; phylum Arthropoda; class Insecta; order Diptera; family Syrphidae; genus Cheilosia; species Cheilosia soror. The sequence goes on along the minus strand of OX443562.1, from coordinate 67,087,359 downwards.
TTTTGTATGGGAGGTACCAGAACTACTTGACCGACATAGCCCATTTTCAATACCAACCTGGCGACGGTAAAAAGAAGTCGTCTCACAAAATTTCATTCGGCTAGGTCAATTCCTTTGGACGCTATCGTGCTTTCAACAGACAGACAGACAGACAGACGGACAGACAGACAGACAGACAGACAGACAGACAGACAGACAGACAGACAGACAGACGGACATGGCTAAATCGATTCAGAATGTGATCCTGATTCAGAATATATATACTTTATAGGGTCTCCGGTGAATCCTTCTTGGCGTTACAAACGTAATGGCAAAGTGAATATACCTTCCTGTGGAGGGTATAAAAATAGATATTTGTACTGACAGATGAAAGATAAACTCAGCCCTTTGTGTTCCATTTTATTTGCGCTAATATTCACTATGCTAATCGATGTTTTCATCCGCTTTCAAATGGCCACATATATTTATAGGTACCATCCCAATGGGAACCGCACCGCTTTTCCCACAGGAGAACTGCAGACCAAAACCACATCCAGATTGTAGTTTTATGATTTTTCATTTATTTCTTCTTTGGTAGAGTTGTCAAAACATTAAACATCCCAGCCGACACATCCAGCAAAAGCGCTGCTGTTGTGGCGCTAATATTTTGCCTTGCGATGCAAAATGCCACCCTCACTCTGCTGCGGCAATTGCTGTATATAGATCGTGCGCAAAAAATTTTATAAATTCTAACTGAAATGGAAAAGTTTTTGAAGCCCGCCTCTGTGCTTTTCGCACGACGACGTACGGCACGGGGATGGGACTGGGATCCACACCGCGAAAATGACAAATTCCCAAAGTTCACGAGCTGGAGTGGTTTTCGGTTTTTGCTCTGTTGGTGGGGCCGGGCGACAAAACAAAAAAAAAATACATATTCGCTCTGTTCACGCTAGCATTATGTCGGTACAAAAGATTAAAACGGTAGCATTGCAGATGAGAAGTATAGTGGTTTGGTTCTGAGTGAGGGGATGGAGATCGTTATTTCAGCCTGGCTCTAAACGTAGGGGTAGGGGGTGAAGTTTTAATTACCACATGGAAAGTAGAGAACTATTCATTTGTTGGAAAGTTATCTTAACTTTTATTGCCGTAAGTGGGGGGCTAAACAAAAAACAACAACATCTCAATACAAATAGTTTGTTTAAGTATTATTGAGGCAGTAAAGTGGTGTTTGGTGCCGCTTGCTAATAGAAAGTAATTACAATGAAGACACTTTAACCAATGGCCTGTCTTAAGAAGAAGGCCATTCTTCAGTTTCGCCAACCCATTCCCATGGTTAAGTAATTTCATATTTGCTTTTCGCGAAAAATTGAAAGCAAAAAATGCATTTGATTGAGGATAACAATAAGTGCCGGTGTAATGGAACACAATTGGAACGTTATCGGTTGAATAATGGATTAAATCTGAAGAAAGCCATGGACGAGTTCGAAGTTCAACCGATTGCCATTCGAAAGATACCAAAGTTTCCCACACGTGAACGTCACATGGCGATTCGAAGGAAGAAGTCAACAAATACACTGCGGTGCATGTGTTGGTCAAGTCATGCTGTGATCGCAAGTGTTCGAGTTCGATTGAGAAAACGTGTCAAATAGGCAGGTGCCCGCGCGAAGCGCATGTCAATTACCAGGAACAGGTCACATCGGTTCGCGAACGCCTCAGCTTCAAGACTATTGCGCCCACAAACTAGGAATCAGATCCACGACAATTTTGTTACACCTGGGTGCCACCAGGTATAATGACATCGCCAATGGTCCAGCGCTAGTTCCCTCAGGAGAAAGTTCTTAAACTCAGTTCAAACGGTAATATGTAAGAACCTTGAATATTTACATCTCTGTAATTATTCAATCAGCTTATTTACGGGTTTAGTTTGTCCATTTGCATTGGCGCTATTCTACGATATCCGGAGGCCCAGAGCTTAGCTTCAATGAGGGTCGAGGCCTGTGCTAATGTCTCTATTAATACATTTGCTTTTCGCTAAAAATTCATTTTTTTTTTTTCGGTCAATGTTAATTCGTCTAGGTCGAGTCAATCGTATACTACAGTTTATTTTTTAATCTTCGTATCCCGATATAGCGCGTCTATCTAAGACTAACTGATGATAACGCGCTCTTGCAGTTTATATAATGCTTTCGATATATGTCCAGTGTCCACCACTCACTCCCATCCCAAAGCGGAGCTACAATCGAAAACCAAATTTTTTACGTACTATACGCTCGCATTTGGTAAAAAAAGTTGTGCTTTGCTTTTTATTGTAGCTTGGCCTCTAGTCAGTGGCGTAACTATAGGGTGGCAGGGCTGGCAAAATGCCACGGTCCCCGACCCGAGAGGGCCCCGGCACAAGAAGCCGCGAGCTCAGAAATAACCTAACATTTTTAGAAAAACTTTGTACCTATGTGTTAAAAGAAAAAGCTCTAAAGCACTTCAGTCTAAAGCCACCGATCTTTCAAATGCATTAACCTTAAAGGGTTTGAAAATGTGTCTAGGCAAATTGGAAAGGTATGGACAAGAATTTGTAAATTTAAAAATGAAAGCAAATAGTGTAGCAGAAAAATGATCCATCAACCCCAAATTTTCTAAAACTCGTCAGAGGAAGGTAAAACGCCATTCCGACGAACATTGCGAAGATGAGCGTCTCCAAGATCCGGAAAGTTTGTTCAAAGTGAACATATTTTCTAGAGTATTGGACATAATTATTAATCAACTGAAATCGAGTTTCCTTCCAATGAATGAAATTGTTTCCAATTTCAGTGTTTTGCAACCTTTCACTTTGTAAATGTTAAATAACACTGATCTTTTTCCAAACAGCTGTAGAATTTGTTGATATACACAAAAAGACATATCTGAATCATTTGCCAGGGAAATTCTCAGTTTTTGCCCCACTTTCAGAGACGAAATAGAGAAGTCTTCGTGTATTAAAGAATAAAGAATCTTTTAATGTCGTGCAGCTTTCCTGAAGTATGTATGTACATATTTACTTACTTAAGGTGGCGCAACAGACCGGGGTAGACCTGGGCCTCAACCAACAACAACAAGCGTCTCCAGCCAGCACGATCTTTGGCCAGCTGTCTCCAGTTTCGCACGCTAAGTTGGTTAAGGTCAACTTCCACTTGCGTGCGCCACCTGATTCGCGGTCTTCCTCTACTGCGTTGTCCCCCGTGTGTGGATTCGAAGATGTTCCGGGCCGGAGCATTCACGTCCATTCGCTCTACATTAATATATTGCAATGAAACGCGTTATAGTATGAGTCGTTTATTCATCGTGACCAAGATGGTCTAACTCTTATTCTCTAACCTAAGTTGGCTCAAGCGTATGTCTACAAAGCAAGCCTATTGTATACATAACAAACGGAGAAAAGAGAGACACTATCTCTTATACTTATGTAATACATATCATACATGACCCAGCCAACGAAGTCGTTGGACCTTCACTCTTCTGGCTAGGTCGATGTCGCTGTACAGCCCGTACAGTTCGTTGTTGTATCTCTTCCTCCATTCACCCTCTATGCAGACGGGACCGAAAATTACTCGAAGAATTTTCCTCTCGAAGCAACCAAGAGTAATCTTATCTGCTTTTGATAGAGTCCATTCCTCTGCACCATAAAGTAGGACTGGGATGATTAAGGTCTTATAAAGGGTCACTTTAGTTGTTCGAGAGAGGGCTTTGCTACTCAATTGCTTTCTTAGCCCAAAGAAACAACTTCGTTTAATCTCAGCATTGGTGTCATTGTCTGAGTTCATAGCGGAGCCTAAGTAGACAAACCTCCTCCTCTACCACCTCAAAGTTATATCTCTCTATAGTGACACTCTGTCCAAGACGTTGGTGTTGGGTGTCCTTTCTTGATGACAGCATATACTTTGTACTGTATTAATGTTATTTATTACAACTCCTGTGCTGAACGATCATTTTCAAAACTAAAATTAATAAAAACCTATTTAAGAAACTCTATGGGAGAAGGCAGGCTACGTAACTTGGCTATTCTGCCTATTGAAAATTCTATGGCTCGATCTTTAAATTTCGATGATGTTATAGATACCTAGTTTTGCGGAAGAGAAAGCTCGGAGAAAAGAATTTTATTAATAAACTAGCAATGCCCGCAGCTCCGCCTGCCGGTTTCATTTCTTTTAAATAAAACTAAATTTATATGACTTATCATTGTACGTGTGTTTATATATTGTCCTCTTATTTAGTTTACAAAATTATTTTAACGCAATGTTTTTGTGTAAACTATACACTTTATTTTTTTTAGTGGGAGCAAGTACAAACAAATTACCACTGCAGCTCACACGCGACCATGCAACATATAGCTGTCCATGTGAAAAACATGGCTGTCGGAGGTAAACTCCAGTCGAGTAGCTCCAAAGATAACCCCTATACCTCCGTTTCCCCTTCCACCATCTTCTCCCGAAGTAATAACTTATATTGGATCGGAAAAATTTAGAAAATTTAGCCAGTACAATGTTGTAAGAAGTTATAGTTTAGAATCGGCCAAATAGTTCCAGAGTTAGTCCATACCACCGCTTTACCTATCCCTCCCACGTCCTAACTTATTCCTTACGTAACCTGTACTGATCCGAACGGTGTCACCATGACAGCGGTAAAAAGACTTTTAAAACCGGCCTAGTAGTTCGATGTCACCCCCCTTTATTTTCACTCCTATACCACTACACTAAGACCTAAACGGGCATCAAATCTATAAATGAAAGAAATGAAAAACATCGTACCAATAGTTTACAAAACTAACAAAATATGGCTTACATTATACTAACACCCTCACGGGATAAACATTGAAAACAGGTAAATTCTCCTTATAGCTACGTAGTTTGATTAATGCATTATCCATTCCCTACATCAAATTCAACTACGCATTTCATGTGCATTTACAATTATGCATTCTAAATGCCCGTCGTGCTAGTAATCATTCTATTTTTAGAACGCAAATCAAAACTACCCTTCCTAAGCACAACTGCGATCGATGAAGCGATTTTTTCGCACTTGGCCAAATAAGATCTAGTTTCAATTTATTATATCTCACCCTCTGGATGGAGCAGAAAAACGAATGTTAGCTCAAAATACTCGGTAAAATATTGCCTAACAATTAAAAGTATATCCCGAATAGACATAAATCTATTTATCAGTATAATGGCAAGTTAAGAGTAATAAGGTCGAAATAGAAAAGTTTGTTTGAAAAGTTTTTCAACTCTTTTAGTACGAATTTTGAAAAACGATGAATGAGGCATGTAATAATTTTGACTTCTCTCTCAACATACAAACTTTTAAGTTCATACAACTAACGGTTCGTGAGACCCCTCTTACTCCCCGCGACCCCTTTACTCCTGCGCAATTCTCACCCACCCTACGGACTAAGTTGGCCACACATCTATAAATCAGAAAAAGAATCAATGGAAGGATATCTCATTCAAATTAAACTGTTATTTCATTACAAATGTATTTATAAACATATGCTCTTGAAAATAAAATTTATTAGATATAGAAATGTTACTAAAATGCACACGCCACTGCCTCTAGTATGAAAAGTGAATTTCAAGTCTAAGTACTCGAAGAGCTATTGCCTAAGAACATATTTAAACTGTCTTGTATTGATTTGAATTTATAAAATTAGTAGCAAGTTGAATGAAGTATGGTAAAATAAAAAAAATTATTTGACATGTATTTTGTCGTGGGCTGTTAGTGCCAAAATAAAATATTATTCAAAAAGAAGACAACAGATGACCCACCCTTTATAAATATTATATGTAGACCTTTATTTATCTGATACCTAAATATTTTAATTTCAAATATAAATTTTTATTTTATTTTTTTTTTTCAGGTAAGCGTCGTAAGATGAATATTAATATACATTTTGTGTAAGTCTTTTAAAATTAAAATTAAATAAAAAACAAATAAAAGTGTTACCATCGGTCGATGCTTTGATACCCTCCAATGGATGTACTGGAACAGGTACACGTATGTGTCTAATATTAGTTTTGTATGGGAGGTACCAGAACTACTTGACCGACATAGACAATTTTTTTAATACCAACTTGACAACGGTAAAAACAAGTCCTCTCACAAAATTTCATTCACCTAAGTCGATTCGTTTGAACGCTATCGTGCTTTCAACAGACAGATAGACGGACATGGCTAAATCGGTTCAGAATGTGATCCTGATTCAGAATATATATATATCTACTTTATAGGGTCTCCGTATCCGGTAACTCCTTTTTGGCGTTACAAATGTAATGACAAACTGAATAATATACCTTCCTGTGGAGGGTATAAAAATGGATTTTTGTTCGGCTATACTTATATAATATAACTTATAAGCCAGCGACTGGATTGAGGTCAAATTTACAGATAGGTATTGGCCCAGGAGTGCACCTAAGAATTGGTAAAATTGGACAAAGGGGCGTGGCACCTCCAATAACCGCTGGGCCGATTCTCATGATTCTTTTTTTTGTTTTGTTCGTATTGCTGTATTTCAGGTTTACGCAGAAAGTAAAATACAGAAAATCGAGTTATTCTCATTTTTCGCATTTTACGAAAGAACGTTATTATCTAAAACCTAAGCAATAAAATTCCTGTGCACCTGCAAAGCCTGGCGGGTACAGATATATTTTATAAAATCGTTGGTGCGTATGTAAGTCTGATAATGGCCGATGAACCACTGAAGCTATCCGCCTTCATTTCTATTAAAAAACAGAACTGAACAAAAATAAATCTTAAAATACAGGGTTTTTCAATAAGAGCGCTACAAAAGTTTTTTTAAATAAAACAAAAACGGTTTTGGATATCAATGAAATTCTTTATTCCTGTGAAAATACGTTCGATGCCATTATGTATGGAACTCCATTTTTTTTGCATGGCCACCACGGGCACGCTTGCAGAAGTCCAGACGCTGAACCCAATTTTCGACGGTTTTCAAGCACAAATCGGCCGATACTGCTGCAATTTCACGTTCGTACGAAGTTCATCATTTGGGCTTTCTTCAACTGAAGCCTCAGCGGCAGCAATATACTCAACACTACGGGCACTTCTGTGTCTCACTGGCACGGGAACATTTTGTACTGTGCCTGTGGATTCAAATTTTTCCACTAGACGCTCAATTGTTGATCTGCTAGGACGGTTATGACGACCATAAATTGGACGTAGCGCTCTTAACGTTGAGGCCACTGACTCCGAATTTCGGTAGTAAATTTTAATAATTTTGACTCGTTGTTGGCTCGTATATCTTTCCATCACGAAATGGCAAACCTTACTGAAGAGAAATGTCAACAGAGCGGCAAGAAATTCGGCGTCGTTTGCTGTCCCGGTCGCTCTACTTATGTAGCGTTCCTAATGAAATACCCTGTATTTAAAATAACTATTTTCGGCAAAATAACGTTTACCGGGTCAGTTAGTCTTAGTACCCAAGTGGCAAATGGTGTCGCTAAAACTTATGTAAACAAATGTGGCATGTTTCAAATGGCGTGGAGCCATTCTGATGTCACTAGGCTTTATTTCGTCAAAATTTTACAAAAGGGGCATGGCACCGCCCATAAAAAAAAAAAACATTCAAAATCTTATATGTATCAAGAAAACCGCCAAATCGATTGAGCTCAAATTTACAGACAATCTTACGAAAGAACATTATGTATTATCTAGGATCTATGCAATAAAATTTATGTGCACGTCAAAGTCGGGTGGGTACAACTAGCTCATAAAATATACACTGATACATAGATAAGTCATAACATCAAGACAGACCTCGGCGATAATAAATTATTGACATACGGGTGCATCTGGGAGCGGAAATTTCACTTCACAAATAAGGAAACTGCTAGGTTAATTTTTTTAATTTTCACGTTGAAAACCTAAACAAATTCGCCCAACCAATTATTTTCCCTACAGAATCTAAAAATTGTTTCAAAGAAAACTGTTACTATACCGATATGTTAGTTAGTACTAAACTCGGCATCGGCTTGTAGGTTTGTAAGTCGTGGAGCACTGCAGGGTAGAGACATATCCCCCTATCTGTGGACAGTAGCTGCTATTCGTCAAAAAAATGGTGAGTGCAGCTCTTAATAAAATCTTTTCCACTTTCTTGAGATGGACAAATAACGCTGGAGTCATTATAATAAAACAGAACTATAGTCGTCTTCACTATGAAGTACAAAATTCCAGTACCTCACTTCGTTTGGGTGCCATTAGTATTTGCTGTAAGGAGGACAACAAACCTAATGAAATGTGTTAAAAATGGTAAATACGGGAAGAGTTCTCTTGAGGTATGCGTTGTACACTGTTACAAATGTACTTCTCCCCCAGCAGACTTTTAAAATTTCATATGGATATGGTCCATTTATGTTACTTACTTATCGGGCTCCCGACCCGTGAAGAGTCTCTGCCTGAGACACTGCAGCCTTCCATCCTCTACGATCCCGGGCACGCTGCTTCCAATTGTCCAGACCAAGCGCTCTGGCATCCGCGATGGCTTGGTCTTTGAAAAGGAGTTTCGGTCTTCCTTGTCTTCTCGAACCTGGGGGCTGGGATTCGAAGATCCTCTTGGCTGGAGCATTATTGTCCATTCGCTCGATGTGGCCGAGCCAATGTAGTCGACGTGTTTTGGCTTTTTGGACTACATCCACATCTTGGTACAGCTCATAGAGTTCGCGGTTGTATCTTCTCCTCCATTCGCCCTCCTCGCACACAGGACCAAAAATCCGCCGAAGTATTTTTCTTTCGAAGGAGCCCAGTATCAGCTCTCCCTTCTTGCTTATCGTTCAGCACTCGGCGCCATAAAGCAGAACTGGCAGGATAAGGGTTTTGTAGAGCACACATTTCGTCCTTCGAGTTAGGAGTTTTGAACCCAGTTGTTTTGCCAAACCGAAGTAGCAACGGTTTCCTAGGGTAATTCTTCGTCGGATCTCCACTAGGGTGTCATTCGTGGAGTTTACGTTTACTCCTAGGTAAACACCTGCCCTGCGCACTATCTGTTCCAGTACGAGATTGAAGAAGTCGCATGACACAGCTGAATCAGTTTTGCCGGGATTCCGAATTCGGCCATCGCCATATAGAGCTCCTGACGATGTATGCTATCATACGCGGCTTTGAAGTCGATGAATAGGTGGTGAGTTTCGACTTGAAATTCGTTGGTCTTTTCCAAGATTTGCCTCAGTGTGAAAATTTGGTCTATAGTCGATCTGCCGGGCCGAAACCACACTGGTACGTGCCGATTAGGGTGTTTCAGAACGGTTTTAGACGTTCACACAGTACGTTGGATAGGATCTTGTATGCGACATTTAGCAGGGATATGCCTCGATAGTTCTTGCAAGACATTGGATCGCCTTTTTTGAAGATGGGGCATATGGAGCTGATAGTCCAGTCATCGGGCATGTTTTCTTCCACCCATACTTGGTTGATGATTCGGTGCATGCTCCCTACCAAACCATCACCACCGTATTTAAAGAGCTCCGCTGGTAGACCATCAGAGCCTGCGGCCTTGTTGTTCTTAAGCTTTTTTATAGCTAAGCCAACTTCTTCTATACTTGGTGGTGGGACTAGTTCCTCATTGACTGGACGTGGGTTCTCTTCTTGCCCTATCACTCTCTCTACATGATGCCCATTAAGCAGCTGCTGGAAATGCTGCTTAAACACATCTATACTATTCCCTGCGCTTCGGTGACTAGGTTTCCTTCGGTATCTCGAAGAGCCTGCGTTCCGGTTTTGTAGCCAGCAGCCAGTTGCTTAGCTTTTTTATAAAACCTCCGGATGTTATTACGATCGCGCGACCCTTCGATCTCTTTGAGCTGGGAAGCTGCGTAAGCCCTCTTCTTTCTACGCAGGATCTTCTTTTCCTCCATTCTCCTGGCTCGATACTCTTCGCTCACTGCCCTTGTTTTGCGCTGCAGCGCTTTCTTGTGTGCATCTTCTGTCACCTTTTTCCTGTACACGCATTCATCATCATACCACGGGCTCTTTCTCTGGGGTGGCTGGTACCCTACGGTGGTTTCGGCTACCTCTTTGATGATGTCGCGATACTGGCACCACTGATTGTTGGCGTTTGTGGTAGGTGAGTGCACAGAGGAGAGTTTCATACTCAGGCGCTCGCTGTAGGTCCATTTATGTATAAGTCATTTAATCCTTGTGGATCTATAAACAATGTTCAGAACACCACTCAAATCCCAATCATGTGGAATGAGACAACTCCAACAATTTCCGATTCTATTTATTTCGAAATGAAATTGGCATTTTTTTTAATGCCAATGTTTAGCAAGTGATTTATTGAAAAACTTCGCTTTTTGTCAAACAGTTGTAACTTGTTACCTTTGCTACGAAAACTGAAAGCAATACATATGGTATTGGGGTAATCTGTAGTTGTATCTGACAGTTCAAGTTCATTGTGCCATAAATCACAAAAGCGTATATTAAATTGAATTTTGAAAATCAATAAATAATATTTTTTTGTCCCTTTAGTTTGGAAACTTTAATTATGTTCACGTTTTGGGGTAGGAAAGTTCTTGTGCAAAGGGAAAAGTTCTGTAATGCTGTAAAATAAATGTTTTTTTTTTGTGCATGATGGAAGCAGTAGGTATGGACATATTATTACGGTGCAGGGAAATAAGTCCCCGGAAACTAAGTCCACTGAGGGACTTAGTTACGACCAAGTGGGGAATAAAACCACTTTCGTGAAGTGGACTTACATTTAGTTACCATGTAAGGTGGGAACTAAGTTCACTTTCTTATCGAAACTTAGTACACAATCAACAGTTTAATACGCATGGGGGGGGGGAGCATGCTGTCCCCCTGCGACCCCTCTGCTTGGGTTTACTGTCAGAAGGGAAATAAAACCACTTAGAGTTTTCTGTATTTCAAAAGATAGTTAGGCGACAGTGACACCATTAAATTACCATGCACCTTCTAAAGGGTCCGCCATTTAACGCTTTTTTTTTCAACTAGTGCTTATTTCGCGAATGGTAACACTTAGCTCATGTCTGATTTTACAGATAATTAGTTTTATCCTTCCACTTAACGAATATGGTTGTGTATACGCTTGAACAACGCTGGGAAATATTGCGACATTACTTTGAAAATCATGGTAATGTGGGCATGCGATCGATTTAGAGAAGATGCCAATTTTGCCAAAAAAATCATCTTTTCAGATGAAGCTCATTTTGATCTTGGCGGGTATGTAAACAAGCAAAATTGTCGCATTTGGGGCACAGAAAACCCGCACGCATACATTGAAAAGCCGATATACCCAAAACGAGTCACTGTTTGGTGCGGATTTTGGTCCAGAGGCATAATTGGGCCATTTTGCTTCGAAAATGAGCAAGGAGTGGCCGTTACAGTCAATGGCGATCGTTATCGTTCAACAAATTTTTGTTCACAAAAATTGAAGAGGAGGATATTGGCAACATTTGGTTTCAACAGGACGGTGCTACGTGCCACACAGCCGAAGCTACACTCGATGTTTTGCGCCCTGTTTTTGAAGATCGCATTATCAGCCGCAGAGCTGATGTCGTTTGGCCACCGCGGAGCTGCGATTTGACACCGTTGGACTATTATTTCTGGGGTGCCATAAAAGATAAGTGTTACGCCGACGTGCCAGAGACAATTGACGCTTTAAAGGACAATATTCGTGAAGCCATTGGTGAAATACAGCTGCACACAATCGATAATGTGCTTAAAAATTGGACCGATCGTGTAGGCTACTGCACGGCCAGCCGAGGCAGCCATTTGAATGAAATTATTTTCCATTATTAACCGGAAGGATTGTACTTTCAAATAAAAAAAGAAATTTGAGAAAATATTAGTAGTTTTATTTTATAGCATTTTCAAAAAAAAAAAAATTATTTGGCGGACCCTTTACTTGCTGTCACTTTAGCTTTGTTAGCAACAAATCAAAAGAGCAAATGACGTTCGCTTTAACAAAAATGCAAATTATATGCCACCATGTTGCTTTAAAATACAATCAACGTCTTTTACCAAGGACCCCCCCCCCCCCTGACAAAATAAATACAAAATAAAAAATATTCAAAATCTCAAAATACCGCTACACATTTATGTAAATTCAAAAGGATTCAACAAAAGATTTGTCCCCATTTCCACATGTAAGCCACACAATAGAACCAATATCACAAGTCTCCACCATTCATTCAACAGCATATTCATCTTAAGTACTCTCTGTCATTGAACGAATTTCAAAGTGGATACAAGAGGCGCTTTCCGCAACCATATGTATAGGTATAGCCAGGCAGTAGGCACCTTCTTCTGTCAAAACTCACATGTGGTTATCTCTAAAAATGACAACACAAAAGATTCCACTTCTTCATCTCCATCCTCGTGCTCGTGCCATCTTTCCTCATTCATCGCAACACTTAAGCATTCAAAATCATTTCAAAATCAAATTATGTCACCCGCATGATTCATGTCTCAGAGAGAATATATTATCATACCAATTCCGCGCACTCAACTTAATGTAGCTGTACATTTCAGACTGTCAAACCGGCAACGGTAATATTTTTCATGTTTCATTTATCATATGTGTGAAAAAGAAAAACGAAATTGTTCTCCTTGAATCGATTGTGAATGTCATCAACCCCTTCAACAGTTTTGTTCAATTGCTACTCGTACAGGGAACACGGCATTATAATAGTACAACTGTCAACCACATGTGTACATGACTTTAAACGTCAATTATTTATGTAATGCTTGTTTTCTTTCTGAAGAAAATTCATCAAATACAATGACAAGACGTGTTCTAGAGACGGTATAGGTATTTACCTACCTACCGCTTTCAAACAATTTATTTTGCCTGTCATACATGCTGGCTTGCGCTTGGAGGTCTTTAAGCAGCCTGCCTCTTTTCGTTTTCCAGAGTCACTTCGATTTGGCTGTTTCATATTGTAGGTCCCTTACATTCGTCCCAAAAAATAAAAACTCCCAAAAGGTAATGGTTTTGAGAAGCTAAACGGTGCCTAAACGGACCTGTTTGAGCTAATTTGGTATACATAGTAAGAGAAATTGTTTTCGTACAAAATTTCGAATTCGAGATTTTAATCAATTCTAGACATTACGGTGGTAGGGGGACTCAGAAACAAAAAAGTAGGTCTCGCAATTCTGTCCATCTGTCAGCCTACCCCTGAGCCTTACAGTCTAAACGACTGGGCCGATTTATTTCAAACTTTGTATTTGGAGTTTATGGGCTTACAGTTCGGTGCCATTTTCTATTTTGCATTTTAAGATAAATTTCCCATACAACGATTTCAAAAATGTTTTATTATTTACAAAACGGTTTAAACGTCATATTAACAAAAAATTAAACAATCAAAATCTTATGTCTCGAAAACCTTTAAAACAACTGAGCTGCCATTTTCAGAGGTATTCGCCCGCAAAAGTGTCTTTGAAGTTCGTTTAAAACTGGTCTTAGGGGCATGGTACCGCACCTTCCATAAAAATTAAAATAAAAAAAAACACTTCAAAAATTAATCGGTCGATTAAGCTGAAAAATACCCAAAATATCTTTTATGTAGTGAAAAGTGTAAGTTGATCGAAAGTTTTCAAGTTTCCGATAGATGGCGCTAAGCACCCAAATCTTAAAATTACATTATATCTTGACACTATTATTGGAACGTTTATTTCTTTTATAAAGCATTTAAGAACCATTTTGAGAACCACTAAAGCTACAGAGCTTAGAATTTGGTGAAATGAACCTTTTTAATGGGCTTAGTAAATTCTCCAAGTTTAAAATATTTCGCTCAATTGGTTCCGAAGTTAAGCTACGATTACACGGCCATTTTTTCGAGTTATTTAAATGGCGCTCTGACGTAAAAATCACGTCACAAAGCAGTCATTTAAATGTCGTTCTGTGTGATCGCCATTTTTGGGATAACATTTTCGGCGTCATTTAAATGATTAGGAAAATGTCAGACCAAATTACATGTATTTAGTGCCATTTAAATGGCGTAAAAAAATGGCCGTGCGATCGCTCTTTAATGACGCCTAGGACAAATGACTAAAAAAATGCCAAGGCTCGAAATTCTTGCCATGCCATTTTTCTACGCAAATGACGAAGCATTTAATGCGATATCTGTGCTTTCATTTTGGTTTTTATCTCGTTGCGAAAGGACGTGTTAGATTAGATTAGACTAGATATTAAGTCGGGCGAGCCTTTATTGGGCTCTGGCATTGCGGTCTCTCTAAAGGGGCCTATTGTGGGTCTTAGAGTAATCTTTTTACCCCGGAGACAGTCAAGAAGACAAGTATATGTATATGTATCTTGTCCGGGGGTATTTCAGCAAGATTTGCTGAGTTAACGATTTCTTCGCCAAGGACGAAAGAGAGCCGGCCATTCCGTGAGAATGTGAAGAGAGGTTTCGTCGCTCTCCAGACATAGTCTACATGTGGGGAATATAGACGCGTATTTGCCTAGGCTGACTGAAAAGTTCGCTTGAGGCGATTCTCCATAAATGCCAGATCTAGTTCCTGTATCCATCTTGGACCCGTCTGTATACCAGACTAGATCAAGTCGAGATGGAGTAGGTTTGTATTTTTCCCAGTCTTACCTTGGAGGGATGATGATAGAGAAGTTTTTATGGAAGTCATATTATATTAGGGAAAGGTGACCCTTCATGGTAGGAATGAGGGTCGATGATTTTCGAATGGAATAGAGATCCCTTGATTCGACAGGGGTTGGAGTAGGTCGTCAGTGACTAGGAACCACAAGAGAGGCGAGAGGACGCCCCCTTGTGGAAACCCTCTTGTTTTTAACACCGAAAGTTACACATCATCAATGCGGCTCTGAATTACTCTTTCATTGAGCATTGTCATAGTCCATCTTCCTATTATTGGAAACTCATAGGACGTGTAGTTGAAAGCTCCTTCAATATCCAATAAAGTAACGAGACAGAGAAACAAAGAAATAAAAGAATGCAAGTCATAAAAATAGTTAATGGCAAATTAAGCTGCATAGGTACCTAACAAAAAAGTAATCAAGGGCACGATTGGATCGTGCGTACTTGCAGATATACATTACATATGTAGATAATTATATCTGTGGTAAAATGTGATTTAGGTTAGGTTATGTATAACGTATTAGGTAATGTGGCTGTCCCAAAGGGGACACACTTAGACCATAATTAGTTGGTCGATTTTAATACCACAAGAGGGGGAGGGGGGTTGGGCCATTCATTGTGCCGGGCATTACCTTGGGAATACTATTGCTGCTTGCGAATTTTGGTGTCCTACCTCGTTGAGAGGTTTGTGGTGGTGACTGAGGCAGTCAAATCTTATATAAGTTTACATCACCTGGTTGCGGCTTAGTCTTCTGGTCAAGGTCAATAAATAATCGAATTGATTGGCTGACATACGAAGGACATTCCGATATAGTTCAGGTTTTTCTTCCCGCAATTCGAGTAGTAATCCAGCACAAAATCCACTCTTCTCGCGACGGCTCAACCACTTCTTTTGCCAAATACTCCGCTTTCGTCGCGTTGGCTCGTAAACAAGGTCGTCTTCTTCCAGCACACACTCCGCTAAATACGCCGTCTCCGCAATTTCCACCATCATCCGAAAAGTTATTTTCGACAGTTTTTATTTATTATAATATTTTTTTTTTCTTTTCACTGCTATTTCCTATTTAATTTAATTAAAAAAGTTGCACGTATGCGTCTTTGACGAGAGAAAAACACTAAATGACAGTAGCTATATTTTTCTCCTAGGACATTACCGTCTGATCGCAAAACAGATAAATGACGGGAAATCGAAATAATAGGAAAGGTGACATTTACCATTTTGATGAGGCAAGTCTTTGCCGTGTGATCGCAATTTTTTCGTTCGTCATTTAAATGGCATCCCAACGGAAAATTCTAAATGACTCGCAGTGTCCGTCATTTGATTTTGGTACACAAATGACGATGATAGTCATTTCGTGTGATTGCCATTTTTCCAATAACGCCAATGGCGAATCGTAGCTTGAATGTCGCTCAAATGCGACATTTTTTCCTGACATCACATCACAGCGCCATTTAAATGACTCAAAAAAATTGTCGTGTAATCGTAGCTTTAGAGGGGAGCCGAAAACAGCCTGAGTTGGTTCCTGTATATAATAAAGGTGTGCGCTTTAACTAGATAACTTAGCTGGGACACTAACGTGCCCACTGACATCTAATACATCTGTTACTTTGTACTACAACTACCAGTAGTATTGTGTTAAGGGCTCCTGAGGTTGTTGTACCAAAAACATGTTAGGAACAGAGTTTGACGTTTGATTCTGAACAGTTTGATAAATATTTGACTTTGTTATCCTGGTACTTATTAGTTAAGATACTACGCCCTTCAAAACCTCATAGAGTTAGTTACATAATCTGAAGTTATTTCGCTAGACGATTTGAGCTTCATCGACATGTCAACAATTGGGAAGTTCTAAAGGATAATCGAATTTAAAAGGTTGCGCGGTTGGTATTGGCTGTGAGTGACCACAATAACGCTGTCAAAGGAAAATGGTTTTAAATTGCGAATGACATACCTAGTGACAACATGTCAAATGAAGTTGGTATCACTAGTTGCCAAATGTGACAATCATTCTGTTTGACATGGCGAAATATTTGACCTTATGTCAATATTGGATTGTGTTTTTGAAGTACGTATGGCTAAAACGTCAAACATTTTGAATACGAGTTTTTACCTATACTTATCCCAAATATCATGTACCGTTCCGTTCGTATCTATTGCCGTCGTAAATTCCTCTGTTCACATTTGGAACTCATTAATCATGTTTCCATTTTGATGTGACACCTCAATTGCAAGCAAAATGGCCATAGAAACGTCAACTATACAAGGTGGAAATGGTCATCAAAGTGGACTACACTATAGTAGAAGTACGCACAGTGTCGTCATCGTAGATACAGTTAACCATCCATCCATTCATCTACCATCTACGTATCTTCTATATGGTCAAACGAAGCGTCATGAAATATATCGCCGAACAAATATTTGTGTATAGGTATACCCACGAGAGCAGCCGCCACCGCCACTGATACAATGCGAAATGAGCTGGCATACTTAAGGCCGGTCACGTTCCAAACACAGTGTACGTTCATTTTACGAATTTCATTTCGATGAAAGTGAATATTGACTTAATTATTGCGTAGATGTACGTGTATCTGCTATGTCTTTGTTGCATAGATCGGTTGGCAGCAATCTCTTGCGGGACGTTCGCAATGAATGCCCATATTGGTTGGATGCCTTCCTTGACACCGGAAGCTATTGCAAAATACTAATTAGACGAGAGCGGCATAACTCCTGTCTTGTGTACACATGGAACTGGCAGTTAGATATGGACTATCATGAATGAAGAAGATGGACTTTTAATTATTGTTCTGTGTAAATATCTTACGGATACGGAGTCGTATCCTTTTTGGTGAATCGTTGACACAGCAGCAAGAGCGAAGAGTTCGTCTTTTGATGTATGGTACACTCTTTAGTGGGATTTAACTTTAAGGTCTTAATCTTTTATATCCTTATAGATATTCCAAGGAGATATAATGGAAGCGGGGTGGGTCAATAAACTTTAAGGCCCTATTGTTGGATTGTTTGCA
Source organism: Cheilosia soror (assembly GCA_949372485.1). Classification (NCBI taxonomy): domain Eukaryota; kingdom Metazoa; phylum Arthropoda; class Insecta; order Diptera; family Syrphidae; genus Cheilosia; species Cheilosia soror. The sequence goes on along the minus strand of OX443562.1, from coordinate 67,069,750 downwards.
TTCTTATAAATGGGTTATGTAAGGCAGCAGGTCAAACGTCTGCGTCGTTTAAAGAGTTGCCACAAAAGTTATCACGCTATCGGAAGGTGCTATAATTTTGGTAAATGACGGCAAATGTGAATTATACTTTGACATTTATGACAAGACAGAACGCGGAATAATTGTTTCGATTTCTTTACAAAATAATTCGTCGGTGATTTTGGTGCAGCGTGAATTTCGGCACAGACTTCCCGTTCCTCCAACACCAACTGGGCAAATAGTACGACATTTAGCCACTCGCCTAGAGTATCTATGGGGCAACAGAAGACGCTGCCATGTCTGGCTGGCTCCGGAGCAGACGTTCTGCTAAGAATATCGCAGCTGAAAGGTGGATAAGGATGCTGCAGAGGACCACGGAGTATCGACCAGACGACGTGCCACGCAATTGGGCAGCAATCGGCGGTCTTTACAGAGAGTTTTGGTGAAATACTGTAAGATGTTCCCTTATACTAAGTGCAGAGAGTGCATCAGCTGTTAACTGTTAGCCATCCTAAATGTCGACCACGAGGACGACAATTTTTCATTCAAAATCATCATCAGCGATGAGGGCCATTTCCATCTCTGTGGATATGTGAATATTACTAAAATGTTCGCTTCTGGGCCACTGAAAATACGAGTATAGCTAACCCACGAAATGTCATTACACCCGCTCAAAGTTACTACAATGGTGTGCTGTTTAAGCTGGAGCTGCAAGCGTCATGGGCCTTATTTCTTCGTAAACGCCACGGGCCAAACGACAATTGTGGACTCGTAGTCCAGCTCGCGCTACAAAACCATGGTAAATGACTTTCTCCTTTCTCAATTGGATGCATTTTGACTGAAAAAAATGTGGTTCCAACAGGATAGATACAAGACGAGCCACAACCGATATTCTGGGGGCTGCACTTTCGTTTCGCCCAATCTCTCGTTTTAGCGATTTTCACTGGCCGACCTGTGATCGCCTGATCTAACCGTTCCAGATTCTTTTTTGTGTGGTTTTTGAAGTCTCGATTCTATGTTGGTCAAGAATGCGAAGACGAACACCTATTGCCGAGAGCTTTGGAGTGATTGAAAATGCCATAAATCCCGCCCGAATGTTTATCAATTCCACGTCCATGACATTTCAAATTTGGGTTAATTTCGTTGGCTTACTTGGAAAAAATTTGAGAATTTTGTAAAGATTCTTAAAGGTTGACCAACACAACAGATTTTAATCACCCATTCAGTGGCAATTTTGCAACTCCATTCCACAGTATAAAAACATTCAGAGGACTTAACTCGCTTGTCTTTGAAAATGTTCGCTTTCATTTGAACAAATCAATTAGTTGAATGGCCAAAGGAATTTACCAATCCATGCGAAAAGAAATGCAACGAAAATCAATTAGAAAAGTGTGGAGCAAAAGTCGTCGGATTGAAAGAGCTGAAATAAAATAAAGGGAAGCGATTCGAACCGAAGCCACCCAACCGGCAAGCGTTAAGCTCTAGGTATACGAAAGACCATCCGCTCTCTTGCCGCCCAATTTGACGATTCTTCTTCCTGCTGTGTACACCGAGATACATATCCCATTGCTGCAAATTTAATTCGATTGAAAACACCCACCACCCATCCTCCTATTGCTGGCAAATCTAGCTGACTGGTTGGTCTTGGTAAGTCAGCGTCAGCGCCTTCAGCTGATCATTGATTTTATTGGCAATTGCCTTGGTTCTCTTTGTCTTTTCTTTCATTATTCAAACACAATCCAGGCCAAAACTCACTCATACACACGGCGGCGCGGCGCAACGAACAAAGGGCTGCTCCTGCTATGGTGGATAGTAACGTTGAACGGAGAAGAATCATTAGAGTAAAAATTCCCAGGCAGCTTAAGAGCTGTTGAGGAACATCACCTCGGGATAACTAATTGATTGATTAAAGGAATTAAAGGATTCGACTTTGATGGAAGGCGGTGGGGTACTACAATAAGACGCACAATGTGGCAACCAACGCGCGAGGAGTCCTTCGATAAAACAACGAATCAACTCGATTGTCTGCAAATAATTACAAATTACTGCTACTGGTCGTTGAATTCTGTACAGCCAGCCAGCGTTAGCAGACCAACAATCAACATTACCACCAGCAGTTCCATTTATTGGGTATAATTGGCATTGACGTAGCCAAACGGGCGTCAGTCGTTTTCTTTAAACAAATGCAAAAGCAATGATCCGTGGCATATCCGGGTGATGCATGAGCATGATGTAGCAAATTTGATCGAATTGCTAAGAAGGATAACATATGAACAATGACGGCAGTTCAAATCAAAGTTGGTAGCTATATATAGATGATGAGATTAATTCGCTGGAGTCACAGGGTCACACCGACACTTATCAGCTATGCGTAGCGTAGCCATCCTCAAAAAAAGCATTGTCGGTCTTGATTACATTCTCATGCACATTCAAAAAATATATATTTTCATCAAAAACTCATCTGGACGTAGCGTAAGGCCAGAAGCAATTAGAACCGAAACCAAAGCTCTACTTTAGCACTATTGACATACAAGTTGGCTTGCGATATCTGCTGATGGCGAGGAAAAGAACCTTCTCATCAGATACACAGGAATCTGTCATCGATAAGCGGCACGTGTATTTTTGTACAGGTAGTTTATTTATGTTATAAATTTGTATCAAAAACTTTTTTAAATTGATGTAAACGCCTTGTCGGTCTAAAGTTCAAGTATTGTTTGGCAGCGATGCCAGATTACAAGATTTTCCTTTTTAAATTTCTCGTATAGGTACGTAGTAAGAGAAAGATATTTATTTTTCGTACAAAATTTCGAATTCGAGATTTTTATCAATTCTTATTATTACGATGATAAGGGAACTCAAAAAAGTGGGTCTCGCAATTCTGTCAGTCCGTAGGGGGAGATGGGGCACATTGATACGATTTTCATTTGAACTCAAAAAAAAGGCACCGTATCGACAATAATAACAAAGTAAAGTATTGATTGTGTTCAATGTCGTTCTAACTATCTTATTTTAGACGAATGTACTCTTAAAATCATCTACAAAAAAAATTAAAAGCTATTTACTAAAAAATGAAATTTGTATCAAACTGCCCCACTCACGGGGTACATTGATACATATCAGGGGCACTTTGATTCATAGCCAAAAATCTGTATTTATTGAAAACTTTTTGTTAATAAAACATGTTTTAAATAGTTTTATAACATATATTAATACAACCAGAATTTAAATGTTTTGTAATTCATGTTAAAATAAGTTTTAATAAGTAATAATAAATAAAATAAATGCTTTCTTAGGCTTTAAATAAAAATAAATAAGGTATTTTATGGATAAAATAAACAGTCCCCAGATTGTTACGATAAGTCTTCAAATAACTTTGATTAACATTTTTAATGCTATTTTTAAGTATTGACAAACATCTGCTTACATTGATACGTATCAAACTACCCCGAGTTGGGGTGTATCAATGTGCCCCAACTGCCCTCACACAATATAAATATTAATTGTAATTAAAGCAACATTTAAAAACAACTTTTTAGGTATATACCACATTATTATTGACGTATGCTCACAATATAACTTAATATGAAATTGATAACACAAAATATTATTTACAAAAACTCACTCGAAAGAAAGTAAAAAAAAAATTACTCACAGACTCAGAAAACAGATTTGTTCTCGTTGGGCGAAATACGATGGCTGAACAGAGATGTCAGACAGTCATGTCTATGCGTTGATAGACAAGTTACGTTGTGTTAAAGGTTGAGCGGCCAAATGCGATCAATTTTCAAATAATGTCGACTGTATCAATGTGCCCCATGTATCAATGTGCCCCATCTCCCCCTATGTCTGTCTGGCCATACTGCTCATATCTCGAAAACGCAATTTTCGATTTTGAGTGGGCTGGGTATGATTTTAAACGTAAAATTTGCTGAAATGACTCTAAAATTCTGTGAGATTCGCAATAAACGAGAAAGTTACGTGCGACCCAGTCGTGCATATTTTTTTTTCAAGATTTTTAAGCTTCAAAATATGTGCAAGACTTTTCACCTTGCAATACTTTTACTTCAGTGTGAGAATAGGTTATAAAATAAAGTTGCGTATTGCTTATTGACAGTTGCTAGTTGCTACCGACGACGCACTGTAAAAAAAAGGCATCCCACAAAATTTCTTGCTTTGAATATTTTTAGGGATTATGCGGACTTTAGAGTAATATTTTGTATTCCCTTTGACGTTTCCTATTATGTTTTTTGGAAAACTGCCATAACGAAGTCTTATGTCAACGGGAAATTTAATAAAATTAAATAAAACGTTAAAAATTTAATACACAATTCTTCCGAAACTTATATTTGTGAACAGAGTGCCGGTACAAAGACATATCTGCCCCTTGGAAACACAATAGATTGGGTCTTGTTTTATTGGAAAATACAAGTTTTTATGAGATTTTTAATATTTTTTTACTGAACAAAAAAAAATTTTGTAAGCACTTTCAAATTTTGCGTTTTAATTAGTTTTTTTCTATATGTATTTTGGAAAAATCTTGAAAAAAAGGATATTTTATTTTGGAAAACAAGATTTTCAACTTTTTCATCTGGGAACACTGGCGTGTGATACCAGATTCAGCAAACAGTGATGTAACTGGTACACTCGATGCAACACTTTTTCTTTATTTTCCATTATGGTAGACTAGTTAGGAATTTATTTTTATGTTTTTACTTAACAAATGTATTTATTTTTCACAATATTTAATTATTTATGTACTGTCGCTTAGCTTCTTTTTCGTACATTTTTGCGCTGATCTGCCGCTAGGGTACACCCTTCATTTCTTAATACAATATTGCCTTGTCGACGGCTACCTTCTTTGGAATCATTTACAGTCTCCGCAGCAAGTGAATTTACAGATTTGCATTACGATAAAACAGTCTTAAGATTTTATAAATTTACTAGCTGTAATGTAATCGCCCAGCTTTACCCATGCCAAATTTTTCAACGATAGTTCCCATAAATGAAGAGAAGTAGTAGCTTTTACAGTGTTCTTTTTTTTTTGTATGGAAAGTATCAAGACCTGTTGTCCGATCCCTCTTACATTTTACTAAATGCTTATAACCGGCCATAAACTGCTATTTATCAAATTTCAAGCCTAAAGCTGCTAAATATTTTGAGATGTAGCGTAATTTGGACATTCAACGCCATCTAACGGAAAACTTGAAAGCTTTTGAGTTATGTGCACTTTTTCTAAGTTTCAGCTCAGTCGACTGACTACTTTCCGAACTGTCGACCCTAGATGGATGCCAAATTTTGAACAAAATTAACAGGCACGCTTTCTGGGCAAAGCTCAATCAGTTAAGTAGTTTTCGAGATATATCAAACAATAAAGAAACCATATGGATATGTACCGTCGTTATTTCGTACCGAATCCTAGAACGCTTCGGAATAACTTGCATTTGGTGAATGGTGACAAAAACTGATCTGAGTTCCACAACTTCGGCGGGGTCCATCAATTCATTTGAGTTTCAGAATTCCTGATTCGCAGACTCTGTTTAAATGCATCAAGTAAGATAGGTAATTGGATGCTATTGTGGTCGTTGCCATTGCCACAGCTTTACATAGACCATCCGTTGGGTCCACTATTGTGTCCAGTCACGGGAACCTTCCATTTCAGACCTGTTGGGAGACAAAGAATTTATCACTTTTATTTGAGTCACCTAGGTTTAGTAGTAATCATATAGGTATTCATAAGCTCTAGTATCCAGATTCCCATATTGGCCTAAGAGTAACCGAAGGATGTGGAGTTTGTTTACCTACTGCAACCACCCCGATTTAAGTATGAATCTCAGGAGTTCCTTATAAGATCAACATTCTCCAGATCTTCTAGTTCATCGTAGAAGAAGCCTTTGTCTACTCTTTTTAGGGGCTGGGCATTCGCAAAGCAGATGGCGAACAGATTCTATTTCTATAACGTCTCTGTAGCTTCTGCAAAAGTCATTATGCAGTGTGCCACTTTTTCTGGTGCGAGAGTTCAGGTCGATCTGCTCTAGATCTAGATCTGCCTATCCCTTGATTTTTTAGTAAAGCTTATTTTTTTTTTTTTTTTTGTTAAATCGGCGACTTTGCAGAATTAGTCGTAATAGCGGCTTCCAAACAAAGTTCCCCATTGGTGCTTCTTTTGGACCTCGCGTTGCCTATTTGGTGGGGAGGATGAAGGGGGGAGGTAAATATAAAAGCGTTGATGTCGCTCTGCTCTCCTTTTTGGCAGATGCTCATTCGGCTAAAAGGGAGAACCGCAAACAAAAACTGTAAAACAATTTACCACCTTGCAGTTCGGTACCCCTTTAGAACGATTAGTTACATAGTTCTAGCAGTAAGCTTAGTCTTTCGACGAAGCCTCGTACTAGCGAAGCTGAGACTTTCATCGATGCTTGGCACTAGACATTAGTGGATTCGTGGTTCTGGTGGAGCTTCAACGAAGTCGGTACAAATCAAAAATAGCGCCCGAAAGATGCCCTGCAGAGGAATATTAATTCTTCACTTAAATTCTTCAGGAGGCAAGTTCCAAATTAGCTTCTACTGCAACCGACTGTAATTCGAAGAAAGTAAAACACTGCAGCCCTTCGCCAGTTTTTAGGGTGAATGTAATAAAAGTCGTAAAAACTTTGCGGTTTTTAAGGAAGAAAGAGGCTAACGAACTCATTCTCAATGAGCTCAACTTCATAAAGAAAATGACTCCCCACAGGGTTGTCATTCAGGTACTAATAAATGCCTGACAACTTCACAGAAAGTATACGATGCCACATCGTCAGTTTTAACCCTGATAGATATAAGATGCTCATTAAGTGGACTGAAATCCGTGACGAGACCCATACTAAGTACCACAAATTGCTTGTTTCCTTTTTGCGAGCCGCGCGCCGCGTTTGGGCCAACGAAAGCTTTAAAGACACCCCTATCGGCAATTCCGAGGGAAAAATGTTTCCCCCGAATGTTTTTTGTTCCCGGGAACTAAATCTACCCATCGTGAATTTCCATCGGAATTTTTTTCCCCGGGAATCAGAAAAGTACTTTCGAAAATATGTTCGAATGTTTTGACAAGAGAGAAAGTAGAATTTTAAAAAAATTAAAATAATATTTTTGATATATTTAGAAGTGCGCATTTTTTATTAGCGATGGAAGAGCATGAGGAAGTGAAGAGGATGACATAGAATCTTCGGACCTTAAACAGACCAGCACCTTATAGGTGAAGAGCTAGTGGAGACCTTTGATATATATATAGAAAGTCGTCAATTTAAAGCCCCATTTAGATGGTCATTTTAGTTTCAGTTTCAGTTGAGCTATCAATTAAACTTTCAAGTGAACAGTTCAGCTACAGTGCATTTAGACATCAGTTTAGTATTTAGTTGAGCTTTCAATTTACTCGTGATTAGCCGAAGGTTAGAAGATTATTTCTACTAAAACTGACAACTGAACTAAAAACTTATGTGAATTTCAGTCTCAGTTTCAGTTTCAGTTAGAAGCTTAAATTTTTGCATTTGGTCATCAGTTTAACCGAAAGCATAACTGATAGCTCAACTGAAACTGAAACTGAAATGATCGTCTAAATGGGGCTAAATGTGGATTTGTGATTAAGACTTAAGGTGCTACTTCACGGCATGTAGCACATACGTTTGTAGCTCTGACGTCAACCGAGAGTGCACAAAGAGAGCTTGTACACGGCATGTAGCCATTGGGACCATACACTGACGTCAGTGCTACATACATACGTGGCTTGCTACATGCCGTGTACTAGCACCTTTACCCGTCTTTGCCGCAAACCAAAAAATCATTCGGAGTTTCCCCATTACTTAAGCTAAGCGCATGATTTCGCTTTTTGCTGAAGGCGGCTACCAGGTTGGAGAGGGAACGACCACGAGGTTGCATTAGGCGAATCATCTATTTACAAAATTCTTTGCTTTTTTTCTTTGTATAAATTCATTTGCTATATCCGGATATTTTTCCATATGATTTAGAATAATCTGCAGCTGTTTTGTACTTGTTGTGTTTGACCTTCATTAAAACTGACAATATGCATTATTTTTTTTAAATATTTTGCAGAAAAACGCTTACGTTGCTGATCCTTAGCTAAAGTTCCCTGACGAAATGCCAGCGGAATATTTCGGGGAAAATTACGATAATATTTCCATCGGAAATTTATTCCCGATACCTATTTTTCCGATGGAATTTTTATTTTCCCTTTACGATACCTATTTTGTGAAAAAGGGAAACATTTCGGGGGAAATATTATTCCCGATAGGGGTGAGAGTCTTTACTGGACAGAGTGTTGAATGTTATGATGGTAGCAAAGAACGCATTGATGGCGGACTAGCTTTCTAAGCAGTTGTAATATTCTTTACTTTCTTAAAAGATTGACAGACAGTTGTTTGCCTATGTAAGGCAGCGGGCTGTCGGAACCGACTACCGTTAGAGGAGTGATCGGCAACTCAGTTTGGTCTCGCATCCAGCCAAAATTCAATACACTCCATTCCAAGCATATTCCTGGACAGGACCCATAAAAACGGCGCTAAAAATTCTGATTTGAATACATTTCATTTAGAAGTCATCTGAACCTAGTACCTCTGGTTCCTGTTGCCCAAATATGACGCGATGGATTTGATAGACAGATTAGCACTTCAGTTCAATAAGCCCGCAGCATATTGTAATCAAAGGCAACTTCAGGTAATGTACTCTACGTCACCAAGCAGAATATACATAAATAGATTAAAGTGAATCTATTGAGCATCGTATGGGCGGGGTTTAAAAAAATAGCTGTGACCTTAGGGTTCTATACAAATTGCTATATAATTATAGGCAGTCTTGGATCAAAGATATTGCCTAACTTTGCTTACTGTAAGCTGAGTGTGTGTCTCACTATTAGTCGATTCGACTAAGCTAGTCCACAACTTCGTCTGCTACGGCTACCTACCTCGGTTCGTGAGTCATACACACCAACTCTCTTCTATAATAAAGCTCACTAGTTATATTCTCCTGCAGTAGTATCGGTTACACTTCGACATTTTCTATGACTATATTTGTCCTGAAGTCCACAATTGTTAATGAGCTCCCTTTTCAACTCGATTGACCAACTTTCATCCGTGAATTACGCTTTTCAACCCGATTTTTTAAATCTTTCCATTTAGTATGCAATGGTTGACATATTTTATAATACTCCTAGGAGGCCATCGACGAGTGAAACAAAACCCCGAAATAAATATAGCCCTCGGGTATGCACAGATCCATAACTCCAGTCTAAAGCGCAAATATATTTTTACTTTCAGTCGTAAACACTTGAAAGTCCCCACACATGTCTGCACACTAAAAGGACTCTATTATACGAAAAACATAATAAATTAAAGAACATAGCCGAACTTAGGTTCCTCCTTAATGAAGTGAGGACACTCTTCAAATGTAATTTGTCTAATGCCCCCTTAAGGCCATCCACACAGAGGACAAAGTAAATTAAATCCTCCCTCTCTCTCGCAAGACGAAATCGTTTCTGGGAACTTTCACTTGCCGTTCAGAAAGCACTCCCCTGATCGCCCATACTCCAAATGAATTTATTATTCAATTTATTTAAAAAAAAAAAAAAACAAGAAACGAGCAACTTTCTTACAAATTCACAAGAGCCAAGTGACAATTTACAGTATAACCCTTTTCATTTTTGCGACAAACTATTTGCTTCAAATAGTTTGCAGATTCATTAAACCAGAAGAAGGTCGACCGATCTCATGCCCTTATCATCCACAGCAAACGGTATACTGACGCGAATGTCAACCCTTTGAGTCAAATCAAAATGAATCCCTTCGAATATAATGCTACAGCGTTTTCTATTCTCTTCCTCTATACCAAAGGCAAACAGCACTTACAACATGTCCTTAAATATGTTCAACAACACGATGAGATGAGGGTAGGAAAACCAACAACAGCCCCATCGGACATCAGGAGCGCACAAAAAGTCAAATTGTGTTCCCACGAGCAAGGGAGTAAAATGCCAAAAATCCATCCCCAATGCTCATTTTGACAAATGTCGACCAATTCATGATGACTGCCGTCTAAACACCCATAAAACCTGATATAAAATATTTATGAGGGAGCACACCTTCTGGATTAGGTATACTACACTCTGTTGTGTAAAGGACACGACCAACGCCAACGCCTTCGTCTATTCACCCACTTGAACGTGTTACTCAACCCATCAGACGAACACCCTTCCTTATTTACCAGCACAACTCACACAGTTTTACCGAAGAGTTTTCTGATTCTCAGGATTTCACTTGGTCCTGGTCCCGGTCCCACCGTTTACGATTTACCCCTCGCGTGAAGCTCTCTTTATTCATTGTGCCGTAAAATTCGTATACGCCGCCCAAGGCGGCAGTCAAGAAATGTCGAAAACAACACGACAAAAATAAAATAGAAGACGGATATACATACTCTACTCCTAGATGTGATGCGATAGAGTAAAATCAGAGATAGTACAACAGCACGAGAACGTGGATCCTTTTTCAAAATTGTTGGGCATAATATAGGGCGTGTGACCTTTGAGTGCAAAAAAAAAGAAGAGCCAACTAAACGACAAACATGCGGTGAACTGAGCAGTTAAAGTCGCTCACGTGTAAACGTAATTCCCATCGCTCTGTGCGAAAGTCCTTTTAGCGTTTTTACATCAAACTAGATTGAAATCTATGCGACAGTGCTCCAGCTCCCCCCATATAATAATTATAGTTTAAGATTACCCCGAGGGCTTTGGGGGAACGAATATTGCGCTGCTTTCCTATAAATTTCAGCTGACAAGTGCTGGTATCCGTTACATTGTATCGCATTACAATTTCCTTTGTTATGAGACTTATGATATGAATTGCTCATTGTTAAGTGGGTGAAAGGGTAGGTACCTCTTAGTCCTGTGTAGGGATAGGGACTTTTCGAAGTGAAATACGAACTCGTAAAGAAAAAAAATATTACTTTGAGTGAAGTTGTAGATGGGTATGAAGACGAATCACTTTGACTGACATCAGTTAAGGGTGAGAATCATTGGAGTGTGTAAATCAGCCCTGCGGCGGCGGGTATCTATATTTATTACAAGCAAAAGTTGTTCAGTAATGACTTATTAAAACGATTCAAGGCGACCCATTGTAAGCCAAAGACGACACTCAATGGAAAGTGACATTTTAACCCCAAATGCGAGACATCGGAAATAAAAGTTAAACGGTCGAAAAGGCCTGTCTCCGATTAATCTTGAAGACCCTTTAAAACAAAATTATTATTATACTTCGAAGACTTTTTTGCCTTTTTATTCCTAAAGGTGTACAGCATGTAGCAAGCCACGTACGTATGTAGCACTGACGTCATTTTTACGTCAGCTAATGGTCCCAATTGGTAAATGCCGTGTACAAGCTGTCTTTGTGCACTCTATATACGTATGTGGCTAGCTACATGCCGTGTACTTGCACCCTAACAGAGTTCAACAGATATCCTTGCTAATATAATTATAAGGTTTTCATTGGCTGAGAGGTATGCAGGGCAGTAGGCTTATCTTGTCAAACTTTGGAACGATGTAAAATTGTATTTTGTTTTGTTTCTATCTCTCTCTCTCCATTTCTCTTTCTATCTCTCTCTCTATCTCTCTCTTAACACGGCCCGAATAGATACCTACTTAGCAGGACTTTGTGATAACCTTAGCAATAACAGTCCGATTACATTGACTAATGCAACGCTCTTGAAAACCGCACCAGATAGGACCCGGCTTCATACTTAAGGAATCAGTCATGTCTAGTAAAGGTCGGAAACATTCTCACGGAGACCTTAGATGGTAAAAAAGGATTTAGACAAGGTGATGCGCTGTCATGTGACTTTTCCAATATCATTCTTGAGAAAATTGTGCGAAACTCGCAAGCCAACACCAACATTCAAAAGTCCATGCAACTACTTGCATATGCTGACGACATCGACATCATTGGCAGAACACAGCGAGCTGTCACTGGTGCGTTTGCAAGTATCAGTACAGAGGCGAAAAAAAATGGGTTTAGTGGTGAATGTTTTCGGCTTTTGGTCTGGCTTAACCGAAGGGCGCTGTCTACAGCAGATTTCTGTTTGAAAAGGTCTACGGGGTTTAAGATTAAATATATCCTCTAGCCCCACGGTGGGGCTGGTTCTCATTGCCCCCATGCTGCCAATACAGACCATCGGTTGAATCTTTCTCGGATGACTCCCAGATATTTGGCATTATCAGAAATTGTTTACGGAATTCCTTTAATCCCTTCAACTAGTACTAGTATCCAGCTTTGACAGGGTCTGTGCTCCAGAAGACACAAACTAATGTCGTTTCAGGTTGGTCGTCCAGAATCATCTGGGAAGCAATCCGAATGCTCCTGAAAGCGTTCGATTGGCACTTAACTGACAGTTCTTCTCCTGAAAAGAGGAGAAAATCGCTTCTGGATTTGAATTCAGAATCGCGAAGAGTTCTTCCGGATGGTTCTGAAAGACCAACCGAAAACGACATATGAAACATACTGCGCTTAGTCGTCGCAATAATAATATCTCACTTAGAGGAGTGATTGTCAGAAGTTCGGTTTATACCCTTCAGCTAAACTCAACGAGTCCACATCGTAAATTTTAAGACAATAAGGTCAATTGTATCTACGCGAGGTCAGAGAACCTTAGATCAAAGCCTATTGTGTTCATTCCGCATTGTACCAGAGAGCCAAGATTTTTGTCTAGTGCACCTACTTCTAACTTGACATGTTTGCTATATCTATTGAATAGAATCAAGGACAATTCAAATCCCGCACTGAACGTATAATAAATTATTTCAATTGATTTTTTACAACGTATGCTCAAATTGCTGCAGTTAACATTGCACTTAAGTGCCAAACACTGTAACATCCTTACGACCATCCCCATACACTTATATGCCTAGCAATTCGGAGATTCCCAATTTCTTTACAACTTTGATGGCAGCTTATCCGAGTTCGTACGACAAAAGCATCATAATCTGAAAATGGACAATCATCGTTATGGTATATGGGGCGCTCGGAGAGAAGGAACACACACACATACACCCAAAGAGTAGACCAAAACTGACCCAGTTCTACCAAAAGGACCATCTGTTCATATTGAATGTTGCGGTTGTGACGTCTAACAGATTCCAAGGAAAATAGTCATCTTTTCGCATACTTCGGGACTCATTGCTGCTGCTGCAAGGCAATACAACGGATTAGAAGAAAAGCACACATGGGTCTTTCGATAAATCTTCCATAGTTTCCGAAAGAACATAGCCATACGATGAGAACAGGTTCGGACATGGGAAGGAGACACCAGGGGATGCAGATATATGGCCAAATCTGCTGGTTGGCAGGAACGATGTGGCGGCACTGAAGAGCTTAGGATGTTTCATGCTCGATGCGCCATCTCCGAGCTACACATTGTATCTTCATAGACTTTGGGTTTTCATTAAAAGCATTGTCTATGTAGATTTTGTGGATTCCTTTTTCGGCTCTGAGAGAATTGCAGTTATTTTTCGATTGTCCATTTTCGGCGTGCTATTCCATGTGGTATATAGGGTGGCCGAGGGGAAAGTTATTGCCTTACCATAAATCGTTGTTATGTTCGATGTGTAGGTGGATGTCTCAATTGAATCTAGCTTAGAGGGTTGGGGAACAACCCTTCGGCATGCGCAATTCGAGATGAGTGGTCATTCTAATGATTATTACTGTGTTCGAAAGAAGCAACATGTGACATGAAAACCGATATTTATGACTGGGGATACAAACGAGTGGAAATCCATTCAGTTATGGCCGTGAAGATATTAATAGGTTTTGCTCCAGAAATGAATAGCTTCCAGCTGATACAAGACTAGATTGGGCATTATGTTTTCGAATAGGAGATAATAAATCCTTATAGTAAAATAAGATTGAGTATTGACGGCAGTTGGGCAATCAGTTGTGGTCACGTTGCCTTCCGTTAATAAGCAATTTTCTTAGTCTGAGGTTTCTTATGGAGTGCATACATATTAACTTACTGTCACTAGATTGACATTCGACAGAAAGCAATTTTTGAAACAGGAACAGGAGGTTTGACTTTTATAGAAATTCTTTTAGTATCTACTCAGCTCTCAGCAGAACTTTCAGGTTCAATGTTCTTTAGGCGGCTCTCAGACTGAGCAACATTTTTCATTCGAGCGATATTTAGTTGCTTTGATGTGAGACCTCTAATTTAATTCAAAGCAAAATAATTGTGAGCGATAATATTGCGTTTTTCCTATTGACAGTTGCTTATTGAATGTTGCTGAGAGCCTACTTAAGCAATACAATTTCTGTGCGCGGGCAAAGCCGGTCGGATACAACTATCTATATACAGTGAGCCATGAGCGTACCTTTGGGGTCTGGAAACAAGACTAAAAAAAGCCAATAATCTGTAAAAATGTTGATAACGAAATAACAATAACAAAGCGTATTTTATTTTTACACCATACAATTTTTTTTTATAGGTATTTTAACAAAGTTGTTTGAATGAATGAAAACAGCATCGATGTTCGCTCACTTTTGATGCTCACTGTATATGAAAATGAAGTTTACGACTCACTGATCATCAACGCCCAGCCCAAACCCTTTGCTCTAGAAAGCTGAAATTTTCCACAGAGGTTCGTTCCCTTCATGATGTTTATACAAGAAATAAGGAAGCATATTTTGAAACTCAACCCCTAAAGGGGTAAAAGGGGGGTCAAAGTTTCTATAGGAACATTTTTATATTTCATCCGATTGACTTTAAACTCGGTTTATGTTCTCTATTATAAGAACTAAAGATTATTAATTTTTCAGATTTCAGAAATTTTGCTTCGGGCCCGAATTATTGCCGATGACCCCTTTTAAGGGGCCCTTTAATTAACTCACTAACCGTTTTGTGGTATCGGTTTTAAACTTTGTAATACGTGCGCCAAGCCAACCTGTATGGACGTTGAATGTAATTATCGCTTCATCTAACTCCAGCGTACGTACTCCAAGGATATTCAAGCGGAATTCTGTAAGAATGGGGTCATACTGCTAGAAAGTGTGGTACACATCCTCGCGATCTGTCTGGTAGCATATGTTTCACAGCTTCGCAAGATCTGGTCTGCTATAGCATGATCTGTGTTGGAATTCTATTGGCAAATGTTGACATGAGTTTCGTAAAATTAAAGTTTATGTTCCGATACTTCGTAGGGTTCAATTGCCAAAAACTTAAGACTTTATACATGCAGCATTTACTGCATACAATTTTTTTTTTTGTCAGTGTCAGTCCACATTATCAGAGTAGAATTGCCTTAGATATAGCTGTGGATGATATCTAATATAGCCAAGTATTAGGGGAAGAGATAGAGAATTCAGAAAGCCACCACGGTTCTATACTGCTGCCAAAAAGCTTTTGGTGGTAAATGGGGAATTCAGCCTCGAATTACATATGGCGTTGCCGTCTGGTGGGCTGTGCTTAAATAGGCTATTCACTACACTCACATTAGTCCTGTTCAAAGAACAACATGCGTCTCCATCCATGGAGCTGTTAGGACCAATCCAACAGCGGCTGTGGACATATTGTTCCACATGTTACCGTTAGACATTTATTGCAAAAAAATGACAGCAAACGCAGCTACTCGTATATGAAAGCAATCCGTTTGTGGACCAGTTTGTAGACTGGTTTTTCGTTTATTCTAGAGAAAATAGAACGCATCCCGAAAGTTCCACCCTTCTTCAGTCTCAATTAAAAAAAATTCGAAAACTACATTCATTAGGGTTGTCAGGTTTTAAAAACTGGAATCGCCTAACGTAAAATATAAAACGCCAAATTTCAAAATTTTCCAAATTCAATAACCATAAAAATCAAATAAAACAAATCAAACAATTTAATGCAAATTCCCCAAGCTCCTGGAACTCTGACTGTCCTAAGGCATTTGTCCTTTTGTACACCTTGTTCCAAAACTTAAAATCGTCCTATTGGGGTATCTACATTTTCTAGAACGCCTAGTGAAAAATATCCCAAAGAAACAAAAAATGCTTTGAGTGTTTTCTTTTTTGATTAAAAATTGTAAAAAAAATATATGAGGATTTTGGTTAAACAATCAGACAACCCTGATACATACCCTAAGTCCAAAGCTGCCTATAATTGCGACCTATTTCTTAGACAGATCGCCATCTCAATTAAAAATGCACATTGTATCCTTGTATGGGTGCCGGGCCGCAGACACATT
This sequence comes from Cheilosia soror, assembly GCA_949372485.1. Lineage (NCBI taxonomy): Eukaryota > Metazoa > Arthropoda > Insecta > Diptera > Syrphidae > Cheilosia > Cheilosia soror. The sequence goes on along the minus strand of OX443562.1, from coordinate 67,053,492 downwards.
CCACCGAATTGCAACGCCAATGAACTCGTTGGCATGGCACAACTGTTGTCGTTTGTCCAGCCCCCACATCTTGCACAAAACTACATCTCGCAGAATACTTCTTTAACAATCTCGGCGAACTTGCTAAGACAAACATAACCTGCCTTCAACGCTTTATTCTTAGCTCCTATTTGTTCAACAGGTGGTCGATCCTGTGGTATCACAATGGGTCTTCTTTGGCCTAAATGAGGGCTCCACTTGTTGTGGCCTACAGCCCTAACCTAACCTAACCTAGCACCATTTTTCCACTATGGACCACCATTTCCGCTGTTCATATGGGGCGCCAATATATTCGATCGTATCCAGTGAATAGCCCCAAACCAAAATAAATCTCGAAGCTAATTCTTCCTTTGCAAAAGTCTAACCGACTGCTCGTCCAGCAACTTTCCCTCTGCTAAGCAGATCTAGCGTATGCAGCAATGCGGTTTGACATTTTCTTTCTTAAACGCAGATAACAGGCTAGGCTACGCCTTGTTCATATAGTAATGGATAAAGCAAAGAGTCAATTTCCCGATAAGGAACTTCAAGATTACGATGAATTGACTTTTTTCTCGAAAAGGGAAATTCTCTTGGCAAATAAAAAATTCAAATTCAAATCAACAATAAAAACGCATTTTCAGATCATTGACATCATTTTTGGTGAAGTTTAGGATACTTCCATGCCCATAGTTAGTGAGCATGACGATTTTCGGCCCATCATTCGGCTTCCAAGGTTAAGACAAGAGTCCTACCCAGCGTTGCCGAAGTGCCACGATCGTGCTTTTTGGACACGCAAATTTATTTGTGGCACGGTGGGCGCAGTGGTTAGTGTGCTGGACTACTGTGCGGGGGATCCCAGGTTCGATCCCCGGAAAAACACAAATTACATCTTAAGGTTTTTTCTATTGCGCCACCTCTCGCGAGCGTCTGACAAACATCCGAGAGTATGACTGTCATGAAAAAGCTTCTCAATTCAGCCGTTCGGACTCGGCATAAAATTGTAGGTCCCTTTCATTCGTCCCCAAAATAGAAACTCACACAAAACGAATAGTTGCGAGAAGCTAGGCCGTGGGTGTCACCCGCCTTTTGCGCCACCTATAATTCAAGCTCAGTGTAGGTTGGTTGGTTGAAAGTGGCTGCTAGCTGGGAAACGCCAACACAGAACACACTTAGACCAGCATAGGTCCATTGTGATACCACGAAAAAGGATCATATAAGATCTCCCTACTAGTTAAACCATTTTGAGCTCTTTATAAAGCGTAAGAGGCTTCTGATGTCTGTGTTTGTCAGATCGCTCAAACCCGTTGTAATGGAAGGATTCTATGTGCACTTGTCGACATAAGATTTGTACTATCGATAGCCTTCAGCTTCAATTTTTGTTTGCAAGTAGCGATAGGTATCCATAGGATGGTACCAGGACACTGCGGTATAGCTGGAAATGAGCAAGCGGATGAGCTTGCGAGGATAGGCGGGGAATTGCAAGACGGAGGAGATGTGGATATTAAACCGCCTCCTTGCATCATAAAAAGCGATATTAGGAATAAAATAGATAAGGAAGCCGACCGGAGGTGGGAGGGCCTCACCGGTCGTGCAGTATCTAAGGCACTTTGGCCGCAATACGACCGTAAGAGATCTAGGGAAATCCTCAAACTAGGCAGGGAACAGCTCAGGACACTGATCGGCATATTATCAGGGCACTGTCTTCATAGAAAACATGCCAGAAGACTAGGGCTAGCAGACTCGGACACTAGCAGATTCTGTGCGAATGTGAGGCAATATGTCGCAGTAGAAGGAAATTTTTGGGCAGGTACTTCTTCCAACATTTAGGGGAGATAGACAATACCAACTTCAAGGGGCTACTTGGTTTTTGCAGGAAAATTGGGGCTTTCTCAAGGGCAAGTGTTTAGGTGTTTTTCCATTGTAGGTCACTGCAATTGGTTCCCCCTAGGGATCGCGATGGGCCCTTATGGTGCCTAGTGCCGTATGAGACATCTCATACTCCTTTGTTAACCTAACCTAACCTAAGGGCACGCTCCTCTAAAAAAGTGGCAGAAAGAATCAGAAAGAATTTGTCGGTTTTCAAAATTGAACTGTCAGCACGATTTTTGTCAATGTTAACAGTGTTCGCTCCGTCCGAACCAATTATTTAGTGACATCCATAGAAAAATACTAAATAAAATTGTCATCTGGGATGTTGTGTCTTTTTGCATTGTAAGGTACTGTCACATTTTATAAAACAATCTCTTGAAGGAAACCCACAAAAAAAAAAAAAAAACACACCAATTCATACCTATAGCTAGTATCTACCATACCTCTTGGCAGGATTTTCTGTTTGTGAGCAAATAAAAAGCTGCCAATGAAATGGCGCCAATTATTAAATTGGAAAATTTCCTTCGTAATTAATGAAAAAGAAACTAAAATAAAGCTGTGTATGCTCTCTCTACATTTCGAGTCGAGCCAACAACTCTATCTATTCACATTTCAAGGATATACCTTGCACTATACCAATGAACTCTGTCAGAGAATGGCGCAGAATTGCACTCGTACGTAAGCCAACAGAAATGAAATACACATTCCGATAGAGCAATATTTTCCTTTCATATAGAAGAGATACAATTCATTTAAGTGAAATTTTATCTACAACAATAGATACCTCGAGCAGTAATACTTTTAAGCGGAGAACAAGCAAAGGGAATAAACGATCTGAAATGTGGTTAGAAGCAATGTTGCAAAGAGCACACTTGAAAATATACTAAGAATGAATTTAATTGCAAGCAAACAGAATTAGTTCCACAATGAATTTAATGCTTGGAAGTATATATCACTCAAATGCCATGCTCTGAATCATCTACATCCTTCCCCCTCAACTCAGACGACTACTCGGTGATAATTCTCCTTCGAAACGAGAACTCAATTAAACGCGTTTGCTTGTAATGACTGCAGCGTTTCTCTGTATAAGGATTCTTAATTACTTTCCCATTTAGTGTGCTTAATTTATCTGGAAGTGCATATGTCTGGTCTGGTCGGGCTAAGTGGGAGGAATTTATATGAGTTTTGAAAGTACCTAAGTCTGCCATTGGATTTGAGAAATTCAAACGACCCAAAGACAGTCATGGATGGCCAGACTATATGGATTTCTTTATTCAAAAGTTTGTTACACTCACTTGTGCAATCTATAAAAAAAGAAATATTAAAATTGCACAGAACGTCCTATCCCGGCCAAAAACACAAATCATCAACCTCAAAATGCAAAAAAAAAAAAATAGAAATACCGCAAAGATACGAGGTGCAACCAAAATCCGTATCCTTCTCACCATACTTCTATGGGCCACCAATTTGGAGCGTGACTCATTTTATTGGATTTTCCCTTAGACTCAGATCAAAAACCACCATCATCGTTCTACCAACATGCACCTAGCATATCAATTAAACCATTTTTAGTGCCTGGTCTTGCAAACTGTCATGCATAGGAGGACGTCCTTGCTGTGAGAGAAAAAAGTGCACGTCTGATACATTGCCTCTGGGATTGGATTGAATAATCAATGTTGCCCAAAACATGTCTACCATGATGGTGGAAGCAGACATTCACATATTTTCTGTTATGTCCTTGCATTTGTCTCGCCTCAAAAGGATCTGGAGGATGCCTATTCATCTGATTGATACTGCCACGAAAGTGCACAGCACATTTCTGGAAAACAAACGTCCTACACAGGGCGGTTGAACTTTATGATGTCATTAGTCCTGGCATTGATTTAAAGGGTATTAGAAATGGATTTACAAACAATCCGAGTGGTAGACATACACAAACATTGAAATAAATTAACAAATTTTGTAACTTACAATGATTAACGTTGATGAATCAACTGTAAGTAATTTTAAGTTGGCAGGGGGAAGCCCATCGAAACCACCGAATGTCCCTTTCACTCAAGAGATACTCAATGGCTGTCTTTATTGATATAGAGGGGGCGTTCAAGACTCGGTCGATTATTCAAGCCTTTTCTTTGTTTTTCTTTTGTCGGAGGTTGTTACTATCCGATGGAGCACTCAGACACAACTACTGGTCCATTGTACTGCCAAACAGACACCTTACATTGCTGTACTTAGTTTTCCCGTCTTTCGAAGAAAGATGAGAAGGAGCTTCAGTGATGAAGAGCTTAGATGTTCGGCACTCACCACGTCAGCCCCAAAGATCCGCCACCTGATGCGAGCAAAGGCAGGACAACTACAGAGGAAGTGCTCCGCTGTATCGTCATCCTCTCCACAAGCAGGACAGATGGTGGTGTTGCTCAAGCCTAACACATTTAAATGTTTGGCAAAAGCTTGGTGGCCCGAAAGAACGCCCACAAGAAGTCTGCAGTCGATTCTCCTGAGAGACAGAAGGAAAGACGAGGACCTCTTGCAGATGTCCGGACGCAGTCGTTTGGTCTGTCTACACCCAGCACAGTCACGCCAACGACGCTCGTGTTCACGAGAAACCCAAGTATCAATGGATGACCTAACCACAGATGCAGGCAAACCCAACGCAGGTTCAGGTCCTAAGAAATCTTCTTCTGAACCCAACCTGGCCAGCTCATCAGCGATCTCGTTTCCCTGGATACCAGTGTGACCTGGGACCCAAACAAGTTTGACCGTGTTTAGCCTACCGACCAAGTTCAGAGAAAGCTTGAGTTCGAGCACTAACTTGGACGAGGTAAGAGGGTTGAGCAGCGCTTTTAAAGCAGCTTGGCTATCACTGCAAACGCATATGCTTCTAGCCCTCCACCTGTTTGTCACAATATAGCGCATAGCCATAAGGATAGCGAAAATCTCCGCCTGGAAGACAGTCGCATGGTTACCCAAGGGGTAGTGTAGTCTAATGTTCTCGCTTTCCACGAAGACTCCAGAACCAGACCCCTGTCCGGTTTTTGAGCCATCCGTGAAAACACGATGGCATTCCTTCCCTGGCTCTGAGTCTGGCAAAAGCCATTCAGTTGCCTGAGGAAAGTTGACGTGGTAGTTTTGTCGCAGTAGGATTTCTGGTGTCATTGCGTCAGACGGCATATCCATAAGACAGGGGTCAAAGGATAAATCTCGCACAAGTTCATCAAAACTCCAATGCGCGTGGTACCAAAAGCCACCTCTCTTTAACCGGGAGATGGTTTTCAGCGTACACCCCATGATAAAAATATCAAGGGGGGGGAGGTTCATCAGAGCATCTAGAGCAGAGCCCGGAGTGCTGGGGAAGGCCCCTGTGCAGCCAAGGCAAACCGTTCTTTGGAGTTTGGCGAAAGAGGCCATAACACGTTTCCGCGAAAGCCTGTTCCACCACACAACCGATGCATATGAGAGAAGTGGTCTTACCATTGCCGTATAGATCCATAGGACCCTTTTAGGAGATAAGCCCCATGTCTTCCCAAAAGCGCCTTTGCACTGCCAGAAAGTCGACAGCGCTTTATCGGTTTTTGATTCAACATGCTTGGACCAAAGAAGTTTTCTATCGAGGATTACTCCCAGATATTTGACTTCATCAGAAATCGGAATAGTGACACCTTTTAGCACAAGTTGAGACAGACCAGTGATATTCCTCCTTCTCGTGAAGAGAACAACCGTAGTTTTAAGAGGGTTCACTGAAAGCCCATTCATTGTGCACCAATCATCGATCAAACCCAAGGATCTCTGCGCCAGAGAGCAGACAGTCCCAAGGTCTGAACCGACAGACAGAACGGCGACATCGTCCGCGTATGCTTGTGTATAGGTTCCAGGAAGATTGAGAGTCGTCAGCAGAGAGTCTACTACCATGCACCATAAGAGGGGAGACAAAACACCACCTTGAGGGCAGCCCCTGTTTACCCCTGTCATGACGCATTTGCCACAATCCGCTTCGGCAATCAACGTTCTGTGCATTAGCATTGCTTTAATCCACAACACCAACGTTTCATCTATACCGTGATGTCTGGCTGCATTACACATGCTATCAAAGGTCGCATTATCAAAAGCACCCTCAATATCGACGAAAATACCCAACGCGTACTCCTTCCGATCTAGAGCACTTTCGATCCTACCAACGAGGTTCTGAAGCGCAGTTTCACAGGATTTTCCGCGTTGATAAGCATGTTGCGTCTCAGAAAGAGGATGCAATCGAAGAGCAACATTGCGCATGTGCAGCTCAACCAGTCTCTCCAAGCTTTTCAGCAAGAAGGAAGACAGACTTATGGGTCTGAAACTTTTGGCGAGAGTATAGTCAGTCTTACCGATTTTTGGTATGAACACGACTTTAACCATACGCCAAAGGGAAGGTATGTAGGCCAAGGCCAAGCTAGCGGTGAAAATTCTTTTCAACGTCGGCATCAGCTGACTAAAACCTTGTTTCAGCATAGCCGGGTAAATTCCATCCGGACCAGGTGACTTGAAACTGTCAAACGATGCAATTGCATATTTGATAGCGTCATCAGTCACCACTCTGGATGCAATATACCAGCTACGCCGCGTGGAGTTTGTCAGTTCCGTAGTGGCCACCGTTGCCGGTACCACTGAAGAACGCGTAGTGATCTGATTTCCCGGGAAGTGAGTCTCCAGCAGAAGACTAAAAGTCTCCGCCTTTGTCTCAGTGTAGGTGCCATCAGATTTTTGGAGCGATTCCAGTTTGCTTGGTCCGTCCCTTTTGAGGACTTTAACAAGCCTACTGGTTGCACTTAGACAAGCTTAACTTCGGCACCCACATTCCTACAAAGAGAATGGTGAGGGCTACCTTTTGGCAGCAGCGCTGTCGAAAAACTCATTCCCGCAAGGTGGAGTGCTAGCTCCATTCTTATGGAATGTTATTTTTAATGAACTTCTGATCTCGTTGGAAAAGTCCGGTTGCAAAGTTGTGGCATACGCAAACGACGTCGCGCCTTACTCGTTTCGGGAAAGTATTCTCAAACACTTTTCGACATCCTGCAACTCGCTGTGCGTAAACTAGTCTCCTGGACCTATACTGATAATCTTAGCGTCAACCCAACGAAAACGGAGTTAGCCTTATTCACCAGGAAGGTTAAGCTACACTTTGTCACTCCCCACAAGCTCAATGGCACTCCCCTCCAGTTCGTTAACAGCGCTAAAAATTTAGAACTGAGGCTGGACAGAAAGCTTTTATGGAGAGAAAATATTGCCGAAAAAGCTAGGAAATCCCTAGTGGCTCTATACTCCTGTAAAAGGGCTGTCGGCTCCTTCAATCCAATATAATGCATTGGCTTTATACTACGGTCATAAGACCGATAATTCTATATGGCATCGTTGTGTGGTGGCCGGCCTTGAACAAAAGTTCCAATGTAAAGGTCTTAGAGAAGACTCAGCGCTTGTCATGCATGTGCATCATGGGCGCATTGAGGACATCTCCAACCGCCGATCTACAAGCCGCATGCTTAACTTACTTCCACTAGACATCGTCAGTAAAGAATACGCCACAAACGTGGCAATTAGACAAAGGGAAGGAAGACATTGGAGATAGAAACCGACTGGACATGCCAGATTGCCAGCATCTTTCTACAGATGATCAACTTACCCACTACCGATTACCTGCCCACAAAAATCAACTTCGAAAAAGGCTTCACCCATGAAATACCGGACAGAAACGAATGAGATTCACAAAATCACAGACGGTTTCAAGACACTGATGGAGGGAGTTGGCGTCGCCGGAGTCTTTTCAGAAGAGCTGAATCTGGGCCTCTATATATTTCTGTCTTCCTGGTCACTGTGACATTAGAGGGAACTATGCAGCAGACGAGGATCCGCTCCTCTGGCATGGATAGTATAAGTCTGCACAATGTGTGTGCACCGCTTTCATACGCTAATTCATGAGGACGCAGATGAAAACATCTAGGATATTGCGATACTGGTTAAGCTCACCTGGCCAGCTCTGGATACAAAAAGATACACGGAGCTTCTTCGACTTAAAAGATCGAGCATCTCGAAAGTCGTTAATGTAATCTCCGGGCACTGCGTATTAGGTTTGCCACACAATGACTTCTGCAGAAGCTTCAGAGATGAAGAGGAGGACGAGTCAATCACTCACATTCTTTGCAGTTTTCTCTGCCTTGGGCAATTTAAGAAAATCTCACTTATGAAACTATTTTCTCAATGATCTCAGTGATCTAGGTAATAACAGCGCCGCTAACATTCTTAGCTTTATAACCGGCAGCAAATGGCTTACATGAGTAGCCAGTAAAGGAAAAGCTCCCCAAATCCCAGTGGGCTAACGGCCTAAGTGTTTCTCTCACCAAGAGCCACTCTAAACTATCTAACTAACTAAGTGTAGGCCGTGTAAATGGTGCCTAACTTCTCACGAAAATTCCTTTGTGTGGGTTTGATTTTTTCCAAAGAATGTACGAAAGACTATAGGGATGGGACGCTCTCTCGGCATAGATCTTCGCATTACATTAGAAATTTGTTAGGTTCCTCTATGTACGTTATGAAACTCGCTGAAAAATAAAGCAGGAAAATACTGTTGAGATAGAAGAAGTGGCAATAAAAAGCCATATTCTTAACTCTTAAGATTACTTTTTCTACAAAACACAAGAGCCTTTAGGGAAATAGTAAAACCTTCGGTTTCACCCCCATATAGGAGCCCATTTTTCTATACATGGTGGAGTTGTTTCCTTGGCACATATATCATCCTGGATGCACTCATGCATATAACCGTAAAATAGTCACATGAAAAAAAGTAATGCGAAAATGGGTAGACAATTTGAGTTATTCCCAACTTGAGCTTTTCCTTATCTTACCATACCAACCCTTTTGGCATTTTTCTAAGAATTGTCCATATTGCTACTTACATTGACATCGTTTTACTGTACATCGTGGTAGTATTGGATTAGTAATCATTTTCTAGGGTTCAGCTTAAGTTTAACGAACTCTCATTGGCGTTAATGTTTTATAAGATACTGTGCCCTTTAGCAAAGGAGGATTAAATGATGAACAGTTGAGTCCGGTAAATATTTACAATTGCGTGCTCCTTTCACGAAGATGCAAGTACACGCCCAATGACGTGAAGAATTATTAGAAATATGTAAAAAGGTACGCAATAGGAAACCCCCGGGACTGGATGGTATTCCAATCAAAGCACGGCCCGGCTTAGGCCTGAAACACACATGCGATTTCAATCGCGCGACTGTTTAGTCGCAAAAAATGAAACACACACATTTCAATGTGAATGCGCGGCGCGCACATAATTTTGGATTTCATGTGCGCGCATTCATATTGAAATGTGTGTGCTTAATTTTTTGCGACTAAACAGACGCGCGATTGAAATCGCATGTGTGTTTCGGGCCTTAGTCTCTGCGGTGTTTAACGAGTGTATACATCAGGAAGCGATTTTTCTAAGCCTTGGAAGCGTTAGGCATACTGTAAACGTAGCTGCACTTTTTGCATCTCGGTGTACGCTTGCTTGCAGCTTACTTGCAGCGTTCATATAAACAAACGAACCGTCCACGGAGCCGCAATGCGACCTGAAAATGAGGACAAGCGTATTTTGCCGGACAGAGCTTCGTTTGTTTATATGCCAGCTGTAAGGAAGCTGCAAGCAAGCGTACACCAAGATGCAAAAAGTGCAGCTACGTAGACAGTAGGCCTTAAATATTTGTCCTACTGTCGAAAGCACCTACACCAAAAAAATACAGTGCGAATAAACGCGTTTAATTCTCTGAACGTGAGAACGTATCATGAGCTGTCTTTAAAGTATTGAAATTCCGGAACATCTCCGTAAGTAAAACGAACTTCTTTTCGAATGGAGTCCTGCTCTTTGATTCCGATGAGGGAATAAAAGAGTACGAAGTAACTTTCGGTGATCCACAAGGATCGGTTCTAGATCCCTTGCTGTGGAACGTCATGTATGAAGAAATTCTGCGCCTATATGGATTCCAACAGATGCTGTTTGCTCGTAGAAGATGTCGAACTGCACTGCAAGGAGATAGTTGTTAACACTGTACTTACAGCTGGCTAGATAACTCAGGTTTGCAACTCGCATTAGATCATAAGATGGACGGAGTGCTTTCAGCCGTTCGGACTCGGCATAAAGTTGTAGGTCCATTCCATTCGTCCCAAAAATAGAAACTCACGCAAAACGAATGGTTGCGAGAAGCTAGGCCTTGAGTGTCACTCGCCTATTGCGCCACCTATTTATCTTTTTTTAAGTTCCGTTTACCATCTTATCGCATTTAGGTCGCCTATCCGTTTAGAATTGTTTCAACCGATGCTAAACTCGTCCTCTCTTCACTGCTACCGATCGATTGCGAATAAAAAAGTAAAGAAATAAAAACGCTAAGAACCGAGAGAGTCTGGAATGACCCGGTAGACAACAATAAAAGTAGTTACGAAAGAAAACGCAGTATCGCACGTCTGTATCGGAAAAATTAAGAAAACACCATCCACCTCCACCCAAAATGATGAAATTAGAAAAAAAAAATGCGGTTGAGATCGAATGGTTTTGAGTTTTGAGGTTAACATGGCCAAAGTATGAAACAACTCGAGATACTGTCAGGTCCGGCTGTGAATATCACACCTGTTACTGTAGATGTCGCAGAGGACCCCGGCCCAGACCCGGAGTATCGACCAGACGACGTACAACGCAATTGAACATCAATCGGTGGTATTTACAGAGAGTGTTGCTGAATGACTAAAAATCCTCACGACACACGTCCATTGGATACGTGGATAGGTGAATAAGCAAAACTATCGCTTTTAAGGCCCAAAAAGTCCGGTATACGCGTATAACCCACAAAGAATCCTTACACTCGCTCAAAGTTATTGCATGTTGTAGGTACCGTTTACGCTCGAAGCGTCATCAGGCCTTATTTTTTGCGAAAACGCCAAGGGTTATACGTTTACTTTGAACGGGGAAGGCTCCAGAGCCGTTCTCAACGACTTTCTTCCTCAATTGGATGAATTTGGACTGGACAAAATGTCGTTCCAATAGGATAGAGCACGGCACATACTGCACGAGTCACACATTTCTAAGGGCTGCATTTCCAGGTCACCTAATAATTCACGATTTGGCGATTTACACAGGCCGGCAAGATCGACTGATTTAACCGTTTCAGACACCTTTTTGTGCGTTTTTTTTTAAAGTCACGAAAACCTTAGACTTTTGAAGCTCTCCAAGAGAATATTCGCTAAGAATGCGAGGACCTATGGCCGGAAGTTATGGCAAGACTGACGGAAAATTCCAAAAATCGGGCCCTACGATGGTCATCAATTCTGGAGGCGGCGATACTTAGCCGATATCATGGTTCCGACTTAATGGAAAAAAATGTAACAGGTCACGACGACCGACACTAAGCCGAAATTAAAATTAAAAAAAAAAAACGGCCAATTGTCGCTCACCGAAGGTTCCGTTACTTGGTGTCTTTAAAAGGGTTCGTGTGTCGTTGTTCTTTGATTTGATAGACTTAGGTACAAACAGTTTTTTTTTGTTTCTTTGAAGGAAAATATTTCTATCATTGGGATTTGTCTTTTAAGTAGTACTAGAGGTTATACGATACCTGGGGCCAGTACGACAAAACAACAAGTACTATTTAACAGTAGCAATTTGCCGGAGCAATACATATGTTAAAATGCTCCCATGTTGTTTCGTGGTACAGGTCCCTGATGTTGTGTGCAAATTTCAGCCTTCTATACGTCAACTAGTTCTTGAGATAGGCCTAGGAACAAAATTGGCTAAGTGGGTTTGGACTGACGGACAGACAGACAACCATCGTAGCGAAAACAAAAAGGTTCCGTTTTTTCCGGAAACCTCATTTGTAATCGACTACAACTAAAGGGTTCTTCAACAGGGACGCTACAAAAGTAGAGCGACAGGGACAGCAAACGACGCCGAATTTCTTGCCGCTCTTTTGACATTTCTCTTCAGTAAGGTTTGCCATTTCATAATGGAAAGATATACGAGCCAACAAAGAGTCGAAATTATTAAAATTTACTACCGAAATTCGGAGTCAGTGGCCTCAACGTTAAGAGCGCTACGTCCAATTTATGGTCGTCATAATCGTCTTAGCAGATCAACAATTGAGCTTCTAGTGGAAAAATTTGAATCAACAGGCACAGTCGTGCGATTTGACGCCGTTAGACTATTTCCAGTGGGGCTACGTCAAGTCAATGGTCTATGCCAACAAGCCAGCGACGATTGATGAACTTCGTACGAATATCGAACGTGAAATTGCAGCAGTATCAGTCGATTTATGCTTGAAAACCGTCGAAAATTGGGTTCAGCGTCTGGACTTCTGCAAGCGTGCCCGTGGTGGCCATGCAAAAGAAATCGAGTTCCATACATAATGGCATCGAACGTACTTTCACAGGAATAAAGAATTTCATTGATATCCAAAACTTTTGTAGCGCTCTTATTGAAAAACCCTATACAAGCAACTGTCAAACCGCCAAACGCATTTGTCGCTCAACGATCCACTATCGATACTCACAATAGGGTCCTGGGGCTTAGGGATATCGTTAGATGCACCGTATTTTTGTTGGGGAAAATACCTATTGACAATGAGTCGTAGATATACCTTACCTAATGCTTTCGGAAAGCTTTGAGACAGAATTAAATAGAAAGCTTAGCAATAGTTTGGTATAGTTTGATCATCAGTACCACCTTTTGATAGCTGCGCGGCAATATAGGACAGGACCCCTTTACCAAAAATGATGATCAGCAACTATTTATTCCCAAACTTGCGTGAAATCTATCTATCTGTTTCCCCATATTTCGCATACCTGTTGAATTCGCAAAGTCCATAACAAGTTTTAACTATTTTAAATTTAATTAAACCGTTTACACGACCGTATATGACCATTTTCAAGCATCATTGTATCACACGTACTTTGCGGACTATTACGTAGTGTGTATTGTATACTCCTACAAACTTTGCCTAATTGGATTTTATATCCAATCGATGTATGAAAATAAAAATTTGTTACGCCCGACACGAATGTAGGTATGTGTGCAGAAAAAAGTAATTTGAACTGAAAAAAAAAAATTAACAATTTAAATTTCTAGTGAATTAAAATGAAAAGTGAAACTACCCCCCCAAAAAAAAAAAGTGGTACCCGGTATCCGCTGAGAACAAGCAGCTAACGCCAACAAATTTTGCATCTATTCCCCTAGATGCATCGTTATTGTATTTTGTTGCTAAATAGAAATGAATGGAAATATGTATAACCAACCTCCATCCATACATGTACGCTTATATATGTATTACACTTAAAAATCACCGAAACAAATTGATATGCCAAGCACAGCAATATTGTCCGGTATTGGTAGACTATCTACCACCATCAGGTACTGGTGTCGGTGTGTGTTCCGGCCTCAGCGAACGTGCCCCGCATAAAAGCCTCGTTTATTTTTATTATTTTTATTTTTTATTTAGTATTTCGGACAAAACTTTCATAAAAAAAAGCTGTAGTCCGACAGTGTGTTCTTTTTTTATATACCTACATAGGTACCTTTTTGTTTTGCAGATCGATATGGTGATTGTGGGGAACGTCCAAAAAATTACCTTGCGAAATAATGGGCAACGTCATAAAGCATTTCATATTTTGAGTTCGTGCACAGTTTTAATCCATAGTTCACACGGAAAGCGTTTACGTAATTGGTTTTGAAAACATGTATCTTTTTGGCCATCGGGGGTAAGGTTCGGAAGGTCCGCCTATAGATTGTAGCCCGGCGGCAATGGGAGAACTATTGAATCAAACAATGAATAGCCGGTCCAATTATGTAGTAAGTCGATCTGTTTCGTATCAACTACCTACAGTCTTTGACTGCTGTGCTCAATATAGCTAATCATATTTTCTGGTGTGAGGAGAGGGCCTTTCAATAGCATGGCGGTTCTGTGTGCGTCTCGATCTCCCAGCGACAAAGGGAAGTTTCCATGCAAAGTTATGAAAATATATACAGTGTCTTATTTAGCAGCCTAAAGAAGTCAATTTCCTCACGTCGTCTCTGGTAATAAAACGAATTCTAAGAATTCCTCACACCAGTTCGATATTACATCCAGTGTCTAGCGCAACGTAAGACTTCAAAGAGCCTACCGAGTGAACAGAGTCGTTTGTGGCATAATCTTGCCAAAATAGATATGTATGTATACCAAACAGATCCTTTACTCGGACCAGAAGTGGTGTCCCGAAAGAGAGATACAGCCCATACAGATACAGAAATACTTTGAGACAAGAGTATAAAATGGCGGCTCTCACATTGAGGCAACTAGCAATAATCAACAAATCAACTGGCAATATGTATTGTCAATAAGCAATACGCAACTTTATTTAAACCTATTTTTAGATTGAAGCAACAGTATTAGACCGAGAGTCCGCAGTAAATTTTGGACGTCAAAGGCAACCGGATGAATTTTACATAAATATGTTGTATTTACGTTGTAATACCCTACATTTTAGGAAAAATTGGTGCGGTTGCATTAATTATTCAAAATTAGTTGTGTTTTTATGAAACCTCGCCAGCCAGTAGTTGCCAGTAGTTGGCATTTAAGGCACATTTCACATGCTAATTAAAGCAACAACCTGCTAGCAACTGCTGGCAACAACTCTTGATTTTCTCCCCAGTGGGAGAGCTGCTGGCTGGCAGCTGGCTAAATTCAATTAACAATGAACAAACAGGTGGCGCTAAAAGGAACAAGTGGCTTAGAATTTCTGTACCATTTTCTTTAATCATAATGGCGTTCTTATCTCATGCACACAACATTCCAGAGCAAAATGTCAGAATTTATCAAATATTTCTACCAAATGCATAATTTTATACGAAATGCTAGTAAGCTTTTAGGCGTATTGTCTAAATTCACTCGGCTGGCTTCATCTTGCTGGCAATTGTGCTGGCAACTGTCCAAATGAACGGCTGGCTGGCGAGGTTTCAAAAAACATGCCTTATATTGTCAAAAGTGTCTAACCATCAGGAATATTTTTTCACTATTTCTACAAAGTTTGTGTTAAATACTAGATTGTCGAAAATATTTTTAAAAAATTAATAAAACGTAGTATGCACAAAAGTCTAACGACGTGTCACTGATGACAAATAATGTTGCTGCTAATATGAAGCAATATTTTGGTTGCTTTTCAATCAACATTCCCTGTTAGAGTAAGAGCTAGCAATAGCAACGTTTTTTCTCAAGTCATTTTAGCAAGGCTGTAACTTTGTGAGCTTAGTTCGTGGTGACTACTGAACACGAAAATGCATTTCTGGCAGCGCTGCGTTGGTTTATATTGGAATGCCATACGAGACGACAGTCATTTCAAAGGCTACATCAGGGGTTCCCAAACTTTTCCATACTGCGACTCCCTATGCAGGTTATAATATTTTTGCGACACCGCCCTTCTAAAAGTACACAACGGAACAAAGCACAGATATGTGAATACAAGCTGAGCTTACTGAAGATTCACTAAAGGGGTTTTCAATGAGGATTGGTCGACATTAAAATGGAATAAAACAAGCTGTGAGCAAGTATTAACGAATCCCATTTATGCCATTATTGTATGGAATATAACACCAGGCCCAAATGTCACCCGCAGCTTCTCACGTTGTCACGGATCCGAGTGGTCCAAAGTGCCGCATAGATCCGGCTTAATTTGAGCATTAAGCTGCGACTTCATGCAACGCCGCAAGAAAAATTTAGCGAAGTTAAATCGCACGATTTTGGTGGCCAATTTACGTCACCTCTGATACAGATAAGATGACCATACCCTGCAGTTGAGTGACACATAGCCACCTATTGCTGAAACCACATGTTAGCAGCATCGTTCTGTGGTACTCGCCGTTGATGGTATTGGCCTTACCAACGTCATGAAAAAGTACGGAGCAATGACGCCACCGGCAGTCTAAAATGCGCACCAAACAGATTTTTATGGATGCATTGCCACCTCGTGATGGTTGGCGTCATCCCATATATGGCAATTTGGCCATTCATCCAAAAAATGCGGCCCCTCGCTAAAGATGAATTTTGTATGGTCATTATATCTACATTATCATTAACTTTAAGCCACTAGGTCTGTTGGATCTTGAACGGGTATATGCCCAAGTCTCGATGCAAAATTCGCCAAGTAGAAGTCTGCAAAATTCATATACTTCTAGTGCACGGCAATGGCCAACATCGAACGAACTCGACCCGAAATTTTTTTTCAAATCGAGCTCAAGCTGATGGAACGTTGTGTGCAGGCGACCTATGCGTATCGTCTTGCGACGCCCCTAGGATAGCCCCACGATGCCCTAGGGCGTCGCGACGCACAGTTAGGGAACTCCTGGGCTACATGAAGCAAAACTATCGCCGAAACGATATCGTCAGACGATAGTGCTCTTACGCGATGAAAGAGTGCTGTCAGTTTAGCGCTTTCGGCGCGAGGTTTGGGGCTTTTCTAATCTATTCAGCGCGCTTTAAAAAGTTTTAGAAACCTGTGGAATTTCTAGCGCTTTTTATTTAATTAACTTTTATATGGAAGCACCAATCGGGAATATTAGTAATCAACTTTAACATCGTATCGCTCTACAATTATTCATGTGAATCTCCGATTAGGGCTCAAATTATTGACTCTTTTCCTATTTATTACTATACTGCATCTCCTTAGTGACAGTCTATATATCTACGCATCAGTTTCGAATTAAATTGTATCAAAGATTTTTATTAGAAGGAAGTGACATCGCAGGAAAAAGTATAAGCAACACTACAAAGTTACAAATTTAAAAAATCCAATTGGAATTGGCACAGACAATGCTTCTGTTATTGGCTAGGAGCTCATAAAATTTTAAGAGATAAGTACAATCAACCGAATCACATGCAAACGTACAAACTATACCCAGAATTTAAAATTGCTTTAAATTTCAATTATATCTGAAAATAGAGATATGCTAAAATGTATCAATTTGATTTTTGAAATCCAAATTTTGCGTTTTTTTTTCTAACTAAACTAACTACCTACCTACTCTGTTGATGAAAATAAAATCTAGCGCAATTTAGCGCTTTTTGTGAATTTATTTATCTCCGAGAAGTTCAAGCGACCTGGCAGCACTGGATGAGACCCCAGTAGTTTTCGCGCTTTTAGGAGAAAAAACAAGTAAAAGTGTTATCATCGGCCTGGCCGATGCTTTGATACCCTCCACTGCATCAAAGTCATGCAAAATGTTTGCCATGCGAGTTAGTATGTGTCTAATATTAGTTTTGTATGGTACAAAATTTCATTCACCTAAGTTTGGACGCTATCGTGCTTTCAACAGACAGAGATATATGGGTCAAATAGTGGGTTTGTATGGGAGGTAACAGAACTACTTGACCGACATGGACCATTTTTAATACAAACTTGAGGGCCATAAATAGACAGACAGACAGACAGACAGGATCACATTCTGAATCGATTTAGCCATGTCCGTCTGTCTGTCTGTGAAAGCGTCCAAACGATTCGACTTAGGTGAATGAAATTTTGTAAGAGGACTTTTTTTAACCGTCTTCAGGTTGGTATTGAAAATTGTCTATGTCGGTAAAGTAGTTCTGCTACCTACCATACAAAACTAATATTAGACACATACTAACTCGCATGGCAAACATTTTGCATGACTTTGATGCAGTGGAGGGTATCAAAGCATCGGCCAGGCTGATAACACTTTTACTTGTTTTGTTTTTGTTTGTTCTGTCGAACGATCGCAAAAGTAAAAACATCCATTTGTAGCAAGGTATATGTGTTGTGTATGTATATTGTAATTTCACTTCAAAAAATACATTTTGGCTAAAAACTGTGCCAAAGAACGTGGCTATAAACCACATAGCCTATAGCAGTCTCACAGTCTTAAGGACCATTTTAAAAAAAAGTTTCATCGAAATCTGTCCAGTAGTTTTCGAGTTTTTAACGGCCAAAAAAAATGCCTACAGTTTTATTATATGTATTGATTGCCTCAATGTGACAGCCGGCTGGAGGCTACATGTTTGAGAGACGCCGAGTTAACGATACACAACATTCTCAGAAAGTTAAAAACCAACGCGGAACTAAGTGAATTAGGATCTAATGTTACACCCGCTTGGCCAAAATATGTATAATAATCGAGTAGACGGCGCCTTAGCTTCGATTGGTTCCTAACCTTTTCAATGTTGTTACCCCTTTGACCTATTAGCGCAAAATATTTTACCCCCCCCCCCCCCCCCTAAATTTAATGCATCATCAAAGAAAACAATATCTACATGAAAGTGCAAAATATTGTCTTTATCAATTATATTATAATAAATTACACAAAAATATACCTTAAAAATAACTTTAAAAAGAATGAATGAATGATATTCAGTGCGAATGTTGGTATTGTTTGGCTTTCACAAACAGTGCTTCGTTAGGTTTAGTTTCACTTAAAAAACGCATCTTGAGTCATATGTTTCACATTGAACCGGTTTCTGTCCTTATTTTACTGTAAACTTGAGAAACCACTCTGGCATCTGAAGGCGGTTGCAACGGTATTAAGATTTTTGGAGCTCTTTCAGCTATAGTAGGATATTCGGTACCTAGCCACTTTTGCCAAAATGTACCAAGGTCATAATTTTGTAAATGTGCTTTAAAAGTGTTATCCTCGCGTAGTCCTAGAAATTCTGCTTTGGTTGACACATCTTCGTCTTTAAAAATTGCATCATTCATTACTACCAAACGGTATAAATATCCAAGATTTGGACTGACGATTATCCATGTCCGGGAAATATTGCCTCAGTGAGAATATGACTGATGAAGATATATCTATATTGAACCACGGAATTTTTATATGTTATTTTGTCAGATTCGTCATTTACCAATTACTCAGACAGTTGTATATAAACATCGATATCTACATCGCCAACTTGAAGATGTTCGTCATATTAGGTGTAATAAAAAGAAATTCATTGTTTTGCATAAATTCAAGGCTTTATTTAGCTTTTTTTTGTATCCAGCGTCCATCTTTATTCAAATGGTTCCAAACGGTTTTTTTGTGGAATTTTTAGCTTCTGGGCAGTGGAAACAGTGCTTAAATGACTCGACTATTTTATCGAAATTTTCGACAATTGATCTTCCAGAGCGCGATGCATCTTTGACATGGAAATTCCTCGAACGAAATCAAGGACCATTATAGCACTATTCACATTTTTAGCCGCCTAACTTGCGTTGTTGCCTTCATCGAAGAAAAACTGTTAAATATGACGTAGGTATTTTCTCTTTGCTATTAACCTATCCATGTTTAACGCGCACTTAAAGGGTCAACGAAAAAGAAAACTATCAGAGAATTTTTTTTGTAAGAAATCTAATCTTTCCAAAGCCAATTTGTTTACGTCCGACAGCACGTATGAAATGCGAGATACAGATTACTAAAGCCATATTTTGGAAAAATTACGAACTTTTTTTTACTGAAAAAATTAGCAAAATTCGCCGCTGCTCGGCCTACCAGCTCCCGCCCTCACATCTTTCTGCCATTGGCCCGGAAGAGCGGCATTGCTGCTTCACTAGATAGCACAATTTCTCGAATCGAAAGAAAACCATTTATCGGATTCCTGCCGCGCTCAAATTACATTTATTTACACACCCCAGAGACGCGAATACATAGTTTACTTTTGTTTTTGACTCCGCTAATCTCAGGAAATATTTATATTAAAAAAAAGTCTACGGTCCGTCTATGCAAAAATAATTGCGAACTTTTGAGACGCAAATATATTGAGAACGGAGATTTTTAAAGAAAATCTTGCATCAATTCAAAGGGTTTAAAAATTATGGTCAAGAAACAAGTTTTAGTTTGATTTCGATGAGTTCAAAATTTTGATTTAATTATAATGGTTATAAAATGTATGTATTATGAACTACCTGTATTATTACCCCCGCATAATAGCTGTTATACCCCCGCGGGGGTAATTACCCCCAGGTTCGGAACCCAGGGATTAGATGATAAGAAACACATTAATATTTTATTTTATTTTTAAATAGTATTCTTTTTTTTTAATTACCCCTCCCGCCTAAACTAAACTAAGCCATCAACATAAATCCGTCATTAATTTTCGTCGCCTAAGTTATCGTACTCTCTCCAATTTTTGTCCTTAAATTTCAAGTTTGAAAGTTTTTTATCTAGCTTATCAGCTTCCTATAGCTTCATTACTGTGGAACTTGAGCCAATATGTAGATTCTGGCATTCTAAAATGTTTGCTGTGAAGAGACGTTGTCGCAACCGTCAAGAAGTAATTAGCATTGTAACCTCTGTGCTTATGTTATATCCGACCATGTTAAAAAAAAGGTTCATTCAAAGCCTACTTTTATCGTTGCGAGTTCATGCTTACCGCATCAGAAACTTAAAAGAACATTCTACACTATTTACACAATTACAACACTTCTCCAGTGAATAGGTATTATGTATTAAGTCTCACCTCTCAATAACATAGTCTAGGTTGCAGTGCAGTTAATATTTTGTCCCGTATTTCACATTCACAACATTAGCATTACTCGAACATATTTATTGCAAAACAGTCTTCTTAGCTAAATGGCGAATGCAGCGAAATAAAAGCTGCATTCATGAAAAAGTTATTCGGCATCAGACCCAATAACCGACACCAATATCGCAGTCAATTAAAACCCGAGAACAATACGCCAGATACCAAAACGAGGGCCAACTTCGAAGTCCATTAAGCAAATTAACATTTTTTTTTTTGAATCCGTTGAAAATGCCTGCAAAATTGAGCCCATTTGTACCCACATCCGTTCAAAGGTATACATCATAGCAACTTATAGGTGCTTGGCTTAAGTTCGGATAAGCAAAGTTTTCCATTTTTGAATCACTCGCCAGGTCGAATCGAGTCCACTTCAAACTTCAATCAAGTGCTATCAAGGGATAAATGGACGTTTTTTGTTAGCATCCACATTTTTTAACCACACATGTGGTTGGGTGTATTAGGTACGGTATATTGCCGCAAAAATATTGGAAAAGTTGCACGTACCTGAATTGGACTCGGACAAGTACTTTTGACTTTTTATTCGATTCGGCGAGCGTTAGCAGGTCGGATGTATTACCTACCGTCATCGTCAGGTTCGAAGGTACGTAATGTTTAAAAAATGTATTGACAGCTGTTTCTGAAGCCTAGATTAAAAATAGTCTTCTCCTTCAAGTGTCAAAACAAAAAAAAAACATCAGATATCAGATGCTTTCATGAGCTATATTCTATTGGATTCAATGAGAGTAGATACACCGATTTTTTTTTAGCTCCTGACTTTTCAAGACGATAAGAGCATAAGGCACGTCGACCTAGAAGATCTAGATCAGAAAGATATTAAGGCTAGTAGAATCCACAGTACACATATTAAAGGTAATATATTGCGCATCTGCAATGGCGGCCTATATGTGACCCTGACAATAAACGTATAGAAATAATAAGCGTTCCGTGCACATGAGTTTTCATGGCTGACAATATGACCCCATTCGTATCTCTATGGAAAAGCATGCCTTTTTGACAGATGGGCAGAACGAAACGAAAATGAGTGCTCGGAATATATTACCTTTAATATGTGTATGTACTGTGAGTAGAATCTTCTACATTTTGCTGCTTATTGATTGATACTAGGCTTGTGTAGTTCGTGAACTATAGTGAACTAGTGAACTAAGTTCACACACTTAGTTCACTAGTTCATTTAATTCGCGGTTATTATTTTCAGTGGGCATTACCAATAATCATTTTTAACCTTAAACTATTATATCCATCCATACTACTTATAAAATGCAACGTCCGTCTGTTCGTTTCTCCATAACTCGAGAACCATTCGTCCGATTTTCATGATTCTTTTTCTGATTTATAGATGTGTGGCCAACTTAGTCCGTAGGGTGGGTGAGAATTGCTCAGGAGTAAAGGGGTCGCGGGGAATAAGGGGGGTCTCACGAACCGTTAGCCGTATGAAATTGAAAGTTTGTGTGTTGATAGATAAATTAAATTAATTACACGCCTGATTCATCGTTTTTAAAAATTCGTCCTATAAGAGGGTGAGATATAACAAAGTGAATATAGATCTTATTTGGCCAAGTGCGAAAAAAATGTTTTCTCGATTGCAGTTGTGCTTAGCTTAGGGGTAGTTTTATATTGCGTTCCCAAAATAGAATATGATTACTCCCACGACTGGCATTCAGAATGCACATTGTACGACATACTCATGTATTGCGTAGTTGAATTTGATGTAGGCAATGGATATGCATAAAACAAACTAAATATGTATATATGTAAATCTACGTATGTACATATAAGAGGTTTGTGGTGCGTAAGTGATGGATACATATATCTACATATATGTATTTGAGATCTGCAGCTATGGAAAGTGTAACGATATAAACGCGTAGTATGAATAATTAGATCATACCTGTGACGAGTTTTTATTTATGTGAAATCTTATGTCCATTGACTTAGCACTTTCGGAACAGTACAGGTTACGTAAGGACTAAGTTGACGACGGGGGATGGGTAAAGGGGTGATAGGGACTAACTCTTGAACTATTTGGCCGATTTTAAAAATTCTTTCAAGATTGTACCGGCTACATCCTCCGGATCAGTATAGGTTAGTTAGAGTGTGGATCGGGGAAGGGGAAACGGGGGTATAGGGGCTATCTTCGGAACTACTCGGCCATTGCCAGAGTTGACCTCCGACAGCCACGTCTTTCACATGGACAGCTATATATTGAATGTTCGCGTGTGAGCGGTAGGCGTAATTTGTTTATAACTACTTGCGCCCATTAAATAAATAACATGTAGGTATAGTTTATGAAAAGGCATAGCGACCAAATATTTTGTAAGCTTAAAAAGAAGACAAAATATAAACAAGTAAAAGTGACACCATCGGCTTGGCCGATGCTTTGATAGCATCCACTGTATGTACTGGTACAGGTACACGCATGTGTCTAATATTGGCTTTGTATGGGAGGTAATAGAACTACTTGACCGACATGGATCATAAATATAAGACCCTCATGAAATTTCATTTGCCTCAGTCGATTCGTTCGGACGATATCGTGATTTCAACAGACAGAGAGAGACGTGGGTCTAATAGTGGTTTTGTATGGAAGGTACCAGAACTACTTGACCGATAAAGCCCATTATCAATACCAACCTGGCGACGCACGGTAAAAAGAAGTCGTTTCACAAAATTTCATTCGCCTATGTCAATTCGTTTGCATGCTATCGTGCTTTCAACAGACAGACAGACAGACAGACAGACAGACAGACAGACGGACATGACTAAATCGATTCACACTGTGATCCTGATTCAGAGTATATATACTTTATAGGGTCTCCGGTGAATTCTTCTTGGCGTTACAAACGTAATGACAAAGTGAATATACCTTCCTGTGGAGGGTATAACAAACGTGCATTTATATGATAGCTGAAATAAATTTGAATTTAATTTAATAGAAAAGAAACCAGCGGGCGGAGCCGCGGGCGTTGCTAGTTAAGTTATATTTTGACGATCACAATAGGAAATTTGTATATGGAATTTCGAATTTAGCTTGATGGACACTAAAAATTATTATTATTGTACCGCGCAATGATTTTCATACAAACGACATAAACTAAAGCTAAGTACCTATACACGATTGTGAGATCTGTCAATCCTCTGACAATGAGTTTACAATAGCCAACTATCTTACAATACAAAATTGTCCGTTCACACGGTTGTTAGAATTTGTCCCAAATGACTTTTCTGATAACGTTGTCAGGTTGTGTGTTCACATGGTGGTCATCAGATGAATATGAACAAGTAAAAGTGTTATCATCGGCCTGGCCGATGCTTTGATACCCTCCACTGCATAAAACTCATGCAATATTTTTGTCATGCGAGTAAGTATGTGTCTAACTACTTTACCGACATAGACAATTTTCAATACCAACCTGACGACGGTTAAAAAAAGTCCTCTCACAAAATTTCATTCACCTAAGTCGATTCGTTTGGATGCTATTGTGCTTTCAACAGACAGAGATATATGGGTCAAATATTGGCTTTGTATGGGAGTTAACAGAACTACTTGACCGACATGGACCATTTTTAATACAAACTTAAAGGCTATAAATATAAGACCTCTCATAAAATTTTAATTGCCTAAGTCGATTCGTTCGGACGCTATCGTGATTTCAACAGACAGAGGCGTGGGTCGAATAGTGGTTTTGTATGGGAGGTACCAGAACTACTTGACCGACATAGCCCATTTTCAATACCAACCTGGCGACGGTAAAAAGAAGTCGTCTCACAAAATTTCATTCGTCTAGGTCAATTCCTTTGGACGCTATCGTGCTTTCAACAGACAGACAGACAGACAGACGGACAGACAGACAGACAGACAGACGGACATGGCTAAATCGATTCAGAATGTGATCCTGATTGCAGTACGGATTATGGAACAAAATATTGCACTTGCGACTATTTTAACTCTACGTGTTGAAAGACTCGAGGGTGATGAATTGATACAAAAACGACATAGTGTTTGGACAAATGAGTGGGTGATCCGTTGTCAGCAGGAAGGATTCTACTCCAAATTTCAAGCTGAGAAGCCGGAACTTTATCGCAAATTTATGCGAATGGACCGAACACAATTCGATAAAATTCTAGCTTTGGTGACTTCACACATCAAGACACCAATATGCGCGCGGGCATCCAGGAAATCGATACGGTTTCATTGGCAGCTTGACCCAACTTTTTTTCAGTATTTGTCGAGGTGGCTTTTGAATGTGGATCGTGTCGGCGATCTCTTACCTCAGGGCTTTGGGTAGTTTATACTCTGCGCATCCAACGATCCCATTCACTTTTTGTACGATATTTTTTTTCGACTTTTCTAATTCCAATTGGAATTTAGATTCCATTTGCCACTGCTATTCGTACCAATATCTTCGGAATTATTGTCGATCGGTTAAAAGCAAACTTCGATTTCGCTCCTAAACCACTGGTCTATTTTCTGAAAATGAAGAAATTGTAAGCAAATTGTCAGCTGCTTCCATAAACAACGACATCTGATGCCAATTTCTAGTGAGTCAGGCAATGTCCTAATTGTCTGCAATGATACAAATTGTGTGTTCGGACTTGTTCAGACGATGGTCACTAACTTGACAACTTCATAGACTTCTCTGACAATATTTGTCGGACAAAGTGAGTTCAGACGGTTGTACGACATTTGGGACACAATCGTGTGTACTTAGCTTAATGAAAAGTATCCATGATTTCTTCTTTATGACATATCTGTGTTCCTACAAACTAAAAAGACTTCGGATACAGACACAGAAGACAATCATGTCATGAGAGAACAGCTCAGCTCACTCACCTGTATCTTTTTTTATATTTTCAACAAATTCTTTTTTGTTTTTCTGTGAATTTGACTATTTTGAACTAAACTGAACTAAAATGAGCGAACTAGTTCAGTAGCGGGATTTGAACTAAATTGATCGATCACTCAAATGAACTAAATTGCCCAACTCTAATTAATACCTGTCAGCAGTAGCAGATGAATTCTTTAATTCTACAGAACCGATTTTGTCGCTGAAAAAAAAACTTCCTTCAAATTCCGTATGGTCTTCTTCATTAAATAGTCAACACTTTGGGGTATGAATTTTATTAAACGTGGTATCGTAAAAAAAACAAGAAATATACGCATCGCAGCCCTAGCTTCTCACAACCAATCGTATTTTCAACGTTTTATTTTTGAGACGAATGGGAAGGAGCAAAAACTGCTACTACTACTACTACTGACTGAGTACCATTTTTGGTGACTAAAGTTTTTCGTTGCTAGACGATACGTATACCTAACATGGGCCTATTGTTTTTTTTTTTAACTTTTGTACTCAAACAGAGGACGCAATCTGCTATTTTTTGAGACTGAGTTAGACCTATTGTTTTTGCAGAGTTTCGCAAGACAGACCTTGCATTTGTCTGGATCGTTCAAGTCTGTTTAAGATAACCTCTTTATTTAGGCGGTAGAAACTCAAAAGTTAACCATCGGAATGAGCTTAAATTTACACAATTTCGTTTTCTAGACCTTCGATTTCGATAAATACCGCTGAACACTAAAACACACTTCCTCGGGATGTAGCCTATTGCTAGGCATGCAAGGTATCTATATATTCCTGAGCCTTGGTGCAATTACGTCTACTCCCCATTGCATTAGACCTGGAAATATACCATCTGGTCCCGCGGTTTTGAAGGGTGAAAATGTTGCTATCGCCCCCTTAACCGCATCTGGTGTCACGATCCGTTCTGCTTCCGTCCTATTTATCCTGTTCGCTCCTTTTTTCCCTGGAAACCAGGGCCGATCTGACTTATAGCTTCCTGGAAAGTGTACCTACTTTCATCAGGACCTCGATTGTTTGATTCAGAGTTTCCGCTATCTCCCCTGCTCTATTACGAATGAGTCCGATCTTGGAAACTAGTCTTAAGACTGACTGTGCATTTCTAGCTTAAATTTATTTAACTATCACATTTTTTTTTTCATCCAAAATAGTTGATATAACTTTTCTATCGACCATTATTTAAGAGAAATAAAAATCTCTAAACAAATACCTTTTTAATTAAATTTAAATTTCAAATTTAAATGCTGTTGCGATCCACATGGTCAAATTATACAATTCACACCTTGCTGCTTTTTTGCATAGGTATACCTCAATGTTATTCCTGCATAATTTTCAACATACCGAAGGGCATATACGGACGTAAGGACGACAAAAAAAAAACTCCACCATCAGGCCATTAACGTTTAGCAAAGTATCCAGTAGGTGGTGTGTGTAAAAAAAACTACTTCTAACACACGGACGGATAGGGGATACCATCTGAAAAGACTTTTTATAAAAAAAAAAATCCAAAAAACGTTGTGACAACTTTGCCGTCGACGACGTACCTAGTTCAGTTGGATTTTTTTTTACTTTAGTTCCTAGCCGCGTCGTCAATATCTGGCACGAAAGCTGCTACCTATACCTACCCGCTCATACCTTATACAAATATGTAGAAGACTAGCTATTAGTTGATCCTCCCGCACGTATATACATTATATAGAGTATCTGTAGGTGGCCAATCGGCAGACGCTTGAATCTGATGCATTGCAAATTTGAATTTAAAATATCCTTCGCTGTTTTTATTGAGACGGCGAAAGGATATGTGTGTGTGTTAAACTCGTATCTCTGTTCATGGCATAGTCTCTGTAAACACACAACTTGTGTAACCTGCAATAGGTGTCACTTGTTACAAGACAAGATGCTGGCGCACTATCAATGCATCGGCGGTGCCGTAGTACCTGCTTCCGTCGCTGACTCCCTTGTGAAAGGAAGATTTGTTTATGAAGGTTCTCCTTTGATGCTCCCTAGCAACGTCCTCTGTCTGGAGTTGGGTTTCATTTCAATGATGGCCACCCACAAGTGCCTATGATACCATGATGGATATTATGTGCTCGCAAAATTGAGAACATCCTGCAGGAAGTTTTGACACCAAAAGCTATGACGTGGTGGCCAAAACGAAAGCAAGAAAATAATCAATTTCGCTCTGTGTCTTTCGCTGTATAGTATAGTGACATCGCACTACATTGTTTATGGACTCAGTTTTTGAATTTAAATTATTAGTCCATACCACATTTATAAGAACACTGGTAGTTCCTCTGCGTGAACTGTTTTGATGGTCTTTAGGTAGCTTCAAGACGTAATTGTTTGGCATTAATATTTAAGTGGCGCCTTGGTCTCTATTCAGAGTACCCAAAGCCGCTATTGATGTGGGAGTGGAAATCGTATGTAGTGCAATAAATAAGCCACTTATTGACATCTGGCGGAATTTTGGTGTAGTAACGAACGCACTTTAAATTCAAAGCATCGGAGACAATTGAAGAGTTATTAAAGAGCTGATGCTAAATAAAAATGACTTAAATTTAAAAATTTTAAAAAATTCTTTAAGAGATATCTTCAAAATATGAAGCGACTAAAACTCAATACTGAAAAATCAGAGAAACACTTGAAGTTTATCTAGGAGTACCTACCACAGGGATCAGATAAAACAGCATTATTATTATTTACTAGCTCTGTACCCGGCCAACTTTCCTAGTGTTCAGAAATTGTATAGCCTAGATATATTTTTTATGAGTGCAGTGGCTCAGTGGTTAGTGTGCTGGACTACTGTGCGCCGGGCTCCAGGTTCGATTCCCGGAAAAACACAAATTACATCTTAAGGTTTTTTCTACTGTGCCATCTATCAGAAACGTCTGACAAACATCTGAGAGTATAACTAACATTAAATAAGCTTTTCAATTGAGCCGTTCGGCTTCGGACTCGGCATAAAATCGAAGGTCTTCATCTCGTCCCAAAAATAAAGACTCACACAAACGAATGGTTGTATTTTTGTCTATTAACACAAACTTTGGTTTCCATTACTGCCCCGTTTGAAAAGCATATTTTTTTTTGAAAAATGCTTCAAGCCGGCAATACAGTACTCCCCGGATATAAGCAACCCCCTTAATAGCAAAACCCTTTTAATAGCAACAAATTATTAAGATTTGAGATTTACAAACGCCATCCTATGCAATTGTACCCGCTTTATAACAACACGGTTTTAAGCAACCCCCTCTTATTAGCAAATAAAAATCTGAACAAAAATTGTGCTTTACTTGGTATTTTACCCTTTTATAAGCACATTGAATTTTTTTTTGCTTTGCAATTTCACAAACGTACATGATTTGTGTGTATCCATTTGCAACGGTAGCAGCTCTGCTACACTTGAGTGGGTCGCCGCGCCGGCGCGCGGCTCCGGCCAGCTGGCCGGCAAAACAATATTGTGTATAGTGTATGTATAAATAAGTCTATGAACACATTTGCAAAATGATACAATAACGCATTCGTGCCGTCATTGTATCTCCTGCGACGATCGGGTAGTTTGTGCTTTTCTTTCTGTGCTTGCCTCAAAAAAAGATTAAATATTTTCCCTGAACGGAATGAAAGGATTTCGTATCTGAAAAAAAGTAAAATTGCATCTCGGTGTGGAATTATGTTAGATCACTTTCTCTTTATTAGACATGGCACCCAGAAAAAGAACAGAACTTTCCATTCTCGACAAAATCAATATCTTGGATTCACTTAAAGATAAAACGCAATCTAGAAAAGCTATTATCGAAAAATACGGATGCAATGCCTCAACTATTACACGTATTTTACAAAAAGAAAGCGCAATACGTAAGATTGTCGAAGGGAATAAAAACTTAAAGAGAAACAGAGTTCGTTCAGGACACAGTGAAGACCTGGATAAAGCTGTTGCTCGGTGGTTTAACGAAATGAGAAGCCGCAATGCTGTTATAAGTGGACCACTTATAAAAGAACAAGCCGTAAAATTCGCCCAAATCTTGAACGTTACTGATTTTGAGCCAAGCAATGGCTGGCTGTGGAGGTGGCAAAAAAAGAAAACATTAGTTTCAAAAAAGTTCACGGCGAACGAAATGATGCTGATGTTCCAGCTGCATCGCAATATATCGAAAATATTTTACCAACGTTTTTAAACGGATATTCTGAAAAAGACATTTTTAATGGGGACGAAAGTGGGCTTTATTACAAAATGCTACCTACTGGAACTTTGATGCGACAAGGCGAAGATCCCGCAAGACACAAATTGAGCAAAGATCGTATAACTTTATTGTTTATTTGTAATATGGATGGATCAGAAAAATTTGTCTATGCCATAGGAAAGGCAAAAAATCCTCATTGCTTTCGAGGTAAAACGATTCCCATCCCGTACTTTCACCAAAAGAAATCATGGATGGTTACTGAATTATGGACGCAAATAATAACAGACCTCGAAAAAAAGATGAAAAAGGAAAATAGGCAAATAATATTATTTGTCGACAATGCAGGTTGCCATAAATTGCTTCCTGGAGTGGAACTTCAACATGTGAAAATTCGTATGCTGCCCCCAAACACTACCAGCATTATACAATATACAGCCACTGGATCAGGGCATAATAAGGTGTTTTAAAGCATATTATAGGAGGAATCTTATACGAAAACAATTATTGGCACTCGAAAATGAGCAAACTTTGCCAGATTTCGTAAAATCAGTTAATGTTTTAGAGGCATTAAAAATTACCAAGCGTTCCTGGTGGCTTGTTACTCCACAGACTATAAAAAATTGTTTTAAGAAAGCTGGGTTTGTAAAAGATGGAGACGTTGGGGACGAAGTTGAAGGCGTATTGGAAGAGATTGATGTGTTCTCAACAGAAGAACAGTTTGACGCACTATTAAATTGCGATGATGAATTGGAATGTTTCGGATGTTTAACCGACCAAGAAATTTGTGATGATGTGGTTTCATCTGAAGAATGTTCAGTAACGGGTGATGAAGATTTGGAGATGGAAATTCCAGTTGTTGAGAATGTGGTTGAAATTCCTTCAAGGAAAGATGCACTTAAGGCTCATGCAACTTTAGTAACGTATCTGGATGGAAACAACCTTACTATCAAAACTCTAGATGAAATAGAGGATCATTTTTTGGAAACTACTGAAAAATCAATGATTCAGAAGAAAATTTCAGATTTTTTTCATTAAATGTATTAACAACTTAATTTTCTTGAATTTAATAACATTTTTGTTTTTTTAAGACTGAGTTACGTACATATTGTCCAATACAATATTTTTGTGTTTTGTTATTTTGTTTTTTTTGTGAATTCTTATATTTATGTTTATTTTACTTTATTTTTGATTTTTTTGCATTAATAAATAGAAAAAACTTGAAACTAAATCTAATTATTTATAAATTTGAGAAAATACCCTGCTAAAAACACATTTATGTGCTATTACAAGGGTCCCCGCTTAATAGCAATTCAACTGAAAACCCGCTTATAAGCACTACAATTTTATACCCATGTGCATGTGCTATTATCCGGGGAGTACTGTAATACTGTATATGTCCATTTTCCAAATTGCCATGCCAAAACTATATGGTGAAGATGTGGTGTTTTAAATAAAATTTAATTATTTTTTTGATGGGTACCATGTCCCGTTTTCCAATCCATGTTTAGTTTGGACAATGCACATCAATGTTTGCAATTTTACAACTTTAGCTCCCATATGAGTGTCGAGAAATAGCGTTTTGAAATGTATATTTTTATTGTATGGAAGGGGTGCCATGAAATAAAGTCTTATGCAAAAAGGTCCAAAAAGTAATTTTGGACTTTATTGCACTTCTAAAATTGCAAACGTCTTTCTTTTACATTGCTGAGTGCAATAATGTCCAATGAGTTTATTGCACTTTCAAAAATGAAATAAAGTCCAAAACTCGTTTTGGATCTTATTGCAATTTCAAAAGTGCAATAAAGTCCAAAAAAGTCCAAAATTACGTTTTGGACCTTTTTGCATAAGACTTTATTTCATGGCACCTATGGAAGGTGCTACGTTCCATTGTCCAATTTTGACCTTCTTCACTTCACGGAAACTCCTTTGGGAACATTTTCTCAAAATTTAAGCTCAATCGGATCGGTGGTTTTCGAGTTTTGGCGATCATTGGTGGTGTAATCCCCTACAAAGTGGATATTTTTAAATTTTTTTTTTATCGATTTTCTGGCTTTTTATTTCTGCAATAATAACGCACAGCAATTGATTTTTATATAGGTACATATAGCATATAATTGTATAAAAAATATTAAAATATATTTTTGTCACAATATTTGTAACCATGACAGAGGTAAAATAATTGTTAAAATCAGGCGAGTAGTTCCAGAGATATCTACCCTTTACCTCCCTCTTTATTTTTACTCCTCTAACACTACATTGAAAACAAATTGGTTAATTATATTTTTTTCCAAAGCACAACTACAATCGAGGAAGCAAAATTTGTTCGCACTTTTCTGGATTGACCAGAAAGATGAATTTTTGCTCAAAATACTTGGTGAAGTATTGTCTAAAAACTAAAAGCATTTTTAACTTTCTCGTATACGTACTAAGAGAAAAATATTGTTTTAATTTAACATTATGAGTATAATGGCTAACTAACTACCTGCGAAGTATCACGGAAGCTTTAGCCAAAATACGGCAGTGACTTCTACAGTTTGACAAGTCATCGCTGTCTAAATTGGTAGGGGCTCTAACGGGTCATAACTTCCTAAGAAATCATACAATGAAACTAAATCTCAAATATGACGATATATGTAGAGGCTGCGGAGACGAAGAGGATCATGAGGACACACCTCACTTCCTCTGTCACTTGAGGAACAGAACACTTGGAAGTCATTACTTCCATGACCTACAAGAACTTTCAGATGTCTCACTTTCTGAGCTTTACAGGTTTTTGAGGATATCAGGATGGTTAGACAGTAATAGCTAAAAGAAGGGACACGAGGCTAACCATCCCAACATCACGGGTTAACCCCCATCAAAAAAAGGGCATCACAATGGGTCCAGAAGAACCTAAGTGTGGCACAGCAGGATATACCCTGCTCTGTCAACCCGTTAACCTAACCTAATGGGTAAAATGACAAGTTGATCGTAGTAAGGTCGAACTAGAAATGTTTTCACTCCCCTTTTTTTATACCCTTATGCCTTATATGGCGAATTTTGAAAAACCAAGTATGAGACATATACTAATTTTGACTCATCTATCAACACACATACTTTCAAGTTCATACGGTTAACGGTTCGTGAGACCCCTCTTTACTCCCGAGACCCCTTTACTCCTCAATGATAATTAATTTCCCGTACTTCCGCCTAAACGCCAATGTTAGAATTCACAGACTCATTCCTGATATTCCACAAGCTTGTTTTCAATACCAAAAGAAAGTACTTGAGGAGCTATCCGCTATATGGACTGCTACTTTGCACTAGAAAACTACGATTTTAGAGTCGTTGTAGAAGGTTCTGATTTTACGGTCGTCTTCGTTCGAAGTAGTACTTACTTACATTACATTTGGGGGGCACTTATAATCCGGGTTGGCCCACGGCCTCAACCATCAAGCCTCTCCATCCAGCTCGATCCCTAGCTAGCCGCAGCACAGCAAGTTGGTTCAGGTCGCCCTCCAATTGTGCGCACCACCTAAGGTTGTGTCTTCCTCTGCTACGTTGTCAATCAGAGGTGGACTCAATCACTCATCGGGCTGTTGCGTTGGTGTCCATACGCTCCACGCGCCCCAGCCATCTTAGCCGTTGTATTTTCAGCTTTTTGATCAGGTCAACGTCGATGTATAGCCCATAAAAAACAAACAAACTGGACCGAATATCGTCGGTAGAGTCTTTCTCTCAAAACATCCCAGGAGGTTTCCATCCGATTTCGACAGAGTCCATGCTTCTGCACCATATAGTGGGACCGTAATGATTTGGGCCTTATATAATATTTCCTTGATTCTGTGAGAGAGGGATTTACTTCTTAGATGCCTTCTTAGCCCGAGCGAACAGCGATTGGCCAAAGTGATTCTTCGTTTGATCTCTGCGCTGATGCCATTTTGAGAGCTGATAGTGGAACTCAGGTAGGCAAAGTCTTTAACTACTTTCGAAGTTGTATCGTCCGAGTCGTCGATGCTGAGACTCCTCATTTTGTCCTCATTTACAGCCAGCGATCCATCTTCGCCGCCTCCGTTTCAATATTTGCAAATGCGCCACTGACAGCTCGCTGCGATCTTCCGATAAATGTCAATATCGTCAGTATTTATGCAAGTAGTTGAACAGACTTCTGAAGAATTGATGTTGGCTTGTGAGTTTCGTACAATTGCTTCAAGGATGATGTAAAAAAAGTTACGCGAAAGCGCATCACCTTGTCTCAAACTCTCAAACCTTTTTCGACATCAAAGGGCTCGGTGATGTTTTTGCCGATTTTGACGGAGCAGCGAGATTTCTCCATCGCCATCTTGCACAGACGAGCGAATTTGGCAGGAATGCCGAAACGTGACATGGCTTTCTATAGCTCGTTCCTATACACACTATCATAAGCGACATTAAAGTCGATAAAAAGTGGTCCGTATCGATCTGAAATCAATGGGTTTTCTCTAAGGTCTGTCGGAGTGTGAAAGTTTGGTCGATGGTGGACTTTTCTGGCCTAAAACCGCACTGAAGTAATAGCAAGTGGCAAATAAACAACATCCGACAACTACTCCCAATTCCCAAAAGTATGTAACAGTCAACTCGCTTCATATCTGTCGTTAATTTAGTTCCCTGTTTCAATGTACCTATTCCCAATAAATCACATCTGATGCAGATAACAATTTAACTAAAAACCTCCTTCGAAGTTTTCAATTACACACTCATGCATAAATCAAAACTTTGCTTGACAGTGGCTGGGTAATGGGTATACTGAGTATCCTAAACAACTAATACGATAGAGACGATAATCGCACACTCAAACCTCTTAATAGATATTTAAAACTTAATCAAATAAAATTTACTTCTTGTGTGATACTTTAGTAAATTTTATATCCTGTCATAGGCATACCGCACCACCCATTCAAGGGAGGGGTAGTTATGCAGTGTTATCTATAGCAGCTCTCTGCCAGCACCCACATCCCCCGGTTAAATCATTCAATCTGTGAAACTATGCTCCTTAGACAAACTTTCGAAAATTCTCACGAATTCAAAATAAACTTTCCAGCTACTCGTAAGCGTAACTCGTATATGTAAGTTTACGTGTTGTTTTTCGTGCACACTAAACCAACTTTCAAAAGTATCTATAGCATCCAGTTTCTGGTCGGATATTCAGCAACCACAACCGCAATTCAACTCTCTTCGAGTCGGTTTCTTTTTTTTAGAGTCCTGCCAAGGTGCATGGACACTGGCTAATGTGTAATCGCATGAAGTGCTATGATTAAATTTCCATTTGAGGAAATCGTTTTATAAAAGTTTTGCCCCAGAGCTCTCCAATTCACAATCTCCACCTCGACCTGTTTTGATTTACAAAAGAGAAAGGAAAACAGGAAGAGGCAAAGAAAAACAGAATTCTCCCTTGAAAGACCTCAAAGGACTTAACGAATGTTTGCGAGGCGAGTTAGCTCTCAACATGTACAAGTTCAAAGTGTTTATAACACTCCCTAGGTACCTACATATAGAATAGGAGTGTCCTTCTTGACCTTTTCGGCGTTCTTCCATTTTTTGTATGGAACTGAATCGGAG